>JAGJRO010000038.1:0-258653 GCA_022832285.1 Lepidurus apus apus
ATATATATATATATATATATATACACCATCAGGAGACAAAATAACGGACGAGGTCAAGTTAATATCAAGGACAAGTAAATCTAGCCCTAAGGTTAGGTCACATACCACTACAGCTACAAGAGACACTCTTACACTATAGTGAAAGTTAGGTTTTCTGCGTTGAATAACGTCAAGCGCATCTGAGCTAAAAGTGAGAAAAGCTATCCAAAGATGAGGAATAGGGCGCCATTCTGGATCCTACTATTCCATGTCAAAAGCATCTGATAACAGTTGACACAAAATGTCTTCTACACTTTCCATTTTCCGTCAAGGGTTTAGTGTGACCTATACTCCAACTTCTTGGGAAGCAAGCAAATACATGTGGATTGGAATGGTCGTGCTTCTAACGAAGATTGCTTACACCGGCGCTCCGAAAAGTAGCTTTTTCTTTTCACAAGTCAAATGGAATCTCACCGTACAATGTGCACGGCAACGCGGCTTTCCATTTCTCAGCCATGATGGTGCTTTCGTATTGTCACATGTGGAAGCTTTCGATGATACTATCAAGCGAAAGTATAATGAGCTAGTTATGAGCAAGTGAGAGTTGTAAAGGAAGGGTGTTATTGTTTGTTGCTGACTCGGAAAATAATTAAAGGCGAAGACACTATACGAACGGACGGATATGTTTTCAAGACGCGATGTAGAAATGCTTGATATAATAGTATTAGGTCCTGGCCAATCTTCATAGCCCAAGATATGCTAGCCTAAAGGGAATTTATGCAATTTCCACAGATAAAAGAAGAAGTAGCTATAAAGCCTCGTTTACGATTCTCTTTTGTGAAACCTCCTTCATCCCACAGCACTGTTACCCAAGTTTGATAAGACGAACAAAATACACAAGGCACATACAGCCACACACTCTTCCACACAAAAAACACTCAAGCCAGGCAAGTGGCCCCGGAATATATTAAAGGAGTGCTTTCTTTAGTTCCCCCACATCTAAAGCCTCTGGATGCCTGTTTGGACCGCCGTAAAGTCATTCACAAATTTTTAGGAGTCTCACAGCAGCATAGAGGCGGGTTTGAGTTAGCATTCGGAGAAGCTTGCTTAGCCCCGGACATGAGATTTACCTCTTGGCATACTAAACGAGATCGTCTATGTTTCCCCAGATACTTTCCATGAATCTTTAATTCCAATCTAGCTTTATGCTACCCCGACCAATCGTACGTACCCACATATACAACGATTATTTGTAAACGATTTGCGGTCAATGAAAGTAACCGTGCCTTTTTACTTTATCCTTGTAATTTCGAGGATTAAAAAATCAGGCTTGGGAGTTTAGGAACTATAAGAAGTGTGTCTCGAGCTCGTTACGCTGCAATTCTTTTGTAATTTAAAGAGGGAAATTTTGTTGAATTCCTACCTTAAATGATAGCCAAAAGCAGCATTTAGATGGTGCCCTATAAAAGCCTCCGGGAAAAGGTGTGTCGGATGAGTTCCTTAGTTCGAAAATAATATATCCTACGTCGAACCACCATGTGTAGACCCGTGGTGCGTGTGCCGCTGGTGGCACTTTTATTTCGTGTTTTGTAATTAAAAAAGGATTAATGCTTTCGAGCACTATTCCACAAAGAAACCCTTAGCACCCCTTCATTTGACACGATAGCGTTTCATTATATACTATTTAAAAATAAATTGCACATCTCGCCTCGCAGAACTCGTAAACTTTTTTTTTCTCTGTTGCTATACTTTGGATATTTCCCATTTGACTCTAAATGCTTCTGCTGTCCATTCGAAAAAGGGAACCAGGAACCAGTGACTGTTTTGCAAAAGCTCTAAAATATGGAATAGGAATTGGATATATTTTATAATTCGTTAAGGGAAAAACCTGTTTCATTCCTTTTCATGTACTAAAGTGAACGAATTATGAATATTAAATTACCCAACAGCATATTGAAAAACAAGTTCCAACGAATGTCTTCTCAACAGTATAATCAAAGCGTTAGCTAGAACCTCTTAAACTGCAATTCATGGGAACGTGATATCAACGAAAACTATTCAAGATAATCATTGAAAGAAGAGCAGAGTTCGATGTTGGTACATCTCTATTTCCACTACGCAATTTTGACTCCAAACCTATGTTGTCATATCGTTGTCTCTTGCTTGAACAAGATTCGACGATAACCTATTTCGCCAGCAAAATGTTGTGAAAATAAGTCCTTGTCTACGTGTGACCGATCAAGGCTGATCCCGTTTTATACGATATCTCGGATAAGTTTTAAATCCCCAAAAAACTAGAATCACGTTGGTCACCTGCACTACCTTTTCTTCCGGTAAAAAGCCCAATTTTCATAGAATTTTGGGGTACATTTGTGACACGACAATTACGGAACCTCTTTACAATTAACAGTCCTCTCAGGTGGCTTTCCCAGAAAGTGAAGAATGGTATAGAATACTTGTAGCGGACGCAATTAATTTTTAAGTAATGTCAACTCGACTTAGTTCCAGTCCGTACTTTAGCAGGTCATTTGCAATACTTTGTTATATAATTTTTTTTATAATCGTTTGTGTAATAAATCTGGAGGTAAGGAATGACTGCAATCCCAGGTTTACTCTTCTAGTTATTCGGAATTGTCAAATTCCAATTGTTAAATTTGAATACCTAAGTGATTTAGTATAATGCCGCCCGTATAATTTATTAATTTATCATAAATATTGCTATAGAAAGTGCAACTACTCGATTGCGCTTTTAGCCACGCCGATAAAAATATATACATAATTCTGCCTATAGGTGGGAAATATTCCATACCTTTAACATATATGTTAAAGGTATGGAATCGCGGACCGCAGTCTGAATATTTCCCACTTGGAGCTTCGTGCTGAAACAAATTCCATTTTCATCATAGAAATTGGGGCGAAATTAACTTTAAAACACCGCGGTGCTGCTTCGTGTTGATGATATTGAAGTAAATTTGTTTGTAAAAAAACGGTGGACTATTAAGAGACTACTTTGTATAGGACGGAACGCAAGTGCCAGATACAAATTTAGAAAAGGGAAGGTGAAGGCCAAAACGAAAGAGGTGGTAAACAAATCACCTTTGAGAGCTCCCAAGGGGCTTGTTTAAGATAGCAAAAAAAGTGGCGGAGGTCTTTTTAAAAAGTTGCTGTTGCGAGGCCAAGCTCACCTGAGCCACCTGCGCGTTGCGGGCGATCTCTGATGTACCTATGTGTTGTTGGAGCTGTCGTAAATCAACGACTTACACAGCATTCAGCATCCACGAATTATAAGCAACTCTCACTTTAAGGCTTCTTTACTCGACCGCTCTTTTTTTGCGTTTTAGCTCAGGCACTGCTACCAATTTGAAAGAATAAATTTGTTCTCTTATCCATGAACTTAATTAGTTTTCTATGCAAGTAGACCAGGCAGCTCATTTTCAAGTTAAATTTGGCCGCTTTGCTCCGCTGCTATGATTTAATGGCGAAAACTATTCCTATTCATCGCCCCTTGATATATCCTGAGCCGTTTACCATTTTCCGTGACCAATTTCTGGGGAATTGAATTAATTGAAGAAATGGCAGCTAAATTTAAGGCAATGAAGCTCATCATTTGCAGTTAAAGGATGTTTACTTGTCCTGTATGGAAAGCAGTGTAAAAGGAAGGGAATCTAAACTATTAATGCGTGTTCATCAACAAGTTGCGTGCAGATACGAGGCGTGTGTTTAAAGTTTACAACACACACGCATGCTATTCTGGTCTGCTAGAAGAGCGCTCCAAAGCAAAACTCACGTTATCTTAACAGACCCTGCCGTCCTGACCAAGCCCCCCTAATGTGATCTGCTGATGGTTTATAGATGCTTCTCCAGTATGCGTAATGGATGTTATGCATGATAAGTCCCCACATACTTTCCGAATTGTACCTAACTTTTCCCATGTATTCGTGTGCGGCTGGCCTTACACTCAAAAGCAAAATCCTATGAATGCAATTGAAAGGCATGGGTTAAAAATAATTTTGAAAATTTTGCTTCGACAAAGAAATTCTACAAGCATTTGATTACAAGGAAATTTTACCAAGTTTCGCTTCTACTGGTTTTTTGTAAGATTTTGAATATGTATATATAGTAGTACTCAGCTTGGCATTATTCCAGGCTTTTGTACTAAACTGTGTACCCTTGATTAGATTCTACAAGCCTGTGAAAGGAGAAGATGTGATTAAATGTCTTTAGGCGTCATGACAACGAGTTGAATGGGGGAGTAATGAGTTCCATGAAAAACTGATCCCATGACAGCTGGTTCGGAACTGAAGCAGTAAGTATACTGCATGCATCGTGCGCATTTTCTGACAATATCGCAAGCCGCCTCTGATTTGGGCAGAACGCAGTCTAAGATTTTCAGCTCGGGATATACAATAAAATATGTACCGGATAAAATAGCCCTGCCGTGCGGTATATATATCTTAAACTAAGGCAACCTTTTCATTCAGCTTCAGTTTTGCAATAAAAAGGGCAAATTGTTGCCTGAACGTATGTATTTATCATATCGTTACGTTATATAGTGTTGTCAGAATTACCGGTTACCGCACACCGTTTCTTTCAACTTTGCTATCGAGTGATATATAACGGCAACAATATGTTGCTGTTAATTTCCTAGCTGGAGGGACTAACGTGCGTATTGCTCTTGCTTTCTGCAGGATGAATATATACACTGCAGATATCGCCTTTTTTTTTCTTTTACTTAACAAGCCTAACTTTTTGCGCCCGTGAAACAGATAGTAAATCTATCAGTAACCACATGTTCTCCATCGAAAAGGCAACTTTGCCTTTTTTGTACACCCTATTTTTCTTAGCGGCAAGTAAATGAGGGGTAAAGCGGGGTCTTATTAAGAACATCATACTTCCTTCCGTTGTGGAGCCGCAAGCAGACAACATCTTGAAGATGGGGTGACTAAAAGGTCTCCCCCCCTGTTTCTGAACGGAAATTCGGTCTTGTTATTTCCTTTTCGGGGGAAAAAAGGTCCAAAAGGTAGGAAGACTGTCGTAATTAGTTTCGGTAAGGGTTAAGTGCAGGTATAGGGTCAGGTGTAATGTTCATATTTTCAGGATTTTCTCTGCTTATTGAAAGGTTGCTCGTCACGTCCAAGCCCTTGTATGAATCAGATATAAGCCTTATATACTAACCCGAGAAAGCGATAAAAGACTTAATTGTGTGCAAAATGTGTCGAACTCGTGCAACCTTTTCTTCACGGTGAAAATCTGGGCTGTAGGCCGTATAGCTTCTGGTTCTAATGGCACAGTAACGCTACAGGGCATGCAGCAATAGTAGCACTACCGGGGACAACAGCTGGGACATTTAGTCTTTTACTAAACAAAGGGGGGAACTTATAGGGTGCAAATGGCCAAATTTTACTGGTCTGTCGAGTCGTGGTCATAATAATCTTTACCAGCAGAGCTATACACCCTGGACATGTAGTTGTATATGGAGGAATGGACTTGAAGCACACAACCGACAGACAGCTTAAACCCATACGGCACACTTGGATGTCTTGCACGTGCCCAATACTGACTTACTGACCCTAGGACTTTCGGGTTTTGACCTGTTTAGCCCGACTTCTTGACCGTTGGCCCCAAATTTATAAAAGGGTGAGAAGCTCCTTAGCTTCCGCTCGTATTTGCGTGTCTCTTGTTCCTAAGCTAATCTATAAGAAACATCAAATGAGGGCGAAAAACGTCAGATTTCATGCAGTTAGTATTTGAAGCCCAGTCACTTGATCTTTAACTTGAGGTCATGCTCTGCTTGCGAAACGAGACGCCAATACAAGTTGTTTTGCCAATTGTTACATAGTTATTGTCGAAAATTTTCTCCGTTTTTCTCCATCTTCTCGACAAGCAAATAAATCTGGCTTGCTATGAAGAAATATTGTGTTTAAGTGTTATTCAGTAGTTATTTAGATACATATTTTGTGATTACCAACTTTATTGCAAATATTACCGCCGAATTTTCCCTTGTGATACTTTCTTCCCCGTTGGCTTGCTTTTGTTCGGTGGCTCAAGGGAGAGCGGATTATGCAGTTTCTGCGCCACATGCGCTATGCAGTTAGCTATGCAGTAGAAAGCGCATTGCATACTATGCAGTTTCTATACTATATGCGTAAACAAAAATAAACGTAAGCATCTTTGTATAAATATGAAACACGAAAAATTAACTAAAACGTACGATCTTCTTGGAATCATTTTGAACACTCACGTTAAAAGAACTTTATTTATGTATGGTACATTTATCGCTGTAATCTTTTGTATATTGCTGACGTTGGATACTAAGACAGCAAAGTGGCTATAATTGAGTGGTTATTTACTTGTTAAACCTTGGCTAGCTGATTATAGAACAAAAACTTTCGGATTCCCGTTAAAGTATTGACGGTTGCGTGGGAATGGGAAACAAGTCCGTTAATTAGCTCTAAGCAAAGAACAATGAATGTATAGAACTGTTACAAATCAAACTAGGTTTGATGGTAAAAAAGATAAAGCGAAAAACACTTATTTCTAAGGCGGAGAACACCGGAAAATCTACCGTAGGGTCTCAAAAACAGGATGCATTGGAGACAAGTGCCATCTTCGCTCTAACACGGGTCAGTACCTTCCCGATAGAAATGCAAAGACAAACAGAAAACAAAAAAGGTGGGCGGAAAAGAAGCAGATTCGACGAGTAGATAAAAAGCTACCTACATTTGTATATTTTTCTACGGTTTGGATCGTGTTTTTCTGTTTAATTAATTCACCAAGTTTAGTGGCAAAAGTGTTGTCCGGGTGGATGCCCTTGATGCTATTAATGGCCTACGTTTGAGTTTCTCGAGCATTCATGGTGGTACGTGTATTACTATACTGGCCTTGGCCTATACCCTACCTTTTACGGTTGGCTGAATTTCACACAAGATAATTACCGTCTCGATAAATGTTCCTCCGTGAAGCACTGGCGTCATCTTGATATTATTTTTTGTTCTTTTTTTACTTTGAAGCTAAAAGAAAAGGGAAACATAGATGCCTGTCCAGAGCAGAAAAGGGGTTTCAGGAGAAAGTGACGAGACCTTCAACTAAAATTTGCTCAGCCGACTTGCAACAAAATTGTCCTTGTGTAAGTATGATAGGAGTGAACACGTCTAATGGTGATGGAACTCCTTGGTTTATCTCAATGAGCTTTTCAGCTTCATCGCCAGAAATGGCAGCATAACATATTAGGCAGAATGATGGATGGTGTCAGGTCTTATTTCTTGCCATAAGAGGAAATGACAACAATCCTATAAGCTATAACGTAAATAATTTAATTTTTTTTGTTCTATTTACGTTCTACGGCCTCTTTCTTGACCATCACGTAATAAATAAAAAGAGCCCAGAACACCATCAGAGAGAAAGTAGATATGTACAAACGTTTTTAAAAGATGTTTCTCGTGTCCGCAGGCTTTCTAGTTGGGATGTTGTCATTTTTGATTATGATTGAAGACTGTATGCATAGATATGTATATACATCCTTAAGAACATCTTAAAAAAACAAAAAAAAAACTTTCATTTGGTTGTATGCACCATTTCCACCTTTGGCTTTGACTTCGAATGTGATTACAAGCAATCGACAATTTGAATGATCCTTGCAGCCAAAAAGCGCGTGTTGCATTTTTGTTTTGTTTTTCTTGGTAGTACAACACAGAATTACCTTAAACCACCAACGTTTCCGACGCCGAAACTAGCTTATAATTTATTTCTTCCCTTCGCTTATTTTTTCTTTTCTTGCTTTTTTTTATCTTGGATCAGTCTCTTCGTTCGTAAGTCCTTGCGAGCATGGTCTTGTCATTGTTCCAAGCATTGCTCAGCTAACTTCATGTTTTGGTTTCGAATTCAGTTTGACTGGGGTATAGTAACTTTGCAGTTGCATTTAAGTATGTTAGGAAGACGGTGCTCTTAGGGTCAATTAACATAAGCATCATCAATAGCAGTTATGGTTGCTGTCTTGGCAATGCATAAAAGCCTTCTTTATTAAGCTTTTAATTGCACGACTGTTTAGCCACCTAATTAACATGGCCAAAACGTGTGGACATGTGACACGAAAAGGGCACGCATTTTTTTCTTTCTTCTTCAAATCCCAATTTGGAAATGAAGGCTTTTTCTTGTTCCCCTTCATTGAAAAGGCCAACCGGTTGGGCTTTTTAAAGTGTCTGTGTGGCTTCATTCATGTTGAAGGAATTATTCTACCTCTCAGGTTCTTAACGGAGGTCGACGACATGTATGATGCGCATCTTTTGACACGCATAGGCGTAGTTCTTTAAATGAGGAAACTGATAATCTTTGGACTTCATGGTTGATGGGGCTGGGAGCAAGTAAAGTAATCGAAGTAGATCGTGTCGAAGGACAACAAGACTATTTCAAAACTCGATCTTTGATTTTCGCGGATGAATATCAAGTGCTTTAGTGCTTACTGAATATCTTTGCCAATATTATAAGATCACAGGTATTATGTGGCAAGATGGGCGATAAACCTAGAGTTAGAAAGCGGCACGGCAATGATCTGATAGTCCAACAAGGTTTAAGGCAATCGCTGTTGACAAGGTGACGAGCAAAACCTTTTATTTTTTTATTTAATTTTATTTTTTTGGTTTTCATTAGAAGGATGTCCTCTGAGATCGAGTTCAAGAAAGCCAACTGAACCTGTCCCCTAATTTAGCCTTGAATTTTCGAGACGCCTAGAAGGCCACAATGCCTCTTAGGATTGTTGAAGTTATTGATGATGTGTGGGGAAACTGGAGAAATATCATGCTACTCTAAAGGCAAAAGAAATGCTAGCTCGGATTTATTTTTGTAGGGCGAACTGCTAGGATAATCAAGGTGTGAATGGTCCAAGATGCTTTATATCGCTGATGGCCAAGATGCATAAAAATTATACAGGTTTCTCTTTTAGTCTGTATATGTACTCCGGGTATGGGTGGGGTCAGCATTAATATGCGTGGCAGGTAGATAGGAAGCGATGCCCAGAGCAAGAGTAAAACAAAAAATAGCTCGCTCGAATCGCTTTCCGTGAAATTAAATATGCACATCAGATGAGCCAAGCGACTGTTGATGTTTACTCCTTTCTTTTGAAAAGAAAACTAAAGCAGATTGGAAAGTACTCCTTGATACAGGTCTCGTTTCACTGTCAGAAGTGGAACAACTTTACAAGTGATCGAATAAGTCAAAGTTATATATAAGACGTCTACTAAACCTTACAAATATATAAAAAAATAAACATGTAAAAGAAGTTCCTATCTTTGACAAGTTGACTTCAAGCTTGACGTGGAAGGATTCAAAATGGCGATTGTCAGTTTATTACTGGGTGGCTTAAAAGAGCTTATACCGACTGCAAAAGTATGGGCTAAAGATTACTTGGCAGTCTTTAGGATTGATCACGAATTTTGAATTCTGATTTTCATCTTTATCAGGCTTATGCTCTGTAATGCAATAGACCATGACTGGTAATTCCTGACTTAAGGAGTTTTCCCTCCGTATCCAAGGTCTGCTGTTTCCATTATTTTAAATAGGATGATTTTTAAGAAAAATATTTTTTAGAAACATTTAGTTTTTCGTTGCGTGTGTGAGCTACAGCATACAAGTTTCGCTTACTCATTTGCTAGAGATGCTGCGATTCTAAAAACCGGTTAAGAGCAAGAATTCTTTTTTTTAAATACTTTTTTTAAATTTTGAACATTGTCGACGGTCTTTCCAAGTAAACGAACTCACTTTTGTATGCATGGTAACGTATGTAGTTACGCAACACTTGGTCGTTCATCAGAGAACCTAGTCCAAGCTCTTTTTGTGTCTTCATATATGCTTCTTTTTGTCTAATCTTTTTTTCTATGCTTTAACCTTTTTTGCTGTTAGGGATTTTCTTTCATGTCATTCTTGGACTCCTTCTCCCTTCTCCACCTTGAAAAGCGTGGAGCCAAGCGAAGAACCAACCTAGCAAACCCAAAAAGCAAAGACCATTCGACAATCCCAGGTGTTTCGCTACAGGGCAATACAACACACTCGGGTAGACCGCTTGATGAAAGATTCTACAACTTGAAAGTAGTCTTTGCTAGCGATTCCCAACTTTTTTGCCAAGGCTGGTTTAAAAAAAGTACGTTTAATTATTTTTCATCTGTATTCGCTGGAACCTTGCTTGTTAAAGGAACTCTTTTTTTGGGGGGGTTTTATTTGTTCTTACTTGGAAGGAAGTTTGAATTCGAATACGCTGTCCACTACAAGGTTAACCAACGTTCGTAGCTAAGCAGCATGGGTCTCATTCACCCGCATGAAAACAAAAAGGCGGGGTTTAATCTAGTGTACAGATCTGGGCCAACATGGCACAAGAAGTAGAGAGCGGGGAAGTCACTTAGACCTCCATCTTTTTGCGATCCTTCGCTGGCAATATGTCTTGGTGATGCCATACCCTATTTTGCCGTTTTCTTGGTGATAGTCAGGTATATACTGTGCTTAGAAAGGACATTTCTGTTTTGCCAAACGCAGAAACTTTTCGAGTGTTAAAAAGGTGTAGTGAAGGTATAAATAGGCACACCCCAAGGGATAGAAAACAGGAAACATTTTCGCCCAAAAGTGAGGCTTGATGCCAATCCGATCGTAGGACAAACTAATAACTTTTTCAAGAAAAAAAGGAAGAGTTTCGGGGCAAGCCTTGACCGTAAGTTAAGCCTAGAGAGACCCCTAGAGAGACCAAAAGACGCGGTGAAGCTCTTGTAGCTGTTGGCTTTTGATATTTAAATGCCCTGAGCGTAGAAGCCGCGTAGTAATAGTATGGTCACGTGACCCGTAGTAAGTATCAAACCCGAGGCAACAGCAAGAGGGCTCGAGGCGAGGCAACTTTTAGTGCGTATACTGCAGCAAAGGGGCTTCGCCTCCCATTCGCCGCTTGGCTTGGCTTCGGCTTATCTTTTCACTTCTACCGCAGTCGCTAGAAGGGAAGCGCGAACGGTGGACAAAACAGGAGTTTCTCTGAGACGTTTGTGTTTATTTACCTTATTGCGGATAATTGCAAATTCAGTTATGGAATATACGGTTGGCTGGTAAACTTGCGGCAAATCGTGTTTTGTTCTTCGGTTCCTATCATAGGACGTTTTGTGGACTACATTACTCTATATCCAAGTGACGAGTTTAAAAAGAGCGTTGAGTGTGAGACGTTTGAAAGCTCCCCAAAGCTTCTGCCGTACCTTTTCGCCCTTGGGTAAGAAACTTGACGCCCTTCAGTTCAAGTGTATACGTCTTTTTCTAAAGTTCGAACCGAGTTAGGCCTGCATATGCAACGCATAATCCCTTAGTATGCATAATCCTCGTATTTCCCTTCCCATTTCTATTCCCCGAAGCTCTGCATTTGTCGAAAAGCCCTAAAAATGGTGAAAGGTCCTGACCTCTAGCAATCCAATTTGTTAGCTGGCAAAGGCGTTCGCTATTTTCCCAGTCGTTTTGTTTAAAAGCTGGGCTACCTATGCTTTTAATTAGCTCCGGCCTTTTTTTAACATTGTAAAACCTTGAAAAACATTCTATTTAGTTGTTACTTTCCTCGAAACTTAAGTTGGGACAAACAAAACAACAAATTATGTACGCTTTGAACCTTTAAACTAGTTTGCCCAGTTTGCATACAAAGCTCGTTAAAGGTGGGAGGGAATCATAGAGCTTTTCGTTACCAGAAAGAACATTCTTCGGAATAGGCCTAGTTCGAAACCATAACAATAGTCTCCGAACGAGGGCTTTTAACAATCCTCCCCAACGCCAATAAAAGTAAAAATCTAGAGCTTATCAATAGACCCACAGATCCTGAGGAGGTTCCCTTCAAGAGGACCGTTTTTTTCTGCGGTTGTAAACTGGCCGAGTTTAGACAATTGGCGTGGATCCAGATATCCTCGCGCAACTATCTCTTTCCTATCGTCCTATAGCAACTCTTGCGGGACCAGAAAACCTGTTGGCAATTAAACCAACGGCTTAAGAGAGAGAGCCAGAGCGAATGGGCCATTCACTCCAAAGGCCCTGAGGTGAAAGAGTGAAGCTCAAGTTCATATGACAAAAAGGGGCCAATCAATATATCCTAGGTATCCGCATATCTTTTTATCGAATAGGCGAATTCGGTAGATTGTACATTATACGTCTCAGCATGAGAATGCCATGTGATGTCGAATTTTCTTGCGTGTGATTGACACCCGAGAGGCGGATTTGCTGAAACTACTTACTTTCCATGTAAATGTAGAAGACCAGGCTGAAAAGGCGTTGGTTTGCGACTCAACATATGCAATTACGGTTTCTATAGCATGACATGTCACGAACTTGTCTTGATGTTCGGCGGTAGTTTTTTTGGCTTCCCGTTTTTGTCAAAAATTCTTTTAGGGAAACTCGACAGAGCTCTCGTATGATTTAGCAGAATGTCAACATTCCAGTCATTTAGATTGTAAGGAGAAAGACACGCTATTATTACCTGGTTGACAGAAAGAAAGCCTCCTTTGTGGCTGTAATGTAATAAGTATCTCCTGTAACAGGAGTGAAAGCCGTGTACGACCTCGAGTCATGCTGGAGGCGTTTCATTTTCGAAGAATTTGAGCTATGGTGTCCCACAAGACACCTAAGTTCGATCCGACCATTGTGTATCAGCCTTCTCCGTGTTTTCTATTTCATTTCACTGGGCATTACAACGTAACTAGCACATGTAGGGAGTATGAAACACTCCCAATGTTTTTGGCGTGACTTGTGACGTTGCGTGTGGAGCGTTCTATATGACCTTAGTGCATGTGCGCACCCTCATGTGAGCTTCTGTTCGTAATTATTGTTTCGCATATTGTTAGGAAATTTTCGCTGCAGGTCCTTTTCGATAGCTAACGAAATTGACCTTAAAAATTGACGCGAAGTTGGCGTGAAGAACGTGAAGGGTCTTTACAAAACTGTGTCAGCCTTTTTTCTGACGCCAAAACAAAAACGCTTTATGTTGCGTGTATGGAAAAATACTTTGGCGTGTTTTTTTAAAGCTTGAGTTGTTGTGTCTCGTGGGGAGTGGGCGTTTGGCAACATATAGCGAAGGCGGTGGCGGTGTACAAGACTTTTTTTCTTGTGCCAATCAGAGAGACTTCGAGTTAGCCAGGTCTGATGTCGTCTGCTTTAAGTTTGGTGAACTTGAGCCCGATTACGAACCCATAACAAGTTAAAAATAGCTAAAAGCTTTAGCGGAAAGCCAGGCGCGCGAGATAGTGTCAGACGAGGAGCTTCTTCTGTTCGCTGACATCGTTCTACGTTCGAACGCAAGGGCTAACAACTTGCCAACTTATACTGTTTGGCATTTAGGGTTCTTATCATGTCTACCAGAGCTCTTTTCTTATTATTGCCCATCCGGTAATTCCCGGTTGTTTCATCGCAATGACGCAGTTGTTTTTGCGCATCTTCCCCCACTCGCTCGCAAAAGCAATGGAAATGACGGATATCTGGAGTGCAGATACGAGTTTGGGCTGATGAACTGCTGTAAGCTTCAAACATCCCCCAATTCTGTTTGGGGGGAGAAGGGAAGGAACTATTTTAAGGTCCCTTCTTCTGTCTTCCCCCAGCTTCTTTTGTTTATATTTAGGAGCATCGAACAGCACTAAACGCTCAAGTTAAAGCCCTGCCACATAACGCCCACGTGATCTTTAAAACCCGCGTTCGCCTGAGACTTGAGACGTAGAAAAGTATAGTAAACAGTTCCGAGACTTGACAGCGTACGCCACTATGAAAGCGAAGACGGTTTCTTGAATCCCTCTGAGCCCCTTTTCAGTACTCGAGTTGACTTTTGACTCGCACTTTTTTTGCATGGAGACGAGCTTGTCTTATTTTTTCTCTTCATTTTGTGCAACCATCTCCCGCCAAACCCTTCTTTAACGCCTATTCAGGCACCAAAAAAACGACCCTATACCTTAGCTGAAGGACGACTGTAACTCCCATGATTTTTTTATTTTTTTAATTACACTTTAGTGACAAATGTTAGTAAGTAAAAAAAACGTCCCTGGACTTTCGCTCGTCTCTTGACATTGGCGTCTCTATTCTGGAAGGTAGTTAACAGCAATGACGCCTCATTCTCACGCATAGATTGGAAACACATTGCTGGGGAATAGAGAACTCATGGGGTGTGCATCACACATCAATACACTGTTCCCCTCTCTGCCCTGGAAGTAGCGTTGGCTATTATTAATAAATCTTGCGCGAAGAAAAGTAAAGAGCGCCACGATCCAGGAAGAGGGGAAATGGGGAGGGGGTTACTCTTGCTGAGTAGTAGCGTATTGTTCGGAACCAGACCCGGGAGCGTGCATGAGCAGTGCCGGGCGCGAGTGCGTGAGACGCGAGTTAGCAACAATATACTCTGGGCAATTAATTAGGAAAAAAAAACAAAGCAAGCAAAAAAAGATGAATAAAGAAAACATAAAAGTTTCCAAGGAAGTTGAATACCCGAATACCCCTGGTAATAACTATCCCTTTTCGCATTCAATCTTGCCCGGCGTCCATAAAACCCTCTACCCTTCTTGTTTCGGGTACTTGGGGAACCCGCATCTTATCGTAAAAATAATAAGAAAAAGGCTCTTTTTTCTTGGTATACTTTGTCAGCGTTTGTGTTTTATGAGTGCAGACCATATTAATTTTCCGTTTAATTTCTTTTTAGCAGGTGCTAGTTTTCGAAGAAAAGAAAAGAACTTGGCAGGACAATGCAGTGGATTACGCTCTAAAGGGAACTGGCTGGTAGCAGGGAGGTTTCCCTCGGTGTAAAATAAGAAGTGATTCTTTTGACGCACATCGCGACCAGCGTTTACGAAACTTGGTAGCCAACATGGCGCCAAGTGCAACCACTCAAACACCCGTCTACCCTCCTCTGGACTCTGTTCTTGGCACCAACTCAAGCTCACACTCGGAGGTGGAAGTCCCGAAAAAGCTACAGAGAACTCAGAACAAGACCAGCGTCTTCAAGTTGAAAAGCCAACAGAACAGGAATAGGAACAATGCTTTTTCGAGTTGGACGTCACTTTCCTGGAGACGGACGGCTGCCCTGTGGAGCTTTGTCTACGTGATGCTTCTCACTGTGAAACACTGTCAAGCTGGATGGCAAGAAGATGTCGAACCCAGAAGAATAGCGCTTCTAGGTGAGTTATACCTTCTTTTTTCCCCAATTTCCTTTCTATTGTCTAATACAGGAGTTTTGTCCATTTGTGCCCACCCTTCCTTTTTCCCGGTTTCTTTAATTTTCCCAAGTCTCGAAAAAACTTTTTGGCAACCCTTCGATTTTTCGTATTTTTTATTTTTATTATATTTTAAGAGAAATGCATCGCGTTTTCGTTTTCCTATTTTGAGAGGTTTTCGAGTTAGATAATTACGCGCTGTTTTATTGTTCTGGGAAAGGGGCAAGAACAACGGAAAGGTGCAAGGAAGGAAACCTTTGCCCAGGTCTTCGAGGTCTGAGGTCAGCAGGAGACTCGCGATGGTGCCTGTATAAAGCCTGGCTGCTTGTAGGAAGAAAATAGGGGAAAAGGGAGCGTTTTACGTTATCTCCCAGCGCCAATATCACGAGCCCCATTGGTGTGTGAAATCGGCCTTTCTGTTAGCGAATAGTAAAGGTTGCCCTATACACCTTAGTCATTTTATGAGGGAAGAACTTATCATTTAGAAAAAGTTTTAAAATTTTAATTAGCCTGCTTGGGTTCGATATAGGGAACAAGCGGAACAAGGGAGGTCCCGTCGTGTCTTTATTTTATTGATCAGCTTATCTCCGATTCTTCGAAGGCAAGAGTCATGCATAAGTAAGCATTTTTTTCAAAGTCATAGGTCTGCTTGTAATGTATATTTTGCTCATAGGTCTGCTGTAGCTTTATATTTTGTAAGGTAAAGGTGAGTGCACCTGGAAGGCACGTTCTGTTCCTGTTTTCTAGGCTGTCTTGCACGCTATACCAAGGAAACGCGCCTTGTACAACGCCTTCAGGCTGTATAAAGGCTCCCAAAGTACGTTAGGTCTTCGCCTCTAGGGTGGCCTACCTATCAGCCGAACTTTGCCTGGTCATTTTAGTAGCTAGGTGCAAATGGAGGGCAACATAGGAAGACGGCGTAGCCTGGAGGCTTGCTAGTACTATTTCTCGTTCCCCACTTTCAACATTTAGCCCCTTTTCTTTCTTCTATGTCCCCCTTTTTCCTCCTTTCCTAGTCCCAAACTCCCAACGGAAATTTCGGGGCGATGCTAGGTCGACTTGGTTTATTTACAGAAGGAAATTTGAAGGGCGACCGCAAAATCCCGGGGTTGAGTCGAGTCTCACGAAGTTTAATTAAAGTCTGAACGCCGGTCTTAACCGAGTCTGATCATTTGCGGTGATGGGGGTAGACTGTTTGTGCTAACATTATTGCCATACATTATAATCATCATTTGGCGGGAAACTTGTTTGTGGTCGATACATTTTGCACCACCTCCTACATTTTTTTTGCGAATAACTTGCAGTAAGGAAGTAGAGACAACTATAAAAGCGTGCTAGGTTTAGATTCCAATGAGAAAGTTTTAAGGAAGAGGACTTACCAGTTTTTTATGGTTACTAATTGAGATACGTAGTGAAGTATAATGGTGGTAAACATATTTAGATTTCTTGCCATCTATTTGGTATGTGGAACGAAATGACACCGTGCTTGAACTTTTTAACGTTTTTCATCGTTTTCGCGTTTCCCTTGACTAGTCAAGCGGTTCCTGGCTGGCTTCAGGCTCGTGGTCGCCGTTTTTGTGCCAGACAGATCTGTCACTGAAACTATCACTCTTGGTCTGAGCTAATAAAGCTACAAACATCGAGGGAAAATTAACGTGTCAGCTTTCCAGCAATATTGTGTCGTTTTTATCAGTTGGAGTCATTTCAGAAATATTTATAAACGTGGGTGGCTTTGGGGCTTTGTGCAAAAAAAACGGATAGGAGGCCGCAACTTGGTAGGTAATGCATGAGCACAGCTCCATGAACACGCGAAGTACGCTGGTTGTTCAGCGTTCAAAATCGAGGGAGAAAGTTAATCAGGCAGAGTTTCTGAAAAGACATTTCAAAACAATGGCAATTGAAAGGCTAGCTGAGGAACTCTGTTAGTTTACCTTGGCCTGGTCTGAGAAGTTGCAAAGAAAAACCAGATAGATGGAGACCAAAAAAGACAGCAAGTTTGCGTATTACTTTATTTCGCTTGGTTGGTCATATAGGTCGCATACGTCATTTTAATGTCTTGCGTTAATTACCGTTGTTTGGAGAATTGTAGAGCTTCACTTTCAACCAAGGGCAAGTTTTCTACACGTCTACGGTAACCAAATGCTACAGTTGGAGGAAAAAAAATAGAAGAGAAAGTTTGGAAACTGTGGTGGTCAGATCAGGAACCGAGGACCGAGACAAAAGGGTGGAGTTGCTCTGGTTTACGAGCGAACAAAAAAGTTGAATTCTGTATAGTCCTCATTTAAACCCATGGGTGGCAAAAAATTATTGTAATGAACGGTCATCAATTATAAAAGGTTTTAAATTAGTTTTTTTTCATCTCTAATTTACTCACACTCACTCGTTAATTATCTCTTTTTTGGAGCCTCAAAATTGTGTAACGAAACGTTCAGTGGGAGCATTTTTCATAGGAAACAGAACTTGTTAAGATTATTACGGAAAACATACTGTAATGTCTGTGTTATGTAGGTACTGTGTACAAGCCCACTATTTACTAAGGAGATAAACTGTAGAGATGGATTAGTTTCAGATAGTGATAAACTGTACAGCCATGTTTACCATGATTCATAAAAGCTTCAGCTTAGAAAGACCTAAGATATGGCCCCTATACTCGGGAAACCACACCTTTGTTGTCCATATATGCCTCAGAGTTTAAAAAACCCGCGAGATGATTCATCCGCAACTTCGTCATCCCGTATATACCGAGACCAAAGCAACTCGAGCCTGGCTAACAGCTCGTAGTCAACCAGATCGGAAACTTGTTAGTGCCGACCCCAGAATAAGTGAATAAGAAAATAAAAGTTCGTTGACAGGATAAATTGGAAGGATTGTTGTCACTATATTTATTGATGTATGCAGTATGTGCCTTATTAACTTTCTGAATAAACCCCTCAGGACCCTCACGAACTAAAAGCACAAGAGGAACGTCTTACTAAAATTTTATTTTGGAGATCTTCTCGATGACTTAAAACTTGGGCTTCCGTTTCTCCTAAACCACCCAAGTTCCCTTTTTGTCCTTTTCCCAGAGGCTGTTAGGTAAAGATTCTAGGTAAACATTATGCAAATGCTCCTGCTGCTGGGTTTGCTGATCTCACGAAAGCGACAGAAGAGCTTACCTAATAAAGAAAGGCGAACACATACAAAATAAATAAAAACGGAGCACCAAGTATAATGTAAAGGTTGAAAGCAGATAGGGAAAAATGAAATGGGTGGGTTTCGGGTCTGCGTCAATTACTACGTGTGGTATAGGACGTGACTCCTAGCAACCACCTGACTTTTTGGTATCGCTTACTTGTGATGCTGATATCTGGAGTGGCTTTATATATAAACTGAATGGCCTTCATGTGTTATTTACGCTTTGATATCACTAAGCAAGTCGGTTAGATATGGACGGCTTGAAAATGTCAGATATAGTTTTCCTGATTAGAGGATCTTGTATGCCCATCGAACGCCCATGGAACAAAAAAAAGGGGAGAAATGAAGCAAAAAAAGGGTCGACTCGGCCTAGTTAGGCAAGACAGGTAACGGGATTTTCTGTGCGTGTTTTGCGTTTTTATAAGCCTTTAAAGAGAGACATCCAACGGACAAAAAAGCACCGTCCTGCTGCGTCTTCCTTTGATCACGTGTGCGAGTAGAATAAAAAACCTGACCTTTACGAGACCTCGTTCGCAGAAATTAAATTCGATATCGGTGGGTACGTACCAGAAGTTGGTCGCCCACACTGTATTTGCATATTGTTTGATCTCAGGTGACTAGGTTTCAAAACCACTAAAACCAGCTTCGTTATCGTATCGGAGGGTACGAGTTCGTTTATGTACTTTGCCCTCTATCGTCTATACACACTACACCTCAAGTGCGGTTTGGAAATTATTTTTTTCCTTTTTTTATTTCCGGGGGCATTTCCTGGTCTCTCTGGGACTTCCTCGAGTCCCTGTCACCCCTCAAACCTGTATATTCCAACGGTCATAAGTACCCCTCGGACTCGAATTTTGTTTTCATGTCAAAGTTTTACGACTGAAAACTAATCCATCGCCAAAACCCACAAGCTTTTAGAAGCTAGTCGCTGTGATTCCCGTTTCTAGATCGTTGTCTATACATTATAAAAAGAAATCGTCAGGTTTTTGCCAGAAATATTGGCGTCATAAGGTATTGTTCCAAAGCTTTGGGCTGTGTCTATCCGATCAGGCAGACAAACAGTTGGTGGCGCCATGGCGTCAGCCATTGTTGGAACCAATCCCTTCCACCTTAATGTGGAAAATGGCTTATGGTAAAGAGAGGACAGGGAGGCTTGTAACAAGAAGTGTCTAGTGGGGGTAACATGATGTGGAAGAGAAGAAACTGTGGAGGGCAGGTGCGAAAACTTACCCTTGTTTCCAAAAGCTTTTGCCGTGCGGATATGAAAAGTCCCACAATGGCACATATACGGGTTCATCAGATGCTAAAAGCTGCAAACGTCTGGGCGTCTTGCTCCAGCCAGAGTCTCCAGGCCTTTTGTGTGGGAATGGCGTATAGTACTTGCTGTGCCCTCTTGACCTAACCTCTTCAGTAACGTTACAAGTTGCTCGAGTGTCGACGTTTTATAGGGACGCCGTGAGGAGGATCCCACAGTCCCACGCTAGGCTCCATGTTTGACACGCGAAGCGTATGATAATCTGCCCTCTTCTCTCAATTGTGGGACAATCCAACATCACTCTACCGGAAGTGCATGCAGCAAAAAATAAATTAAATAACAACGCTCTTATGGCTTGAAGTAGTCACACAAGTCTAGTCATAGTTTTCCTTATGACTTTAGTTATCGGAGGCGAAGGAAAGTGCAATTAAAATAGTTTCAAGGCGTTTTTTGGGGAATGTATTTTTATTATTTTCTGCATATAATTTTTTTTAATTTTTAACCGACGTATAGGCTTTCGCCTGTTGTCGAAGCATCTATTTTTAAGACACTAGTATGAAAACGTTAGTAGTTGACTGCACTATTTAGGCAAACATAATGCATGTCGAAAGGAGAGTGCTTTCAGACAAGGGAGAAAAGGGTGGGGTTGAGAGAAACGCATGTGCTGGTGACCAGACAAGCGAACCCAAACGCTTTGGTCGAGAGAGCTCCGAGTCCGTTTTTCCTAACGAAGGGTGTAGGCGAGGGGTGCAAAACACTGGTGTATTGTTGTTACATTTTGGACGTTTTAAAAAGTGTCTGGTGCTTGGAAAGCGTGGCACACAATGGCCGGCTTGTGGACGCGACGTTTGTCGCCTTAATTGGCGCTGAGCACGTGTGCAATAGTCCTGAACACAGTGCTGTATAACCAACCAGAGCGAAAACTCGCAAAACTCAGCGAGAACAAGCCAGTTGTCGAAACAGCACCCAGTGTTAGGTAGTAAAAGTAATAACAGGAAGTTGCATATTGAGACCTTGCGCTTGGACGCTTATAATCTCTGGCCCCTCCACTTTTAACGACTAACCGAAAACTGTTAATGTACATTGGGGAGGTGTCGGTTTGGCGCTTTGGAGATGGAATCTCTTGCCGTGGGTCACGTTCTTTACTACCGTGCTTTATACGTTTGCAACACGGGCAACACACAGCGTCTTAGTCTATTGTGTTGCAAGCAAAAGCCTTCCTTTTGACCTGCCACTGAAGAATTTTTGCCGCAAATCCTTCCGTTATGCGAGCTGGAATTCCAGCTTACAATACACTATCAGAATCAATCCGGGAGAGCTCGCAAATAAGCTAGTTAGGAATGCTATTGGATAGAATTCGGCAACGCTTTCTCCGTTTTCTGTTTAGGCAAGCAAAAAATATCCGAAACTTACTGATTGTGAAATTTTCACTGTAATTCGTTATGGGAAGAAAGCAAAACAGTGGGAGTTAAAAACTACATAAAAAAAGGTCAAACAAATTGTTAGCAAAAACCAAATTATAGTAAGACTTGTTTTGGTGTCTTGTTCCCAGGCCATGAATGTCTTATTGTTCTAAGAGGCACCGCGGATCCTAAAGTAGTGATTTCGCATTTCCTCAATCTTTTTAACCCCGATTTCTCGAAAGCATTGTTGACACGAGACACTAAAAAGTGCTCCTGTAGCATTGGTGGCTATCTGAGCGTCCCATCATAGCAACCGTTGTCTTTGTCTGACAAAGACAGATACAATTCTAAGCACCTGACTTCTTTTATGGTGCTGAGGGGCTTGGACTAGAAAATTAAAAATTACAGGGTAGCAACAGAAGACGTTTCCGTAGAGACCGCTTTCTGACCAAAATAAATAAAAATAAAATTAAAAAAAGGTGCCGGCTTGGGCTCTTAGAACGACGACAAGATGTTGTTGTATTTGCATACGGAGCTTATTTCGGTTGTTAGCGTACGAAAGTAAACCTGTTCGGGGAAAAACTCCAAAACTGGTTTCGGGTTGGCGCTGCTTAATATACTACGAGGTGAAGAAAGTGTGTGGGGGGTTCGACACCTTTAGGCGACTGTTGGGTAACAGGTGCCTGTGCTGTTTGAGTTGGACTTTCGGAAGCCTTCGTTTCCGAGTTTTGATTGTTGGCGCTGTGGAAATGTGCGGGGAAATCCAGTGACTCCATTTCGTTGCGAAAAGAATGCAAGAAAAGAGCACGCAAGCATTGGTGACGACGCCACGTTCAACTAACAGGGCTGTTGGATTTTAACGAATAAAATGGATGATTTATGGGACGTTCAACTTGGCGTTTGATAGCTGGGTGGATTTAGGTTAGGTTTCGGAGAAGAGCGTCTTAAGGCTTGCGAAAGTTAACTCCTTTGGGGATCTTTTGAACCCGAATGTGCGAGGGAGGATATTTACAACTAACTAAACGTGCTTTGGCTTTTAACCAAAGACTCGGAAAGATCTTAAAACTATGGCCCCGCTTTTAAAGTTGTATATGGTGCTATATGGCTCGGGTCAGCTTGAAGCTTGACTGCTTTTTCATGGTCATAAGGCTAACTAGCCGAACGTCCAAAAGCTCCCAGGGTTTTGCTGTTAAAGGGAGGGGAAAAGCTTTTAGGTGAGATGGTAATGTTTTCTTCTTTTTCCTTATACTTCCTGACGTTGGCTTTCAGGCTCAGGTGGGTGCTAAGTATCAGAGAACACAAGGTTCACAGATTTTGGGTACCTCCCTGCTCCACAAGAGAAAAGAAGAAAAAAAAGGTAAGGTGTGGCGACATGCAAATTATTTAGCATTGAACACCTGTTAGACGACTGGAAACCCATGAATGAGAAAAGGCACTTGGGTACCGTATATGCACTGTCTGACTTTAATATTTTGATACCCAGCTAGGAACCAATTCCTAATTTTATATTCTTAGATATCCAGCCAAGAACCAATCCCTATTTTTTAATTCGATTTCTCACTTTTTGCTCAAGCTATGCAAGGAAGCACCCTTGTTGAGGGTTTTGCGTCCAGTAATAGCAAAACGAGACAAGCATACGAAATGATTTTGTCGTAAGCTTAAAACGCTTTAGCCTCTGAAGGGGTTTATGTCAGTACAGGTAGAAGCTATCCATTTAATAAGGCTTTTATATACGTTACCTCCTTGTGTGATGGCTTTTTTGTTTCCCCCCCCCCTGAAAAGTTCGTGACCCAACGAAGATGTATAAATGAGCTTTTTGGGGGGAGGGGGAGGGGGGTTGCTGTGCTTTGTACGGAGGCCGAAGGCTTTTCTGCCCCTCTCGGGATCTCGAGTCCCGAAAGAGAAGAAAACCCCCACTGGATTCGCTTGGCCTTGGTTTGCCATGTTGTTGGCGCTTAGCTCAGACCGGGAGGCAAATTCAAGCGACCGAAGCTAAAAGGTAAATGGCAAAAAGCCCCTTTCTGCCCATCTCAGGTAAGAGGAAACCGACAACGTAATAATATATGCAGACCGTCTTGCCGAGATTCATCCTGTATTCTTAGTCTTCGCTTCATGCTCACTTTTTGCCCTGCCAGCGATGTTTCTTCGCGTGAGAGATAAAAAGGAGACTAATGCATGGAACTTGACTTCAGCTCCCTGCTATAAAGGAAGATGTTCGAAAACGCTGATTCTTATCCAGAGAACCAAAATGGAAAACCTTTGAAAATTCAGAGAAATGCTCGCAGCCACCAGCGCCATAGTTAAAAAGTGCTGTGCTAAATTAGATACCTGGTGCTTCTATTCTATTTAGAGTAATGTCTGCTGTGGGGGGTTCTGAATTCTCTGCTTAGTTGGAACATTGTTCACGGCTTAGACGGAAGGTTAAGCACCGCTAGGAATAACTGGAATGTTGCAAAGCTCCCATTAGAAACGTAGGTAATGCACGTAGGTAATCCACTCCACTCCACTCCACTCCACGGCTCTCTCCTCGGTTGTCCCGTCTGCCCCTCACGGCGAGTTAGCACACCGTTAGCTCGCAAAACAAGAGGGTAATGTAGGAGTATAGTACTTTGTTCAGAAAGAAAGAAAAACTTTGATTGATAATGGTATGGAAAGCACATTTCCGTGTGAGTGCCTTGTGGCATATTCTTGCCTGATAATGACACGGATCTTGAGTAGGGTATAATGGACAGTAGGACGACCAAAACATGAAAATAGGAGCAAGGGACCGAATTATAGAGTCCTCCTGCGTCCGTAAAAAAAATTTGTAAGCGATGAAGGTTTGCGATAACTAATTGAGCAGAAATATAAATCAAAGCTTCTTTTATAACCTTCACTCTTATATCTCTCTCGCCTTCTCTGGAGACCGAAGGATGAAGGAAAGTTAACCAGAGACCTCCCGAAAGTTGTGTCGACATTGGGACTTCCCTGTGGTAACTGGTTATGGGGACACTTTTGAAAGCAACTTCGTGTATGACGTAGAGAGAGCAATACTTTAAAAAAAAAAAAAAAAAAAAAGATGTTTTCCCGTCTAATTCAGTAATATTGTGACTTTACTTGCGAATTGGAATCAAATTAACCTTGACTGGACGGGCGACAGTAGCAGAATTAATTGCTCCAAGCGAAAATGAGCGAGAACGAAAAAAAGCGTGGCCTTGTAACTTCCAACAATCATGAAACAGGGTTATCCATTTGGCAGCAGTTAGATGTTGCCGACAGTAAAACAGAGAACAAATGAATCGAAGGGTAGGAGGTTTTGGGTGGTTTCCAACTAGAATGGGATTGTTTTATCGGTAGGGTGCCGTTGAGTCTCGCGTGTCGCATGTGACGACTGATCATGCATCGCTCTAGCTCCCTAAAAACTTGGCCAAGGTCCCAACCATGTCACATTACACACAAGCTTGTGCGTTGGGGCTTGGCCGTTGGCTGGCTGGGCCTTCCAGAGGGGAGACAGTAACGAAGCGATCTGGTTCTACCAGTTCCATTTGGTTTCCAAGTCTCTTCCCTTACGGCCTGTCACGCCCAATTGTTGCTGCTTTAGCTGGTTTCAGCCAGGCGAATTAAGAATTGAAACCAAAGCGTCTGTGCTAGCATTTCAGGTCTTGCGATTTGGCCCCATGTTGAGTTGTTTGGATGTTTGCATCGTCCTTTATTCTAGCTGTAACCAGAAATCCCGTCCTCTTCCCACCCTTCATTAAGTAGGCGCAAGTCCTGCCAAACGCCTCGCAAACAAGGGTGTTGTTGAAAACTACCCTCGAAGCGTCACAACGGAACGTTGAACTCGTGCACTTTGCGAATTCTTTCAACTTCAACGGTGCAAGATTTGAACGGCACCGTCTGTGCCGTGTCGAAGACGCTCTAATGACCACCCTCAGTTTCACCTCGAAAGCGTTTAATGCAAATGAGTGGCAAGCCACCCACAACAGCGGCAATTGTTGTTTTCTAGAAACAAGAGAAAGAAATGTTGGGTGTGAAATATGCCGTTGAAAATAAGGAAGGCATTTTTATTTTGTCTAGTAAGAATGAGGAAGTAATAAGTTCATGACTGGGGAGCAAAAGTTTTTGCTGGGAGCCGGAAAAGAAAATAGGACTTGAGTGGTGTTGTTTTCCGGCTCACTGATCCAATTAAATGCGCAACAAATAAGCCCCGTTTTGCTGCATCTTGGCGATGATATGGCACATGACTGCTTATATGAACTGTTTCCTGTTTAGTGTTTAGGTTAGCGACTGGAGAGAAAGTAGCGTGGTGGAATATAAGTGAGTAAGCAGGTCAATACATCCAGACCAGGGGCGAACTCAGCCAAAAATAATTCTGATAATGCCCTGCAAAATAAATTTCCAAAGCTGGTTGTATTCTGGAGGCTATACACAGCAAGCTCGTTAGGAAGAGGAAGTTAAAAGAGAAAAAAAGGTGAGTGAGTCTATGGGTAGAACGTAGAGGAGTACATGTGGTAGGAAAGGTATAACAATCGCGGACGGACGGTTGAGTCATGCTGTGCCACTCGGAGCTATGTTCTTTTTCCTATTTGACTGCGCAAGGTTAAGCATTGTTGGACTTCCGTTCGTTTTTGGGGTCCCTGTCGGATGGTTATCACATATCCATCGGAAGTGGAAACATTGCCCATAGAATTATAGCTTTACCGTTTACGAAACTTGCGCGAGATTAAAATTTTTCCCTTTCCTTGTTTCGTTTTTGTTTCCTTAGATCCCAGAGAAGTATTACGGTTCCAAGGCAATGAATCACATCCGGATCACTTCAAGCTCCTGGAAAGCGATGGGGAATCCTTACTCGTTGGAGCCAGGTAAATAGAATCTACCGATTTGGTGTTGGCGTTCGATTGAATCTGTCTTCGAATATTCCTGTTGACTGTTGCTAACCTGCTTGTTTCCTTTTTGGCTTGAACTCAAGGGTAAAGAATAAAGAGAGTGGATAGCATTAATGATACTGACAGATGTGAAGTTTTTTTTTTATTTTATTCTAAGTCAATATGTATTGCGTCACCAGTGCCCTGCAAAAGAATAAGTAAAACAAAAACAAAAAACTAAAAAAAAAACTTAAGTTCCCCATACCCGTTCTGCGAAACGAGAACAAAGAGTCGCCTTTTTACTCTCCTTTGCCCTTGAAGACGAAAATCTAATGTGGATTTGTTCTGATCAAAGCTTCTTGTCTTCTTTCCCGTTTCAGGAACATCGTGTATAATATCAGCCTTCGTGATATGACCGAGAACGTTGATAAGGTATGTATTGAGTTCCTTGTTTTGTTCTTTCGGAGTAAAGCGATAATCTGTCCTGAAAAGTCGAGTGTATTCACGATTCTAGGAAACAATGAAGGCGAGCTCTTCGGTAGTTTATCTCATTAGTCTTAACAGATAAGATACAAACTTTGTATCTTTGAAGTTAGCGTTTTTTACAAAGGGAGCGAAAAGTCACCCAAAATGGCTATGACAAGAAGAGAAAAGCTTCTTCATAATTAGCTTTGACCGTACAAGGGACTAGGCCCATTCGTCTTCTGCACGCCATCGAGATGCCCAAAAACGTTTTACCTGTTTAGAGAATCGAACAATTTTGTTAAAAGTTTTGCGTTTGACTAATGCGTCAGTTTTCAGACCTCACAAATACGCGGCCTAATAGACAAAAGAATATTACAAAATGTTACCAGAGGGCCTTTTTTCAGGAAGTTTAAATCAGGTCCTTTTCACTGATTTTATTCGTTTTAATAACTCTCCCCTGTGAAACGTCACAAAGATTTGAAAAATTAAATGAACTATTAACCTCCGTAAACATTTACCTTCCAGCTGTTAGACCTTCGCATTTGGTTAGTTTATTCAGAAGATTAAAAGTTTTGTAAGTTTGTAAGCTTTTAACTTGAGTTTCTTGAAGGCCAAAACATTGACGGCGCACCTGTGTTGGAAGCTGCTTCGCGAATTCGTAATGAGTTGTAGACGTTGTTCATGTGCTTTAGAACATGCACGCACGATGCAGATACGGAATACAGATGAAGTGAAGGCGGGAATGACTATCCTTCTTTTACTGTACTCAATTACTCTATTCGTACTTTCTTCCTAAATTAAATATTTGAACAAGGACTCCTTCTTTGATCAAGAGCAAAGGCGGCACTTTTATAAAACAATCTTTTGTATATTTTCTCTTATTTGCTATGAAAAACTTCATTTACTCTATACAACTTTTACGTCTGGTAGGAAAGGGTTTGTTGAATTTTATTTCTTAGTTTTTGGGGAAATTCTTGCTATACTTTACTTGGAAAGCGCTTCTGGTAACCGTGTTTAATGCTATTTCTTGGACTTGACCAGCGAAACCTAAAAGTATATATGCATTTCCTGGTCTCTTAGTCTCGTGTTTTTTGCTTTAATGACTGCCTTCTTGGTTCTTACTTTCTGGAGGGGGAAATAAGAAATGCAAATTAGAAAGTTAGCTGCTGTGTGGCTGAGTCACGTCACGTGAAGCAGATTTTTCCCAAGTGGCTAGTTTTCCGTTGGCTTTTTTTTTCTCTATGGCCAAACTGGTTTTTCGCATACAACAGCTAGGAGCAATGGCAGAAAACTTGATCCGCAGACTCTTTAACAATGTCTTAGCATGAAATCAAGTTTTATTTTGATTGAAAGTAGTTCGGCGTCACATTAAAAAAAGGTCACCTTCACTTCGGCGCGCTTGCCGAAAAGCACGAATACGGTCGTGTGTCTGAATGCGATGAATATTTCTTGGCGTGCTAAAAAGCAAACGTGCTATTAGCCGCGCATTTCGCGGAAAGGCTATACGCTTAGTTTTTGGATTATGTAAAGTTGTCGGGTCCACGAGCTGGACTTTCAAGTTCTTTCGTGTCCTGTTGACTTCATTGCGATTGCAAATGATTAAATTCGGGCTTGATGAATCACGTCCATCTATGACAAAATAGCTCGACGAGCACGAAGTTATATTTCGTTTTTCGTCTGTGTGTAACAAAGTTTTCTTTTAAAAGAAAGGTAGAATGGCTTCTCATTTCCCCACTGTCAAAGGAAGCTTTTTTATTACCTTGTCTTTAATAATGTAAAGCACAACGGCGGTTATATACAATCTGAGAGGGGCAGGAACTCCGGATAGGAAAGAAAAAAGAGGCTAGGATGAAAAACACTAATCCTTCAGGCGTTTGTCTGTGTTAATGACTTGCCTGTATGCGAAGCACGTACACGGCGAACATTGATCTTGGTGTACGGATGCGCTTGTTCAGAACTAGAAGAAGACCAGAAAGATGAAAATTCACGTTGCAAGCACACATTAGAGCAATCAAACACGTTTAGGTACGCGGCATAGGGTTCGGAAAAGGAGAGCAATTTGCTTCTGTTATTTGTTTAGTGGGGTTTCTCATTTTCCGGGATTCCAACGTGTTTGCTATCGGCAAAAAAAGGTGGATCTTACTACCGATAAATAAAATATCTCTTTGCGTTCAAAGCTTTTCCATGTTTGATAAGAAACAAGGTACCTGTTTCCTTATGAAAAACAAAACAAAAAACAATTGAGCGCGCCCAAGTAATCAAGCTTTTCAAGCGAGTTTGGCTTAGTACAATTGAGGTAAAGACAAAACTAGAACACTGATTTTCAGGACAAGGAGGACTTTTTTTATTTCACAATCACTAAACATTGTATTGTAATTGTTGTTTTTTAATATAGCGAATGGAGTGGTATTCAAGTTCACAAAATCGAGACCTGTGCATCATGAAAGGGAAATCCGAAGATGATTGCCACAACTACATTCGAGTACTGGCAAGGATAAACGATCAAGCCATGCTGGTCTGCGGTACCAACGCATATAACCCCTTATGTCGGCGGTATATAATCCAGGTATATTTGCTTGAATTATTTTTTTTAAAAAGGTGGCTATAAATGCTAATTTTCTGCGTCGTGTTGAACAGGGTGGGAGTTTGAACGTAGAAAAAGAAGTGGCCGGTAAAGGCATGTGTCCTTATGATCCCAGTCATAATAGCACCGCCGTCTTTACAGGTACATTAGCCATATATTAACATTTTAATTCCCGTTAAAGCCTGTAAATCATATATTAAACGACCGTTGAATGCGGGTAAAAAACGAAGGAATTGTTTACTCACTGACGTTTACATGCTTTTAGATGGCGAGTTGTATTCCGGGACGGTGTCAGACTTCTCAGGATCGGATCCCCTCATATATAAGGATCCCCTACGAACAGAGCAATATGATCTCAAGCATTTAAATGGTAATTTATAATTAGTAAAGTTAAAAAAGCGTAGTACTGACCGCGTCTTGAATCTTTAGCTCCCAGTTTCGTGAATTCGATTGCGGACGGAGACTATGTTTACTTTTTCTTCCGAGAGACGGCGGTGGAGTACATGAATTGTGGAAAGGTAAGAAAATTTATTTAAAATTTTAATAAAACGAAAATATTACAAACAAACGTTACAAGCTAACGTTACGACTCTTTTTTTTTTAGTCTGTGTATTCCCGTGTGGCTCGAGTGTGTAAAAAGGACAAGGGTGGTAACCATCGATGGGCAAGTCGTTTTACTTCGTTCTTGAAGTCCCGGTTAAATTGTTCCATTGCTGGCGAGTACCCGTTCTACTTTAATGAAATTCGTAAGTTGATTTTCTGCTCCTTTTTCATATGTCCTATTAAAGATAGCAAGTGAAATTTTGATATTAATTTGGTTAATTTGTAATTACTTTTCTTAATTTCTAGAATCAACCAGTGACATCGTTGATGGAACGTACGGTCACATGTCCCAGCGCCTTATTTATGGCGTTTTCACAACACCTGGCAACTCAATACAAGGTTCCGCCGTATGTGCTTTCCGGATGCAAGACGTCTTGGATGTCTTCGATGGCAAATTCAAGGTAGGAGCCTTTCCCGAACTAGTTTTCTCATCAAATCTAACTTCTTTAATTGTATGCAAAAAAGGACCAAGCCAGTTTGAACTCCAACTGGTTACCGGTGGATCCAGCTGATATCCCAGAGCCTAGACCAGGCCAGTGTGTCAATGATTCTAGAACTTTACCCGAGCTTACTTTAAACTTCATCAAATCGCATTCATTAATGGATGAAGCTGTGCCCCCGTTTTACGGCTCACCTATATTAACACACACGTCTTTCGGGTAAATTTCCATTGCATCTCTCTCCCTCTTCAAGCAAGCAAAGTAATTACCACCATTTGCTTCTCGTCCACAGGCATCGATTTACCAAAATTGTAGTAGACCCCCAAGTACGGGCACTGGATGGAAAGACTTACGATATGCTCGTCATCGGAACAGGTAAATATTTGACAGCATTACGGACTCCGTAGCAAGGACCCATTTGGCTAGTCGTGCGAGGCTGTAATCCATTATGTTAATCATTTGTCGACAAAAACTATTAATTAGTGGGTGGTTTAAAGACTAACTTGACGCCATTTAAAAAAATGTCTTTTCTCTTGGAATTTTGTTTTCTGTTTTGGAAACAAAAGTTTTGGGTCGATAAGAATGGATAGTAAGCCAATAGGTTAACTATTCAGCTTGCTTTTCATCATAACTTGAAGCTCAGACTTTTTTTTGTAATTTCCAGACAAAGGCAAGATTATCCGGGCATTAAACGTTGAAGCGTATGACTCCGTTAGTCGGGTTAGACCGGTCGTTATTGAAGAAATCCAAGTGCTTAAAGGCGAAACTCCCATTACGAATCTGAAGATCGTCCGCTCATCTCCGAAAGCCAGTCCTCGTCTCATTGTCGTCTCTGACGATGAAATCCAGAGCGTTCCCCTCCATCGTTGTGACACGCTTCGCATCACGAGTTGCGCGTAAGTTGTTAAGTACATGGCAGGCTTTAATGGTTATTCATGAGATGTTGTGAGTCTTTAGCTAATGGATTATGTACCTTTTCTAAAAACAGTGTGTGTGTCAAACTTCAAGACCCTTATTGTGCCTGGAACCCGGCCACGGCTCGTTGTGTGCCTGTCAACACAATTGTTCCTAGCGACCGAGCCTCATTAGTTCAAGATATTCCCACCGGAGTTTCGGACGAATGCCCTGAGACTCATGGTATGCCTTCTTATTTATTTTATTATTATTTTTAAACAGAGAGAGAAAAATAAGACGGAAGAAAGGTCAGCAAACACCCCTGGCAAGACATAAGTTGCTGTTTTCTCAGTTCTAATGCATGTCGAATCATTAAAATGTTTTGAGTACCAAAATCCGACTAATGGTAAGGATTTTTCTTCATGGTGCATGCTACTTGTATGGTTCTCTTCTTCTTTACCCCAAGACTTCTTTAGTTTTTGTTTACTTGCCGTAGTGAGTTTTCTTTTTAGACCCAAAGATCCCAAGACAAAAAAAAGTTTTTAATGAAGGCATGTCTTGTGTGCTTAGGGGGTTGGACCAGCAGCAATGATGCGATTTCCAGTACAACACTCTTGGGTAAGTGCTTGTGAACAATTCGCATGCATGCTTGCTTATTAGAAAGCAAAGGTCGCAATTAAGAACGATATATTAGGGCATTTCAGAGATTTAGTCTAATTAACCTGGCCCTTCGCGCCAGAGTCTAAATAGTAGTCGAGGTTTTACCGAGTTCCGTGATAGGAAAAACTGTGTTAAATTATGGACCATTCTTAGCAAACACACGTATAAAAAAATAACGCAAAAATAATTAAATATAATTAGTATTTTCTTTTTTAAGTACAAGGTTAAGGTGGGAGACGAGGGAAACGCTTGTTGAAAGTTTTGCTGCTAGGTTGAGGACACTGCTATTTGTGTTGTAGTACCCCTTGATCGTAACTTTTGTGTTTCTTGGGTTATGTGTTCGTCTCTCAGTTTCGGAGCCTGTGCTCGCTGCAACTTGCGCACCTTGTGTGTGTCCCGAGTGTCCGTCCTCGACCAGCGCTCAAAGTACCGTTCCAATGACCACTCCTCCACAGCCCATGAGTACTCTTCCTACCCCTGCTCCGGTTCCTAGCCAACACAGCAGTCGTACATTGGGTATTACAAATGCATCTATGTTTGAAACCGTTTTAACGCCTAAGCAACCCAGAGCTCGACATTTTTCTTTTTTCTTTTTCGTTTACTACCTCCTATTCTACGCGTGTTTTGTGCATGGCAACATCCAATATAGCTTCTAATCTCTTTCCTCGCTTACGCCTTTACTCCAACGCGCTGCAATCCAATGCGTTACCAAGGTACTTCCCAATAAAAAAGGAAGTAAGGCACGCGTCAGTATTAAATTGCATGCTAAGTTATTGGTTTTTGCTTAACAACACCTGAACCTGTTCACCTATTACAGTCTTTTACTAACACGTAAAAAAACTCGTTTAGAAGCATGCAAGCTCGTATTACCTGCTAAGTATAATGATGAAGAAAGTGGTTTACGGGAATCATAATTTAGAACTGGATACGTTTTGGGGAGTAAATCTAGCACGAGCTTTTGGAAAGGACTTTACAACTTTGTGGTAATGGGTTACGTTTCCGAAAAAACTGGCAGGAATGGTTGATTTAAAGATAAGGTGGAAAATAAAATCTCGGATATTCTGGAATCTCTCATTTTCTCGCTATTTGGCATGTGAAAATGATGATGAGCTTTTATTTTTTTAGGAGTCAGTGTTTGGTATTCATTTACTTATTACTAAAGATGTATCCTCTGCGTGTCTCTGTGTAGGCAATCAAGTTCTGATGTCTGACGAGGAGTTGGACATTGAAACAAATGTAATTGTCGATGATAGACGATCATTTGCCTTTGATCCAGATGACGGTCACTCGCTTGACGACAACGATCTAAGCCCCAAATCAGGTAAGCCCAACATGTCAGCTCTGATGCGGGTCTGTAAGACACCTTTTTCTTTCACTTCTCTGTGTCAAGATAAATCCGACTGCTTCGTGTCGTCTGCCCAAAGCATGTCGCTTGGGTTTTAGTTCATTTTTTTTCCGGCATTTTCCCCCCGTGCCTTTCAGGGACGGTGTCGATGATTGGGGTTGAAAAGGCTTTTGGCGCTTTCATGCACTAGAGTGATTTCTTGGCGTGCTTTCCCAGTCTCCCTCCTACACTATCTTGCTTGCAAAAACCTACATCCTCTAAATAGGAATTTTTATGGAGCACTTATCTTTTTGTAATGTTTTAATTGGAATGCAGTGCAACCTTTTTAGCTATTAGTTTCCCTTTTATTAAATATGTGGGTGTTCGCGTATCGTGGAATTCAAAGCTTTGTTTTGGTAAAGTACTAAAAGGCTGACATTTGGGCTTGCTACTTGTGTTTCTCCTTGGCTGGTTGTGCAGTATTGCTTGAATCTTAGAGGCTTCTAGTGTAACAAGCCGTTTCTGAGTGTTGGTTGGGACAAGACCTATCTTTTTAAGTACAGTATGCACATTTTGTGGTGGGAGCAATTGGGCTACGCCACGCAAACTGATCTGATCACGTTGGAACTCGGGATGTCACTATAAAAAAGTTCTCTCCTTTTTTGGAGGAGGTAGAAAAGTAGGAAGAAAGTAGGAAAGTAAAAGAAATACGAGGTAACAAAAAGGGAACGAGGCGGTACGTGGGCATACAAGCTTGAGCTATTTTTATTTTTTCGTTTGCTTACTGTTTTTTGTTCTATGTAAATTAGGAACATTTGGTACGCTGGAAAAGAATTAATTCTAAGCTCTCTTTGTTTCGACAACGAGGGAAACGAAAGGAAGCGTAACATCGGTTTTTCTTAAGAAATTCAACTTTTTTTTCGAACGTGGGGCACAGAAAAGATTAATTAACATTTTCGTAGCCTGGTTTTGTATACCAAGTAATGCACTTTTTTAGAAGGCCCTACAGTGATTAGAATGATCCGACTACGCTTTTCTCTGAAAAAATTAACTGCATTTTCAATCTAGACTAAGAAACGCGAGGCAATTTCTACACATCGGGATTAATTAGTAAATAGAAGTCTAATACTGCGTAGGCAGCGGCCAAGTTGCATCAAACTTGGTAGTCTAAGCCTCTGTAGAAGATGAAACTGCTTAGGCCATAGCGTCATACTTATTTGCTTGAAAGTTGGACACAAGCAAGCAGCTTGGAGAGAGAGAGAGAAAAAAAAGTAGGGATTTACCGTGTCCTGTGGCAAATCCATTCTAAATAAAGCTTGAATTACTGTATGCAGTCCGGCTTTCTTTTTTTATTAACCCTTATATCCCCTGCAAGATGATATGCAAGGAAAGTGCTTTTCCAAAAAGGGCCTTTGTATATTGTATTTCTAAAATCATACTGGTACAGCTGCGTTCCCCTATTTGCAACGGTAAAAGACTCCGTTTTCAAGATCGCTTTGTGAAGCTCTTAGTTACAAATCACATCGGCGTGTAGACCTCGTGTTCTCGAAAGTTTTTAGATTAGATTTCTTCCAAGTTTATTGTAAAGTTTATCAGACATCGTACTATTACGAGAAAATGAATTCCACCCGTCTCATTCATTAACTTAAATGGTTCTCTCTATATTTAATGTCTGTATTTTTATTTTTATAGGACCTAAAGTTAGTGCGTCGCAGAGCACAGCGCCAGTGTACACCGCGGAAACTTTTATAATTGCTGTGGTGGTTTCGTGCTTCAGTGCTCTGGTTCTGGGATTCGTTGGAGGCTTGGTATTTTCCCGACGTTGCCGCATTGGAGATTACAACAGTGGATTCTCTGGACTGGAGCAGCGAAATTCCAGCAGGTAACCACAACAACTTTGTTTATGACAACAACTTTATTTTTGGCAATACTGAGACTTGAATTTTAAGAGGGAAAAGCTAAAATGGTTAGTCGCGTGTATTTGGCAGGCAAAAATTTGAGGTGAACAGGTGTGAAATTAGTCGTTTGTTTTTTCCCGGGATGAGGCTAGGGATTATTCTCTTACTTGGCCTGTCTGTTTTGAACAGCCGACTTAATTGAGCGCTGCCAAATAATAGAGAGAAGCAGATCGAGTGTCGTACGAGTGGATTCAGAGACAGAGAGAGACTGAAGAAGAGCTTCAAGTGGAGAGTAAATTCCCATGTACTTCCTTACAAAGGTTTTGGAACTGATGAAATGCTGTAAGAGACGGAAATGGCTTACGTATCAATTTCCGCCTCGTACACCTGTTTTTAGTTTAACTTTACCACAACTCGGTATTCATGAAAAGACGAAAACGATAGAATAAATTGGTCATAGCTAAGTAGCGTGTATAGCGTGAGGATAAAAAGCCAACTAACTTCTGTTAGACGAGTGAATTCCCAGCAACTACATTACTTTCCTATTTCCATAGGTTGAACGATCCTAGTAACTTGGACCCCAACTCAATCCCACCTAGCAAGATGAATAACTTTATCGATAATCAGCCAGCCAAAATTGCCAACGAAAAGAACGCCAATTCAGTTATCGATATGAAGCCCACTCAAAAAGTGAAGAAGACGTATGTCTAATGCAGAAGCGCCATCCCAAATCAAGAGAAGTGGCTTACTGGCTAGTAGTGTGACAAGTCCCCTGGATGACCAGGGGCCTTGAACTGAAGCACTTCTGTCGGTTTCAGATGCCTTCGTCAGTTTGAAAGGAAGAATGCAGAAGGGGTGCAAAAAAACACCACCAACTGAAGAAGAAACATTCCCTGACTGATTTTAAATTCCATGTAGTTACTTTGAATCGTGTACATACATAAAAAAAGGAAACCACTGCAGGCCCCAAGAACGTTGCTATCATGAAAAGTTATACAATTCCCACCGTGAAAACTGAACAAGGCTTTTTTTCCTTCTTGGCAAGCATAGCAACCTATCAACGTTCACTGGGGCTCGTTTCTGCCAAAGGTGCGTCATTTTACCTGTACATTGTATATAGGCCATAAATGTCTAGTGACAGCTTTTACGATCCTCCTCATCCTCCAAAAATCTTGTGTTACATGTTTGCGCCCTCGCATCGTATATTGTATATTTGTTCCCGACATTCACAGGCGATGCTCATTTTAATGAAGGATTTATTGTTGCCCTGGAATTTTGTGCGATGATAGGCTTTACGTTTGAAAGAGTTTTAACTCTTTTTGACACTTTTCGAGGCTAAGGTGTGACAGTGTTAATCAAACCGTCCTTTCAAACCGGAAATCTTTATTAAGTGACTTGACTCGGTGATCAAAATTTCCGAAGATAAAAAAAGAATTGGCCTTGATCCACGAATTGTTTCCTATTACTCGTTCTGTGCTACTGTATTGGAAGATTTTAAAAAAAAAGTGAATAAAATATATTTTCCATCAAGCGCCTTCTTGAGCTCGGCTCTTTTTTCTTCTTTTAGGGTGCTGCCGAACAAAAGTACAGTTGCTAGGACTTTGGCGTATATTGGCACGGTTTAGCCTGGATCAATAATTTAGCTTTGGATTTCGTGAGTTGAATGGTAGAGTTCTGCAAAATACTGCTGAAGTATATCAGGGTATGCAAAGAAAACTAAGCTACATATGCTATATGCTATAACCAATTCGTATCCCTTGAAGGTTTTTTCTTCTTTGAAGAAAAACTTCGCCAGTGATATCTAAAAAAACTTGATCGTGTGGGGCAATAAGGACACGCCTCCGTAGAAAGCGAAAGGGCTTTATACTGCAAATATAAAGAGTCCTGTGTAAGGTGCAGTGAATCGAGACTAATTCAAATAACATTGTAACGCATGTAAAAGAAATTTGATCTTGGAGTGAAAGGACAAGTTGCTTCAGTATATTATATTTGCGGAAGCATGTTTTTTTGCAGGTGTTATCGATCTCGTACTTTCGACGTCCGTAGTGAATGCATTGATGTTTTCCCACATGTATTTGACAAGAAGTCTATCAGGATTTGACGCAATGAGAAAAGCTTTTTTCCTCTCGGCAACGCTGGCAACCCTGGTTTGTGTTTGCATTTTGCAACTCGCTAAAAGCTACCATTCTATTCGCTACCATGGCTAATTCTTGATTTGCGCCAAAGGCTATGCAAAAGACTAACTTGTAGATGTCTTGTTTTCTACGTACAAATACGAGAAAACGTAGGCAAGATCCCCTCTTATAAAGCCATGACGAAGCATACGTTCACAATTGCAATAGCTGTCTTGCAAATGAGAGTCATGTCAGAGCTGCGAATGGGCAAATGAAGTCGCAGCTGCTTCTCTGTTCATTATTCAAGCACTTGTAAAGTCGAAGTGTGAGAGCTCTTGGAAAGCTATAGACTTGCCGTTCCTAAGTAACATTAAATTAAATCTATTGTTAAGCTCTGTCGTAGTAAAATTTAGATTTTAAAGGAGACCACACCGGTAACAATCTGTGTTATAATAATAATTTTCTGTCTTTGACGCTGTTCAGTTATCTTCGCTGCCGCTTATTGATGATAAACATCGTCCATAAACAACCGGTAATAATCGATAAACAATCGATAAAGAACTTCGTGATATTGCAGACTTGGTGATTAAAGTCGCAATACATTTTCGTTAAAGTTTAAACAACAGGAACGAAAACTAGATTTGTAAGGAGCAAACTACGTTTAATCATTTCCTTTTATTTGCGCTTTGATGAGCTCAGCTCAGTGCTTGAGCTGAATTGATAGCTTAATGGCCAAGCTTTCACACTTTAGTTTATGCAAGGAAAAATTCTTGTTCATTCGAACGTTGTTCACTACAAGCCTGTTACTTTAATTTTCTTACGTGGGAATTAATGCAAGATATATATAATTGTACAAACAAATTCTCACTTTCTCCCTTCATTTTTCTATTTTACCTTCTCCTTGCCATTTCACATACATTTCACATACATATATTGTCGTGTGGTATTTTATTTATTCGTCCTGCTAAAATGCAGCTCTATGGCCCTTGACAATGAAAGCGGGAATAATTTAAAGCGTCCCAGGATATCTGTAGTAGGTTTGCAGCGGATACTGCTTGGCTCAGCTGCTACTCTTCTTGTTCTCTTCTTTTCGTTCACGCCCCCATAATTCTGCTTCAGTCCAAAGGGAATACTATGGTCAGTCCAAAGCTATATGTCTCCCTTAGCGTAACGCACACAGGGGAAAAAAAATGAAAGTATATATACTACTTTTTCCTTGCAGCACTGCAAGTTCCTAACCAGATTCTCCAAGGGCATGCTGACGTATGTATGCAAAATTACATGAATGGGCTCCATTTACCTCTTGCATCCGTGAGTGTTTATGTATTATTACTGAAGCCCGATTCTCCCAAGCCTCCCTGCAAAGAAATATCTCATGTTTCTTTAAAAACAAAACTTCGCGATAGGTATATACAAAGTCATTTTGTTAACCCTAAGCACGATATCGCAAAGAAAAATAGATACAATTGCTAGAAATCCTACCGGAAAGTAGTCCGATTTTGATTCGAAATGAAGCAGGAAAAGGAAGTTCGTGATGATGTTAATCTGGTCGATTGGACGCTCAATTGAGCCGCACTCTGGGGCCTCCAGCCAACAGTAGCGGAAGCACGCGGTCTGCCCAACGCGAATTGCACACGGTTCGTTTACATTGATTCTTCTTGGATTTTGACTTGCTAAAAAACCAGCTATGTCAAAATAGCTGCCTACGAACTAGAATAGAATTAAAACGGGCTCTTTATATAAAATTCATGCATTTAGCGGGCGATTTTTATTGTTTTCCAAGATTTGTTTCTAGATCATAATGGGTTGCGGAACGCTATTGCTGGCTGCCAGAGCTGCTGATGTGTTTCGTGAAAGTTGTTAAATGGAAATCGTTATTATTTTAAACCTTTGTTAACTTTTTGTGACTCCAGAAACTAAGCTCTGTGTTTTAGCTTTAGCTTTTAAGGAAATTCCCTCAGTACTGAGTTATAGCATTAATTATTACGGGAAAGTGGCTAGAGGACAAAAGCTGTCAATAACGTAAACGCTTGGCTGTACTTTCGTAACTTGAACGTAATGGGTCGCAAAAACATAGCTTCGATTCCTATCTGTAAAAGTGAGAAAGCGTTCCTAACTTGGGAATATACAAATTATTTTATTTCTGAGGCAAGTCCTTCCAAGTACCCTTAAATGCGTCGGTTTGAGTTTTTGAAGTAAAAAAACATGACGAACTCTTGAGACACGTGAACTGCGTGCAACATTGCCATAGACCAGCAAGACGCGTTGATTGCTGAGAAAAAAGAACAATCCTTGACTTTGTTAGGAAAGAAAGCCTCACTCTGGCACTCTTTGTTAGTTTCCGGAGGAAGTTTCTTGTAATGGTGTTAGCTTATTAGGCTGTAATGTCATAGGCGCGTATAGTGCGTCCTTTTGTTGTTTCTTGGGCTTGATTTATATTTGTCGTTGGCTTAATTGAAGCAAAGGCAATTGCTATATTCGTTATTTTTACGTATTAATCCGTTTTGTGTCACAGCGTCTATTTACGTTCCGAAACAGAAAATCGAATTACTTTTAGGGGTTTATTGAAGCACAAAAATTACTAGCCTCAACCAGTTAGCGTAATGCTTTCTAGAGAAAAACAGCTTTATGATAAGACTTCCAAAACCCGTTCCAGGGAAGTTCTGCGTGGAAAAAGAGCAGGGAATTCTTCAAAAAGAAAAACATACCGCTTGAAAGTAAACCATGTCGTAGTTAAAAGAGCCTTACTTCAAAAGGCTTTCAAGTTTTGGGATCTGTCGGGTCGTTGGAAGAAGGACAGCTGAGGAGGTTTGAGTAAGATGGAAGCGTCTGCCGGCGTCATGCTGCACGAAAAGTACGTTTTCTTTATTGATTATGTAAAGTTGGCCAAGTTGCGACCGGTTCGAAATTTTATTGCAAGCCACTGGCAGAAAACATACAACTAGTTTCACTTTGGTAGTGGAGTCTCACAGAAAAAAATAACCGCAATTTATAATTTAATATAGCTGGAGTTTATTTTTTAGTACCCAATTAACGACTGAATATTGTCGCGTACTGTTATCTTTTAATACCCAACTAATAAGGATTTTTAATTAACTATTTCTTAAAACTCGGATAGTATTGAATATGTGCTATTTTACATCTTAAGATATGATAATAACAGTACACCTTTTTGAGTATTTTCAATGAGCCGTTTTTATCCAATTAAAAAATTGAGTGATGGGGATACATTCCAGTCTTTGTGAATCCCGTTGAAACTCGTTTTTGAAAACTCACTGAAAAAAAACGATGCCAAAAATTCCCCCTCTTTCTTGCGCAGCATATTGCTGAGGTCCTTCCCTGGTGACGTTGCTTGTTCTTTCTTGTTATTGCTGCCGCTCAGGGTAGCTACTATTGTCGAAACCATAACTGCGTCCTTCAATAAAAGTGCTATAATAAAATAAGTAAGATGCTATAGATAAGCTAGCCGATCTTTCCTTGGTTGCCAGAGTTGGGCTTAAATGACGTGGGAATTTAGCCAAACGTGCTGCGCATTGCCCTAAAAGAGGAAGACGTTTTTAGCATCGATTCTAGCAGTGAAGTCTTCAAGCGTTAAAGTAAGCTTTGCATTTTGCAGCGGCTTTCGGAAATACTGGACCCTTTGCCTTTTCGAAAATTTAGAAATAGGTTTATACAATATTACTTATAAAGGCGAAGATTTAATAGAGAGGTTTACCAAATAAGGATAAAGCACTAGCAGAATTTCAAGTTGGAGCCTCAGCATCCTATAAATCTTTCATCCATAAGCTCTCAATCGCTTCAGAGAAGAACTTCTGCGATCACAAAACCAGGTAGAAAAACGATTCTCTTGACCCTAAAGTTATACCCAAGCTTGCGGAATCGTTAGCGTGCCATACGGCAACAGAAACGGACACGTCTTAACTTGGGCAGCTTCAAAAGAATGGTTGCCACGCCAAGTATTTTAGCATCTCTTGTTCCGAGGTTCGTTCCGGTCCTATCGTTATACGAAAGTATACCAAACACTGCGGACAAGGAGCTGCTGCGGATATTGCAGATATCGACTTATAGCTTGCACTCGTTCTTTTCGTTTTAGGTCGTTTGTTGCTGTATTCAAGCTATACTTGGACTTTTTTCTTTGGCTGTGTAGCAGTGTAGCTTGAATCTGTTTCGTCCAGGCCAAAAGAATTGCTAGATTTTTTTTCTATTTTTATTAGTGTGGAAACGAGTTTTCCCTTGGTATTTCATTTCTGCGGTTTGAGTAGCCAAACTTGATATATGTGGTTTTTACCAAGTATCCTTCCAAACATTCCTATTTTTCTGGAAATAGTATTTCAGCACGTAACTTTGCAATCCGAATAACATGAAGCCATCATAATTGACATAGGAAATCAGAGCCTTTCTCGCAGTAATGCTTTTATTGCTTCTAAATTACCGGGACATATTCAATTTGACTTCCGCGAAAGTTCCTATAACAATTGTTAGGAAATGTGCCTTTGGCTTCAACTTGTCTGTTTGAAGAATTTTGTCATCAGCAAATTCTTCCTTTCATCTTTCGTGTTTTTTTTTACCGTCATGATTTTTTGCACTTTTTTTTCTCTCTTCGCCTATAAAACACTAGGTTCTCGTTATTGATCAAGTACTCCCAGGTAGAAAGACAAAGAAAGAAAGACCCAGGCTCGCTCTCCCCTTTTTTTATGCAGACTTTTATTCACTTCTTCTAAAGGTTGTTGAAATTTGTCTAGGAACTCTTTTTCTTTAATAAAAAAGAATACAGTGGTACCAGGGTGTGTTGAAAACTCGACATTTTCTCACACGAATCGCACAAAATCCTCACATCATTTATTAAAGAACTAAAACCAGTTTTTGCTCGAACTTTAAGCTTGAATTAAGAGAAAAACCAAAGTTAAAGATGGAGGTCTCGGGATTGCAAACGATTTTTAGAAACACTTTGATCACGTTTAGGTTGAAGATGAAAATTCTAGTGGCATTACAAGACGCAATTTAGAAATAAGACTAGCGGACTATCGCCGAAAGCTTTTAATCCGCATTGCAATCACGGAAATGGGAAACGTTAAGAACGACGTTCGGCACCGCAGATTTACTTAGGGTCCGACGGAATTTTTTTCCTCGCAAACAGCAGTTAGCGAGGGACCTCAAGTTTGAGATAGATTTAATGGGTTCAAACGACGCTCGATACGCACCCATTTCCTTGCCTAAAAATCATCTGACCAGTGTGTCGAGCTATACGATACGAATTGAACCTACAGTTTTAAGGAGGTTCAATTTTATTATTTTTTATTTATTAATATATGATCATTGACTTACCGTATAGCCAGACTCTGCTGGCGTAACAGAATTTGTCTAAGTTGGCAGGGGTTCTTCGTTGTATAGAATGCAGACTGTAGCCGACGCTTTCTTGTTGAATGCAATCAGTGTCAAGTGCAACACACGCTTCATGGAGCGTGACAAACTTTATCCTGCAGAGAGAAAAAACGAAAAGAAGCCGCGTAACCCATACCACGGCCAATGCTGCTGCCGCAGAATAAGATGACCAAAAGTGATGACAAGGTGGCGAAGCAGAATAGGCGGGGGGATATGGCTTTTACACGGACCCAGAAAATTATTTGTTTGGAGTCACGTGGCTTCAGTTATGGGAATTAAAGATCAAGAGTACTTGGACAAAGAATATAGTACGCAAACTGTGCCCGTTGGCAGACGGTTATGGTGGTTAAGAGAAAATAGTCGATTATCTCTCGTTGATACCTTCCTTCCCGTCACTTAAAAGAGGGTAGTAAATGACCCTTTCCCTGCGTGGGCAATTCGTAAGAAGGTAGCTTTTAGAGCGCTGTCACGAATCGTTTGATCTGTTTTTATTTACCCGTCTTATCAGAGTTGATAGTCCTGGCTTGTTGGCTCTTCGCAGCCTTTGCTTGGCCGGCCTCTGCTACTGGTCTAGTAATAGAGGGCGGCCGCACCAACAAAGTAAAGTGCCTTTCTTTGTTTTTTGTTTTTTTGAGGGGGGAAAGATTTGGAAGAATCGAAGAATCGATGGCGCCAATGCTCTGTCTCTGACTCGTTCTACCATATATACTTGCCCCATCCAATTTTCACAACAAAGCCCCGCCAGGATCTTCCATATCGTAGGTCCGTTGTATTTTCTGTATCTCTTTTTGTGAAATTCATCAATTATACAAATGGTTCATTTTGACAGGCAAAAACAGACGCCTTCATAAAACTAGATTTCAAAGGACAATATGTTATTGTGAGAGAGAGTTATATCGAACAACAAAGTGGCTTGCGTCCGAGTATTTCATTTCTTAAAAGACAAAGGTTTCCACAGTCGGGGTAAAGTATTGAAAGGAATGTTTGTGTAGGATGTTTACAGATTTATCCTTCGAGACTTGACAACGAGCCGCTGCTGTGTGGATCAACCTGGGATCGGTTTGAAAAAAAAAAAAGATTCTATCAATGAGACTCGCGTTTCTTTCCACACTACAATACAGTGCTCACTCGCTCTCGCGTACACTTTAACAACGTCAATCAAGTGCATAAGTGGACGAGAATGACTTTAATGAAGGAGAGATACGCTAAAATGGCCATATTATTAGGCGTAGCAGTCACGCTAAAAATTGTCACGAACCTCAACCAGCATGTCTTTCATTAAATACAGGGACTGTCACCGCATAAAGAGCCTTTATGACATGGTTGAAGAGAAAAAAATTGCCACGTCCAGCTTAAATTAGTCTTCGGAACAAAATAATCCAGAAACTGATTAATAATACAGAACGTATCCAAATGAACGCAAAAATAATTTTAAAAAAGAAAATCGGAGAACGTTAAGAGCTCGTTTGCATTCATCGACGCGAAGGTTCGCAAACAGCACAAGCTGCAATTGGACGGGTCGACGGATGATTACCGGTTTTGTCAGCATGCCAGCCGATTTGGTTTATGTACTTTTTTCTCTCACAGCTCTATTTTTTGTTCAGATCTTTTTTTCAGTACGTGAAGATAAAGAAAAGAAACGAGTTCCCAACAAAAAATCGGTTCCCATTCCTGACTCACAACTCTTTCTTTCGTTCTGTTGCCCCGTGTTCACATTTGCAGACAAAAAATGGAGAATGTTTTTTTGTAGATTAGAATACACTTTTAAAAAAGATATTAAATAGCTCCTTTGTTCCGTGTTTTTACTTATTTGTTTGTCCTGTCGCAGTATTGTCCGGAAATGGCAGCGGCTTCCGCGTAGCAAACGCGATGGGGCGCGGGAACCGTCAGGGAACTATCACGCAACTTTCATTTGAGCGCATATATTTTGTCATGTGTGGAAGCAAAACAGCACTGCACGATGTTTTTTCAACGTTCGTCGTTCTTCACTTAGGTTTTGCGCAGTGTAAGACTTGTGTCAGTGATTTGTATGGGGTCTTGCACGGCATCTTACTATGAACCACCCATGGCTATTTTCTTGCTTTACAACATTTTCCATCAAATTCAGCGTGTTGTCCTGTCATGGTTGGTGGGGGCTTACAGTCATTCGCCGTCCGTAGATCCGATCCCTGACTTCATATCCCTTTTCCTTGCCCCAGTAATCAGCCATACGAGTCTAGATAAAATCACTGACTTTCCATTTAGGTCTCTCGATGTGCCATCCGATTGCTTTTTGCCATTCCCGGTTCCAGAAATGTTCAGAATGAGTTCACCCCAAAGTCCAAGCTTTTGGCTGTTTCTTAAAGTCTTGACGCTGCCATTTTACGGTGAACTTGTTTGTTAAACTGCTAACCAAGGCACGGGCAGAAATGCCTGTAAAATGGCAATGACGACGGTAGAGACGAATAAAGAGCTTGAGCTGAGCTGTTCAGGGCTGGATCCGTGTTGCATGGCTGCAGGCGATTCTCCTACAAGAACAATGGTATTTAAAACGAGAGAGAACGGTATATCTACAAAGCCAAGTGCAATCGGACCACCATGCTAAAATAACCTAGCGATGCTAAGTGAACCGTCAGGCATCCTTTAACCCGAAGCCGCTTAGAAATTAGAGCCGTTCATGCTGTTCAAAATTATACTGAAGATTTTGTAAAGTTACATTATATACGACCTGAAAGATTGAAAAAAAATAAAAAAATCGAAGAAATCGGACTTCAAAAATTCATTGCAGAATTTCAAAGAAATAGAATTAGTTTTTCATTTACGCAACCTATAGAGCAAAATATCTTTCATAGCCAACCACCCATATAAAGGATGTTAGCTATTAGGGTATTATGGAGCAAGTATCTAAGTTCAGCCAAATTAAGTTATTCAAGTTTGTAAGGCGTCGTGAAATCCGTAGCGCCAGAAAGGCTTCAAAGCAGCAAGTTTCTTTTTCACTTGGCTTGTTTTCACTCGATAACCGCGTTACCTTATTATTTTTTCCATTGATCTGGAGTTGGTAGTTTGTTACCGAACTTAAAAGCTAATTTTGTCATGATAATTTAATGTATTTAAGACTAATAATAATGTATCTCTTTCCTTTAAGTTCACGTTCGTGTACCTTTCATTCCTTCTGGGACTAATGCACAGGAAATTTGTTTATTTGTTGCCCAAAATGTTTTTTTCTATAGTAAGTTTCAATTGGCTATAGCTTGTTTACAAAACAAGACGGCAATACTTAGTTATGATGTAACTAAGATTTCAATCTAACTAAAACTTGACCAAGATTTCAATACAGTATAATAAATACACTTATTAGGGCACTTAACCTTATTTCTAAGGAGGTTCAAGTACGTAACCTAAGTTAGTACCTAGTAGGTAACCTAATACTGTACTTAAAAAGCGATAAAACACCACACCGTCGGACTTAAAAAATAAAGTAAAATAGATTTTATACCCGCAGACCTGCACTCAGGCAGGAATGGAAAGAGTTTTGCAAAGTAATACATATTGCTGGTTTGTGGAAGGCGGCGATACACGGTTCACAATAACACAATTGTATTTTCTGGCTGATATCCTCCTTCGTGAAGCAGAGTTGCTGTCGTTCTTAGAGATCGATTAGTCTGGCTCTAGTCTTAATGGATAACTGGAGACAGGGATTCTTTCTTATAGAAAGAGTAGCGGAAAACCTTGTTATGAAAAGCTAGTTGTGCGTGTCTCTCCATCACTCTGAAACAAACAGCCTAACGTAAGATTTGCATCTTGTGAAAACCTTTACTTGTTAAACTTTTATATGCTTTCCAATTTAACTTCAGTGAAGGATTAACGTCACTCCGCGGAACACCTGGCCGACAAACAAGGTTCAGTTCGCATTAGCTAATACCCCGTTAACGCATTAAAATTTGCAACACATTTTCTTACACATGTTTGCTGTATAAAATGGAGAGAAGATAATACGGACTTTGAGAGCGCGTTAATTGATTACGTGGAACACAATCATGGGTTAGGGAGCATGGAAAGGATAAATCACGCGAACCAAGCACAGCAGAAAGAAAAGGTGTAAGCAGCTGTTTTCCCTACTGGTCGCAGAGATACTAGAAATGACACTTACACTGGTTTTTATTGTTTGTCGGGTACTTTCGTTCAGCGATAATTAGACGAGAAAATTTGCTAAGCTTCTAAGAAGATTAGTTGAGCGTCATCATTATTAGCAAAGGCATTTGTCAATTGGCGTTGAGAATTTAAGCTTGTCCTTTTATCTTAATTGTGCTAGACAATTGAGCTAGCTGTCGCAAAGCACAGGCATAACTTTTTTTTATTATTTTTATTCTCTTATGCTGCGCTGAACTAGCTGTAATATTGAATTTTTTGTTAGATCCCCACAAAATTGAGAGAGAAGTAATTAATTTTAATCAGTAAATCACAAGAGAGCACACACGAGATGTTAAATTCCCCATCTCACAGTGCGAACGAAAAAAAGGGGCCATTGAAGGAATACAAAATATTAAGAGACTTAGGTTCCTTTACGTGTTTGGATCTGACTAAGAAATAGCAGGAGGTATAAACACAAAACCTGACTTAGTCTCATGGGAATTTAATTCGCTGAAAGGCTATATCCAAAAATTGTCAATAGACATGTGATGGGTAGAAAACAGTTGCCTTAAGGCATTCGCGATGATCTCAAAACAGTAGTCCTGACATTATAGTGATAAAGTGGTGAAACATAATTTTGGTGAATTCTACAAACAAGCTAACAGCGAAAGAAAGAATGGGTGATAAAGATAACACAGGTATTATTTTCGTATTTTTCTTAAATCCATAAAGTATTCAATAATGCAACTAATACGAGCGATGAACATCAAAGATCTAGAAAAAAGTCCGTCTTAATTACAATTGTGATTGTAAAAGTTTATAGTCACATCATACACTAATTATACGCTTACGTTATATTTAATTTTTGATTTTACTTTCTTATCCTTACGCTTATGTGTCATAGGATTATGTGATTATGTGTCACTTGCAAACAATTTTTGAATATTTAAAAATCTAGGATCCTGTTATAGTTTGTCTATAGAATAAGTTCTATCAAATCATAAAGATTTGGCTAAAAGTAACCCCTAAGAAGAAAAACGACGACTATACGAAATAGTAAAAGCTTCAGGGCCACTTTGGCGTTTTCTGGTCCTGTTATTTGTGTCAGCGACGATTTTTCTTGCATATTAGGGAACTCGATCTATTTTTTCACTTTCTTCAAAGTGCTTCTTGTATGAATAATAAGCTTTTCCTACATTTTTCTGGCTGGGTATCCAAATGGCTGCTCAAATTCTGTATTTGCATTTTTTTTAAAGGAAAACAGCTATTATTTAGTTCAACCTTCTAGCTTAAAAGAAAGAAATCCTGTTTTCAGTTAGTTCCAATGAAAAAGCTTTACCACGTACACTTATTTATTTTAGTAGCGTATGCGCAAGTGACAAGCGTTTTCTTATGGTTAGATATATTTTTTCTGTCACTTTTAAAAAAGAACAACCTTAAAAAATTTTGATACTTTAAAAATTTAATAACTAAAGAGTTTAATATGAGTTTCCGGACTGACTTTCTAGTGGTAAAATCATATTAAGCTTTAGATCAGCATTGTCCGCATAACTGACGTTCATGATGGGAATTGCTAAGAAAACGAAAAAAATACCGACGATCGATCGCAATATGGACACCATTTTTTAGTCGAAATTCAACGTACACTATATATAGTGAAGGAAAATATAACTTACCATTGAGGACATGTACGTTAACTGAAGCTGGTTCAGCGTTTTCTGGTAGGCATGTATATTTGCCAGAGTCTGATGGCCTTGCATTCTGGATGAGCAAGGAACTTGACGATTCTATGCCTTTTTCAGTAACAACACTCACGCCACCACGAGCTGAGTCATAACTGATAAGCTATAGAAGAGACAAAGGGAATACCAAATGGGTAAGATACTCGAGCGATTCGCAGGACGAAGGTGTACTACCTATGCTTGGCAACGAATAGGTGTACAATAAAAAATCTCAATTTACCAAAGTTAGATTTCAAGCGTCTTTTTCTTTCAGACGCTTGTTCTGCTCTTAGTTAATACCGCGAGTTAATACCGTGCATTGCCCTTTTTGCGTGTCGCAGAGATGTATCATTTAAAAGACTCGCTGACAGTAGGAATTTTCTATGACATTAGAAAGTAATTTTTGAAAGCTTTCTTGCTATTAAATCTTGCCCTTTCTTTCGTATTTATTATTTCGTGTACGTTGATCTACACAAAGCAAAAGATAACCTATATTAGAAAATAATAATGGTGCTAGTAGGGAACACATCAGGTATTCTGTAAGTCCTTCTCTCGTCCCTTTTGTCAGTTGTGCAAGGTTTTGTCGAAGAAGACATTTGCTATTAAACATGAAGTATACCCATATTTTTTATCATTTCCTTTCCTAGTTTTCATAAATCATCATCTATGACCATTCCATAGTTCTTGCTGGTCTCAACTGCGTATTCCATCTCGTGACTTCCTATTTAATTAATAACCCTTCCTACAAAGCTTGCCAGGTTCTTAATTGTGTTTGGGGCTAATCACGTCACACCTACTCGACCCCGCAACAGACTTGTGCAACTTGCATTAGTGTTTCCTGGCAACAACGGCATTTGTCAGTTTTTTCCCTCTTAAAGATTAATCCGCTATAAAGCTAAAGCTAAAATGTCATGAATCTCGTCTACTTCTCACGTACGCGCTACCAACTTGTTCTGATTCTATCGAGTCGAACCAACCGTGCTTGGTATACCATGAAATGTCTAGAACTCTGAATTGCGGCGGAAGAAATCTTATTATCCCTCTCTGGAAGCTCTTAGGTTGAAGTCCGACAAAAATTACTACGCCGTTAGCAGTTTCTCTAATTGGTTGCGAAGAAAAAAGTGGCCTCTTGCGGAAGCCAACAGCGGTAGCTATGTTATGTGTCTGTTCGACAGCAAAAGCTGTCCTCGTAAACTTTCTTCCTCCCTTCTACTGCACAACTTTAGTACCTTTAGTAAGAGAATAAAGCTTGTCATGGCCGGATGGGGGGAAAAAAACCTCCCAATAAGTCTTTTTGTTCTAATAATACGGCAAAGCTTTTTTAACATAAGGTGGTACAGAACAAGTTGAGTTCTACATTCCTTGAACTTCAATAACTACAATGTCTTTTGGCAGTCACGAGGAAAGTAAATCCAAGCTGTTGAGATACTAAAAACATCGTAAAATTTCTCAAATGTTTTGCAAAGCCCAAGTGTTTTCTGAACGCCTCCGCTACGTGGCGCTGTATATGTGCCATAAAAAGTCGATATGATACCTCTCTTTGAAGTGGCGATGTTGCATAAGTAAAATATAAGCTCTTGATTTTAGTGATATTGCCAATCCTCTTTCAGATAACCAAGGCTCGGTAGAAGAACTTACATATTCTCGGCTCAGACTTTGATCGTTCGCCAATGTGCGTATTAGGCATTCTGCTCGACCTTGACTATCACACGCGTCGGGAATGCACGTATGTAGTATTCGTCAAAACAAAATTCATTCGCCTTACAGGATTAACACGTCATGCACAATAAGTTTACTTGGCTGTTGTGCCTCCATCCAATGGTTTGTGGAGGCTCTGGGCTGAGACGAATAACGCAGGTTAAATTGATGGTGCTTCCTTTGTCCACAAAGACGTCCAAAGCGCCCAAAATAGTTGTGCTTGGTTCTAGGCACCAGATGTCCACGATATATAGAATAGAGTGAAAAAACGAAATGGAAAGGGAAAATACCAGGTCATGTTAGATTATAAATAAATTGATCGCAAGCTATAGGTTGCACGGGATGGGCCTTTCCCCAAGAAACGAATAAGGAAAGAAAAATAAAACTTGAAAATGGAATTATAGCAGCTATAATTTCGTCAAACGCAATGTGGCGCTTCTATCGCGAAGTGATGCAGTGGTAGGTAGAGTGAAACTTTCATAAAACCCGCATTTTAACGTTTGCCATACAGAGGCATGGGCGTTGTTACTGACGTATAGTTGGTCATAAAATGTAGCCTTACATCGCATAAAATCTGGAAACAATCTCCTGGCTCTGTGCTTGTACAGGATTTCTACTGCGTTTGGGCTAGACAGGGACAACCACAACCATGCGTTAATGCAGCTAAGCAGCCATTGTTATAAACTACGCTGTCCCACATCACACACGGATAAACTTATTTGCAAAGGTTGGTTTATAGGATAATAATAATAGAAGTGCTATAGAAGGAGGGAGCTTTAGAAACTTTAAAGACTATAAAGGTTGGCAAAGGAGGGAAGTAGCTGGTCGATAGGGACTTTTGCCCCTACCAATGGCGTCAATTAGCGAGATGTACACCAAGACCAACAGCAGCAATAAGCAAACTTGCTTAATGCAAAATAGGAGCGAAGGGATTTCGGGAGTAACTGACTTGTACCGCCAGTTGGTACGTGATTATGATTCCACGATGAGCACAGGCAACGAGTCGTCTGTTATGTTTTCCCGAACACTATTGAATTTCATCTAATTACTCTAAAGGGCAATGACTTGCTCTTAACATAGTAGAAGGGTAGCCAACGCATATCTTATCATCCTGCTTTGTTTCCCCTGCGCATTTCCACAGCATTTCTAAAGCGCGAGGCATGCAGTAATACATAAAAAATGCCAGGACGTCGGGTCTCGTGTCACTGCGGTTAATAAGTAAGATATGACTTAACCGTATACAGCAATTCATAATCTTATAGTGCTCTACAGGGAATCGTGTTACTACCGCGTTTAGTTTGTGCGGTTCTTTTTAGGAATCAAACATGTTTTAGTTTTTATACCCCTAGAGAGATAAAAAGTTGGGTTACTGCACTTTCGGAGCCGAAACTAAGTGGCCAACGAGCTGTCGGAAGAATCGTATTGGGTCCAGGTTCACGAAAGTTAACTAAACTGAGCTCAGTTCGCGAACTTTCCTGTTTCAAAGCGGTTGCTTCTTTTTTCCGTTTGCCTTGTTGGAAAGCTAGTGGAAAAAGAATAGTTAGAGTATGAAGTTCTTTGTTCAGAAAAGTATGGGAGTATAGTTATAATTAGTTTGATAACGAAATTCAACGCGGCAAAAGTTTAAGGTATAAGACAAAAATGGAACTTCTATTCATATGATGTACTAAAAGAGACGACGAGCTCCTCATTGTAGTCCTCTATTGTTGTCTCATTATACGCATTAAAGTATAACCTATTTAAAGGTATCCCAAAAGTACTTAAAATGTTTAACGCTAAGCTGACGTTTTTTTTGTTACGTGTTGGCTGTTTAACGGAAGAGACAAGGAAAAGGAAGCGTGATTTTTATGGGACGCGAGGAAAATTAAAAATTCAAGACAAAATAGCCATTTGATTAGTACGCGATTAACATACGGGAAAAGGGTCTGGGGTCTGACAAGTGTGCTGTAGACACAAAACTGTCACGCGTCGCACTACTGCAAGCATATAAAGCACGTTTTATATAATCCGCACGTTTGTTTTTTAAGAAAAATAAAAATAACTAAATGGGAAAGTACAAAACCAAGACGGAAAAAATGGTGAACGCACACAAAGGAGGACCTGAAACCAAAAATAAAAAGAGAAATACAAAGAGGATGGTACCTTGTTAACCATATTTTTCTATTTTTTCTTTCTCTGAAGAAAAAAATGCCTCGCGTTTTTTTCCATAAAATATTAGAGCTTGAGTTGCGTGACCAATAAATGAGCTCACATCAAATCTAACTTATACGAGTAATATCACAGGACCGTTGAGAAATATTCCCAGTGTTACAAAAGCGTTGGTGGAAAGGTGTATTGACAAAGACGATGGCCATTACTTGGCGGGGAAAAGCAAACACAAAAAAAGCATCCCAAGGAGGTTAAATTGTCTCGAAGAGTTGTACAGGAGTTGCAGGTAGGATATAAGAAGTCATAAAGAACTGAAGATTTCGATTTCCGAAAACGCCAAAGTTTGGCGTGACTTTTCGGTGACGACGGAATCCTCGGGACAAACTTTTTTTCCTTTTTCCCCTTTTCCTTTCTTTTTTTTTGTCGTAAAGCAAGTTCAAATCAATTTGTATTTCGGATGTTTCTATCAGGAGTAGAACAATCAAAGAACTCTTTTGTATTCTGTCATTCTTAGAAATCGAGTAACGAATAATGTCTTTTGTATTTCTTCTACATTACTTAGTTCATCAGCCGTGTGCTCGAACTAATTTAGATGTATGCATCCCATGGGGAGTTTTCCGAGGGTCAACTTTACCTGATATAGTTTGTTAGACAATGACTGACTAGCTTAATTTGGGTCTCTTTGAACAGCGAGGGGAAAGATTTGTTTTAACTAAAGGTTGGAAACGGAAAATTTCCGTCGCTTTTTATCCTCTCAAATAGTTTAAACAAGCTAGAAGCTATCCTTTTGGCTTGGTAGTTACTGGGCAACAGTTTTCTGTGCGTTGCGTAGTAATTCAACCAACATTGGCGACGAAATGGCGGTTGTAGAGAAACCATGGAAGATCCATGCAACCAAGGAGTTAGCTTAGCATAGTTGCATTTATGTGTGTGTGTGTGTGCGAATTTCGAGACAGGTAGAGAAAAATATGACTTACCGACGACGCGTAGATGAATAAAAAGACTGCGATGGGGCGTGGTACTGATTTGACAATCATAGATACCGGCGTCTCTATGTTGAGTCGAGTGAATCTCTAAACCCCAATCACCATAGCTCTTGGCGGAATCGATGGGGAAAGCTTTGCGGAAACCATCTGCCTCAGTTCCTCCGACTCCATCTTGCACTAACTCTTCAAAATGGGGACGATGCACCGGGCGAAATCGCTGGTCTGCCGTGTACGTGTACCGTCCCACAGCAATCAAATGTAGGTCTCGATGACGGATCCAGGACACCTAAATTCAATTCCATCATCCCCCCGCACCACGAAGAAAAAATATACAGTGCTACAGTTACTACGAGATTGTTGGACGCCCAGATCTGTAGGTTTGCTTTTATCGAGGAAGTATAGCTCTGAGCAAGCATGAGCGAGGAAGAGAAAAGCGCCAACCCAAAAAAGTAACACGATATGGATTTCTGTATGTGTGTGTGTGTGTTTGTGTATGGAAGAGAAGTGGCGCCAACAGGATAAGTTTACTACCGGTTCGTCCTGGTCATGTTCAACGAGGTTGTGTTGTATACTTTCAATTATGCTGGAGGGAAATTGACAAAAAAAAGCGATGCAGTATAAAGAAAAAATTACTTACGGTCCAGTTTTCCAAATTTTTGACCCGGCAGTTGAGATACGCCGTTTTCCCCTTGAGTGCCGTAACATTTTTGGAAGCTTCTTTTACAAATTGAGGCCCGCTGAATTGAGTACTGCCAAGAGGTGCCGATGAGGACGGATTCCCTCGACTACTGCTACCTCCGGGTAAACTACTGCCATAGCTGTGACCGTTGGTCTCTTTGGACGAAGATCGAAATTGTCCCGCTGAAAGAGCTGGAGAATCTTCACCGTTTCTCTCTAAGCTCACAATGTTGTGCTCAGCAATCCCTATCCGACCAGTTTCGATTTGCGATTCCCCTGGGCAAAAGATAAAAGTGATATAGTCAGTCGGTAATGGTTACTGTGATTCTTGCCCCCCTCTTCAAAGACTTGCTGATCGTCACGAATCTTAACCCAGGAGCTTTCCTCTCCTGAATTGAGAACCTTAAAAGCCCCTGAAGAGCAAAATGACACCCGAACAGCCCTATAAAACGTTCCAATGATTGATTTCACTTACTTACGGAGTTGAAGTAATTGCCTGCCTTAGCAGAAAATTGCAGGTCTTTTAAGGTTTGTTTGTTAAGAAGAGCAGGGGAATTGTTTGCAATGAATTGAAATAGGCAAATTTTTTCATTCTTGCTTTTGATATATGCCTTTTTGTCGACAAAGAGGACCAGAAAGAGAAGAAAGTTGACGAAAAAGAGAAGTATGCCAAGTGCTTTAGTAAAACAAATCTAGCAAGAAATCAGCGCATTTATACATATAATGCGTCTAGTACTGCAGTAACGCTTATCCATACATGCTGCTGAAGAACGGGGGACTGGCTTGGGATAATACCGCTTCGGAGTACTAAATGTGTGTGTGTAGTTTTGGCACGAAACCACACAGGGTTTTATTACTATTTTATTTTGCCTTGACACAAAGGACGATCCTGAACCTTCCCTCGGATTTTTTAGGTTTTTGCATTTATAATGAAAAAAAACGAAAAAAATAGGAATGCCTCCCGTTGCTCATCAATTTTGCATCAGCCTCGCACATGGTGTAGTTCAGAATACGTTCAACGAATTGTATAAGGCGTAGGGCAATTCCGTATTTCCACCATGATTCACATATGACGGTCTGTTTGTCGGTGCAGGTATAACGTCCGGAAGCAAGGAGAACATAAATTAAGAGTCCCGACTTACAGAACAGTCGTCATTCTTGAAAAGAAACTTTCTTGCGTTAACATATTATTTTTTTATCTATACTCTAAAACATTTTTTTTTAGAGTTTCTAGGTTGCTTGGCAAGAAGATTTAATCTAATGTGTGGAAGAAGGCAACGAAGGCGAAAATTCTTTTGTTGGCTGTAGGAAAATAGAGCAAGAGATGGGGCTCTATCTTTTTACTATAGGCATATACAAAAGTGGAGTGAATTCAAGTCTCACCAGATAGAAGCGTAAAAAGAGAACAGAAGAACTCCTGTGTCACACCGTTGCATCACATTTCTCAATAATTGTACTTTTTTGCCCGTTTTATGACAGTCAAATATGTGTGAAAGGAATACGTGGAGGTTGGGTTTCCCATTTTGTCTCCCTCAGTGACAGGAATGCCTTCCGTAGTAACCCGTTTAGGGTGACCTGAATTTTCAACATAGTTGGAAACGCAGCAACCCATAATTCTATCTAGTTTAAGAGTTTTCGACACCGTTTTACACCCATGAATGCAGTCAATTCTAAAGCAGTTACGACACATAGAATGCCCCCAATGATTAATTTAAAATCTTTTATTTGCTTTTCTATTGACGTTTTATGGCTCGTTTCCGGTCAATAGGGGCAGTAAAAGTTCCTGGTAAGTGCTGCATTTGTCACATTTTTGCATCTCTGCCGGACAAGAGTTAACTTAAAGCTTACAATAACTTCGGTAACTGAAGACTAAGTTATGGTACTACGTGTCTCTTTGCATCATGGAAGTGGAATGACCGAGGATGGAAACACGGGTGGCATTTTGACGATTTGTCTTAACTTGTGTACATTTTATTTGCATATACTCGAGCTTTTTTTATTGAAAAAGTTGTATGGTTGGATTGTACTCTACCTTCTCGCAATTATTCCAAGTCTAGAACATTACCCAGTCAATTTGGGAATTCTTTCAACTAACTTATAGTTAAATCCTTTTTGGTGGTACTTTCTTCCCCCTTTCTTGTTGTTTTATTAAACCAAATTAATTTATAATCAGTTTCGATCCCAAAGCTCCACGGTTGTCACGCGTTATATCGTCAATCGATTATGAATATTCGCAGGGTTTTTTTTTATTTTATTTTATTTTGTATGTGTGTATCAAACTGGTACGCCGCCAGGAAACGAAATCTGAATAGGGACTTTCGTTTGCCGTGCCTCGCTGAAAGAAAAGGAAGTCCAGCTTACATGTCACTAGAGGGCAAACGTCAAAGAAACATATCCCATATGATCGTACCAGCTAAAAGCTCACTTTGAAGACTCTATAGACGCGGAATAAACTATTCAAGACGCTTTTTAGGTTGGTTAGCATTTCAAATTTTCTTATAAACGGAAGAGAAAGATATCACAGGGTGAGAAAATCTGAGTAGCTTTGGCACAGTAATATTGACTGGGGAAGGTTTGGGGTATCAGCAAATCAGAACACACAGAAGAAAAGGGGGGGAGTCTAACGCAAGGCTTACGTATGCTTTCAGATATCATCTTAAGGTTATAGACTTGCACACGGGATTGCATGAGATACATTCTGAAAGGGAAAAGGTTTTGCTTGTTTGAGTGATGGATGGACGCTCGTATAACTTGGATGGTAGCATAGAAACTTCCGGACAAGACGAACTTTTATCGGAAAGAAACAAAAGCCAATGGTAGAGCGAACGAAGAAGTTCCCAGGGAAAAATGAAAGAGAAAGAGTTATCGTTCCTTCCGCGACGATTGGATTTGTCATTGCTCTTCTCATACAGCCTCTTATACTTTCTTAAATTAGCATTTTGTCTGTCTCCATTTTACAGGTACTTTTCTGTCTGATTTCTTTCTGGCGGTACACATAATTAACAATTAATCTTCAATTAATTAGTCCTATATCATTATTAATTGAAGGAGTCATTTAATAACAAGATTATTTCGTCTTCTCGTGGCGGAAGTTAATTATATCAAAATCCACCCCCCAAATCCCCGACTGCAAAAAACTCGCTTGGTAATTTTTAGAATTAAATATTGTGGTACCTTTTTGCCATATATTGGAAAAAAAATGTAATACTTAAGTTTTAATATTTTGATGTTTATTATATTTTGTAATGTTCCAGAAATGTGTGCCACTCCAAAAGTTTTACATGTATCTATTGACATAAAAGATATGACAGTAATTAATTGTATAATTACCAAGATATTTTTTGGCAGTGATTCAGCTTTTACGGGATACAATTTAAACGGCACTACCATTCATATTAATTGAAGTGAACAACCGTGTTAAGTTTGCAAGTCACCTTTTAAAATGCGCTTACTTCTCTTGCAATTCAATAAAGACTGTCCCTGCATTTAGTCGTACGTTAAATAGGTCACATTTTCGAACCTCATTAAAGTTGCAAAAGTAAACGCTGGGATTTTGAAGTTTACTCGTATATCAGTTTTCCCACTTGACTTGCCTTTCACATTATAGACATGGGTTCGGGTAATATATCATATATTGCCTGCACACATCTAAATCATTCCGAATATACTTCTGATGGGTGTCACCAACTTTCCCAAGTACCACGTAACAGATGTTCATTTCGCGGAAAAGCAGGCTTGTATTGCTTAGCTGTGACTGTAGTAACACTTCGCTTAATCTGACACACGGGAAGTTTTTTGCAAGATGTTAATAAATTAAATTCATCCAAGTTTTCGAACCTACACCAAAGGAACTGCTACAGCCACCGGGTTATCCATACGATTTTGATATTGACAAGGGAAAAAGTAGAAACTTTCTGAAACTTCACAACTTTTTATATTCTCCATACAGGGTGCTGTTCTTTTTCTCTTAGTCTTTTCAACCAGTCAGAAAGTTTTCATGTACTTGGATGATAAATTGCTTCTGGACTTGTGATGAAGCTTAAAAAAACTAAAGAAAGAAATAAAAGCATTAACCTTGCATTTCAAGGGGGCGAAAAATCCCAGAACAACCCTTTGGATACAAATCCTAACTTTCCAGATTGTTTCGTTATCTTTGCTAGGTTATCCAAGTTCAGTTAACGATTAGATAAATGGAAGAATTACTTGGCTACTTTGCTCCTTTTTGTTGTTGTTTTAAAAGCGCTCGACTTGTTTGACGCAAACAACTTTAATTAGGGATCGTTGCAAGTTCATCAAATTCCAACTGGTGTTACAAAGATTACGCTAGCAAGATTTTCAACCCTCTCTCTCTATAAGCAGTGTAAACACTTGCTAAGGATTTTGAAAAGCGAGAGATAGCGAAAGAGCTTGGGAAGCCTTTGATAGCAATAACGTTTCCACCGAGAAACAACTCGAGCATAATAAACTTGGGCTTTTGGGTTTGGTTTAGTTCAGGAAACTTGTGACGTGAAAGCGAAAACGGAGGCGTGTCAACTAAAAGGTTGGTTAAATCCGCCCCCTTTTGGCTGGCGGAAACTACGAGGAAAAAAATGGCCGTACGTCTTGCATCTTTATTGCCGTAGACTGTCTCCGGCAACTGGGCGATTAAGATGATATATAAGTAAGAAGAGAGGTAGCCAAGCGGTGCTACGGTCATTATTTCTGATGTAGCAACGGGAAAAACTTCACTTTTTTTAAAGCCGCCAACGCTACTCCGTGATGGGAGGCAGCGAAGCTTTTGTTGGCAACTTGTATTGAAGAAATATAATGAGACAAGAAGGGCGTGTTTTCGATTTAAGCTCTGGGCCAGGACCCATTGTTAACTTAGTTATGATTAGTCGTTCTTCCATCGAGCATTGAACGACTTCCAGGTTAATAATCTTGCGCTAATCATTCTTAGACAGAACAATCATTAGTGAGTAACCTCCAATGCACGTACCGAGCCGTTCACGTATTTTAACTATTGTAGTTTTGACCGTCTACAAGGATAGAGGCTTTCAGAGGCAAAAAGGACACTAATAGCGAAATGGACGTTGGTGTTTTTGTTTGTTTTTTCGGTTAGCGAAGAGGCGAGTGGGTTTATGTATATATACAGGAACGAGGAAGAGTGGCAGGGGGCCGAAGGCTAGTTTGTTCAAATATCCTCCTTGGGAACGATTTTCCCTATTTTTTCCCCAGTTTTGCACTCTTTTTCCTAGTAAGGCAAGAAGCGTCTAGGTATCTAGGCATTGGCTTTTTGAGAGGTTCTTCACAGGAACCGTGCTATCTTGGACTTGGCGAAGTGGATCACGACAAAGACATGTACTGGTGAAGGGTTGCACGTAAGCTGGGAACAGCGTATAGTTTCTTATGGACCAAGAGCAAAACCCTATACGACTCGCATGCATGCGAAGCTGGATCAAATCTTCATTGTTGCTGCGATGCGACTTATTGATTTTAGTGTCGCCTTATACACTTGAGATCTGAAACACCGTGATGGGATTGTACGGGGTGGAGATTGTATATTCATTAAATAGCCTGGACCCAGCTGAGGGCTAGCTAGATACAGCCAACCAAGCCACTCTAGGGAATCCCTCAGACTACCGGCCAGCCAGAGGACGTCACTTGAAAAGAAAGCCAGGTGTTAAGAAAGAGTCAATCCCGTACAATAGAGGTTCCACTTCCAGGTTTCTATTCGTCTTCCCTATACTAAATAACTTGCTGTACTTTCAGATATCCTCTCATTGTTGCAATAACACGAGGCTCATAAAAAATCTGCCACGCTGGCGTAACTGTCTGTCGTGTAATATGTTGCGGTATAGGATGCCAAATGTTACGCCGTCGCATCCACCATTGCCAAGACACTTACATAGTTAATGGCATGTAAGCCTTTAAGTGTTCAGCGCCAGCTTTCATAAGCAAGGGTGCAACTGGGCGGAGGTACTAGATTAAGATCTTTTTTATTTATTTGAACTTGTCACAATACTGACGAGAAAAACGTAAAAGCTTGAGGCTGTGGCCAGAGGTGACTGCGTATTGCTGAGTGAAGCGGATAGAAAAAACAGTTGGATTTAGGACGCAGCGATCATTGCTGGTACTTATGCAGAAATGAAGCTCCTGGTTTGGGAACATCTGAGCTCGCCGTAGTCGTGTCGGTAGCAAAGGGCTGGATTACCCAGTTCCGGTTTTCACAATCGTTTTTTCTGGCAGAAAAAAAGAAAATGTTTACATTTGCCCTTTCCCGAGCGCTTAGCAACCGGCAACGTCTTGTTGGTATTGATAATTAAAGCCATTCGTCGAATCAGACCTGTGATAGGCCTTCCCTTTTCCAGACAAGAATGTCTGCATTTTTTTCTATCTTCCTCTCTCGTCGCTTCCTGGGCTTAAGGAGCTCAGTGTTTTAAGTGCTTTAAAAATAGCCCTACTTTGAATTGGCTACCCTTTGGAAAAGCTTCTCCTCACAATTCTGCAGGCTGAGCTACGTGCTAATCTTTAAGAGGAACAAAGACGATACTTCGAGAAAGGATGGAAGATCTTTCGCTAAGAACCCTTCTCGGCTTGCTTGAGCAGCAATATCTCGTTTCGAAACCAAGCAAGCTCAAAGAAAAGACAGACGGGTAGCAGCAGAGCACGAAAAGAAAATTAAAAATCGTCACAAGTGTGCAGTTAGACACCCAAGCAATTATGCAAAATGAATTAGTACAGGTATTGGCCTAACTATTTTCTCCGTCCAATTATCTGCTATGTTCCATTCCTGTGTTGTTCCCACTTCATCCAGTTGGCATGGATATTTTTTTTGATTTATTATTTTTATTTTCATATATATAAATAAGCCGCAAGCTGTGCCAAACGTATCCCTGAACGACTTTGAAAATTTAGTTTTAAAAAAGTAACTTCTTTTTCCTGAAGAAAACGAGTTTGAAAATTTAGTTTAAAAAAAGTAACTTCTTTTTCCTGGAGAAAACGAGTTTTTTCGAATGTTTTCAACTGGAATACTATGACAATTAAGATGCAATCTAGAAATGCACACATATGATCGGTGCTGGTGAGAGGAATGCTTTCCTACAGCAAGAGGTTTTTTCTAGAAATGGACTTTTCAGGGGGGAAATAAGAACATACGAAAGCCGAACATTCAGTTTCGAGATAGACGGTAGACCGATGGCTGAAACCGTAAAAGTATATAATACGATCCTTTTGACTGGCAGATGGAAAAAGGGGGCCGGACGGTACTGGAAGGGGCGAGCACAAGGATATTTTCTGCTATTCATTTAGATGATAGGTTCAAGGCGTGGTGCTGTACGACTGTCTTTGTCGTAAAAGAAGAAGAGTTTATATAGAAGCTTAGAGCGTTAGCCCTTCTTCGGCGATAGACTAAAGAGCAGGGCAGGGGGGGGAAAAAATGAGAAATTTCATTTTTCTTGGGAGATCTTTCTACGAAGCGCTAGAATTATTGATTTCCCTCTAGACTTCGTCAACCCTCGCCTAAGAGACAAGTTCACTGCTCTGGCTGCCCCTTTTGAATTGCGTGGTCAAGCTGAGACCGAGGATAAATGGAGCATACAGGATGGATGAAGACAATAGAAAACGAGAGCTCTGATGCCATGCAAAATTTAGTCTGGTTTTTCCGAGTTTTTCCCCTTGGCTGAATCGCGTTAGATTTTTCCTTCCCAGAACAAATTTTAGAATAAAAAAATAACCCTGTCACTAATCACGACCACTGCCTGCCGCGTGCTCGCGAAAAGTAAATCGGATTTAAGGACGCGCACAAAAGAATTATGTACTTAATTTTTGTGTCTGAAAGGCTGTGTCAGACATGTTTCCTCGCTTCGTCGTATATTAGGTGGTGTAAACTTTAGTATTCATCCCGTATGCAACTTCGTCGTCTCAGTGTGTTAAAGGAGAGACTTACTTATTCCAATAGCATGAATGGAATCGAAAGGAGAGAGGGAGGTGACAACTGACTTCTCTTGTATACTGCAGTGGTGGTTGGTAAGTGTAAATGTGTATATGCGTTAGTATTGACATGAAATATGCAGCTCTGATTGCATTTCGTGGTACCATCAGTCTCGCTTCCATAGCACATGCACTAAGGTCTACGTAGACATAACTATACTAGCCTTATATCAAAAGAGACGAGAAAAGTCTCAACTCTTATCTACAGTCTCTACGGATATCCCATGTTTCCTTTTCATTCTTTGGCTGCCACAACACCACCAAAATATGCAAGATAGACAGCGAAAGGCACTAACTCAGGCTCTATCAACGACATCTCAGTAGATTTGTCCTCTTTTCCGCATTGTCTATAGCGCTTTTCGGAAGTTAAATCCAAGAAACGCGTTGGATAGAAATTCAGCTTGAAAAATACGATTTTAGCTCAGATTTCCTCTCGAAAGCTATAGCGAGCGTTCAAGTTACAAGCGGGTAGAGCATAAAATCCTGCATTGTTTTGACCGGCGTTTGATTAGCGCTAAATACGACTCAAGCTGTGCCAAATATACACTCATTCAAAATAATTTTGGTACCTTTCATGCCAATAAAGAAGTTATAAAAATAAGAAACTAATAGCCTATAATGTTACCATATAAGAAAACGACGCTGAAGGTAATTCAATGTTGAAACTTTGAATAGTACTAATAAAATATAGTAAACGGCGTTACAAAAAGAAAACTGTAACGTATTATGTGGGGAAAATTTTGAAAATTCTACGTATTTATATACCTTTATGGTTATTTTACGGAAACCTTTTACAGTGCATATTCCCAATTTTGGCAAACCTAAACTTCTGCTCTCAGGGTTATGGGACCACTTATACTGAGGCAGTTATTTTATGTCGAGCCAATGTGAAGAAAACGTACCGAATGCTCTCTGGCAACCACAAGAACTGCAGCAAGACACTTGACTGCGCTTGTGACGACAAGGTATTTAAAGGAACATTCAAAATGTCTCTCTATAGACATTTCCTTTGGCTTCTTTACAGGAGGGCAATTCCCTCTTGTCCTATCGTTTCACCGGTCTCGGCTGCTGACTAACTTGGAAGGGTTGATCAACCGAAAAAGATCGACAAAGAAAAGTTTGTCTACAATCCGAGCTCCAGTTGATAGTACTTAAGTTACCACCAGTAAAAAAGAGCACTCCTGTATCCCTTTTTTCTGGTGTCGTCGTTATAATCACTAACGTACCAACCAATTTACGAAAGCAAAAGCTCCACAATGTAATATTTTACCTGTGTGGAATTCACTGATGAGAAACAAGGACACGCTGAAAGTCGCCATCCAACGTCGAAATGGCAACGTCATGACTTGGCACGCTTTGATGATTAAGCACGGTGCTTTAGTCCAACAAATATTCTGCAAATCAAGATTTGGGATTCTTGGGTGTAGCGTAAGCTGGTTTATTAGCGAGGCGTTTACTTCACTTCTCAAGACTGACAAACACGTGGCACATTGTCAATTAGGGTAGACAGTTGTTTATCACACGTTTCTTCCAATCGTAATAGTCCAGACACCCGCAATGACTCCCGAAGTTGAAAACGTTTACCCACTCCAGTTGCCCTATACAGGTTCAAAATAGACTTGTAGAATTGCTTTATTTCATTTTCATTAGCATAAGTTCCGAAGCGGGTACTTTGAAGTCAGTATAATACTGCCACAGTACTGTTTAAAATGTACGATAAGTACTGTTTAAAATGTACGATAAAGTTAGCGAAGTAGGACAATTGTCTTTGAGTGTAACAATAAATACCTCAAGTGAGATTAGCACAGGCAAAACGTTAGATCCCCAAATATACTTGCACGGGCGCAATTTCTGGGCATTGTAAACTAAACATCATTGAAAAGATGCTTCTTTTTTCTGGTTTGTCTAATTACCTAATGCTAAGTCTGCACTTAATACTCTTTACTGCTAGCATTATGCATGAATCTTCCTCCTGTGCTCCACGTTATTATTTCCCCGAACTGGCTATTCTTGTTCTCAGTCCTGATTACATGGCTGCATCCTTGTTTAGCTTCCAGAGCTTAACTGACACCTCCCGTCGCTCACGTCTGCGAGATTTCACGTTCCTAGGACACTATCATCACTTTTTAAGTCAACCCTCTTCACTTGACGGAATGCAGCAAGGATTTACACCACTTATATCACAAGAGTCTTGCTTTCCAGGTAAATTTCCTCTGGTGTGTTTTATAGTGTCTGTTTTTGGCTGCAAGTAAAGGTTATTATCTACAGAAAATTTAGCTAAACGGCCAGGACGGTTTCCAAATTTTAAGAGGCCTACTTTAGATTTTGTAGCACAGTTTCGCGTTATAAAGCACAAATGCTTCCTTCTTCACAGTCTCTCATAGAATGAGCCTGTCAAGTGGATTGGACTTGAGGTGCTAGCGCTTCCTCGCCTTCCATCATTGTACATAGTTTTCATTGATCTTCCCGGATCTTGCGTCGCTGCACTGCGCTGCTCGCTGTTATGTTAGGTCTCTTCTCAGTCTCTACGCTGCAGCTCTTCGTTCCCCGGTTTCTCCACTTCCATAGAGTCCCACGCAATAACCGCGAATTCGTGTGCAACTCAGAGACCCAGGCTCATGCGGGTTGGTAGGAAGTGCTGCAGCAGCAGCCAGGCTTTGTGAGGACTTTGTAGCTCAAATATGGCGCGTAGAAAAGATCCCGAAAGCGAGAGAGCCCGAGCCTTACAACTAGGGCCAGGCAAGGGCAAAACGGTTACTGGAAAGGGTTTCGCGGCATAGAAACTTCCGTTGAGCACAAAACGAGACTAAAACATCACTAGCTTAACTTTCCATATGCATACTTATCCGGGAAAGAATCTGGGACTTTCTCCAATAAGTGTCGAAGGTACTTTCGTTCACATTAAGTCCTCTTGTTTATGGTTTGTCCGCCAATGAAATTGCCAGTAGAGCAGTAGCTCAATTTTTATTTAGGCGCTCATCCATAAAAAAGTCATCTGGAACGTTCGCATATAAGTATCGAATGTATTTTATTTCCAGTTTGAATCCTCTTTTGTTTACAGTGGGCGCGCCAATGAAAGAGCCAATAGCTCGAATTTAATGTCATTTCTCCAAAACCCTCCACGCGCGTGAAGGGTTGGTAGTCACTTGAGACTAATGGCAAGCTCTAAACCGTTAAGTCGTTTTGAAGTACGGTCGTATAGACTTGCTAAACGAAATGAAGCAAGATTTCTCTTGCACAATACTTCCATAATGGCTAAGTTGACGTTCTCAAATTCAAATTAGCTTAGGCTCATTTCTGCAGCTCAAGTTTCGAAAAAGAAGATTTCAAACTGTATCTTGACGTGTACTGGAAATGGACTGAAAACATGTTTCGTACAAACTGTCACACAGCTATAAAATACAATTATTTATGAAGAAGCACTTGCCTTGTGCCTCGCACTGTACTATACGTTTTTTATAGGATGTGCGTGATGCAAACTCGTAAGAGGGAATGACGTACCTGTCTAACCCATTACGTTTTGGTGTCTGAAGACTTATCTATATTCGATTTTTCTAACCTCCCCTGACGTTGTGCTGGCTAGTGATTTAAGTGTTACCTTTGCCCTAAGATAATGGTGTTTCCTTGCCAGTAACGCCGACCAATACGTCGTACGTTTTGATCATTTTATAATGAGTGCTGCAAACTTAATGGACGGTTTGTGAAACGTCTTGTGAACTATTGGGTTTTGAAACGCACAGTTCCGCGAACAGTCAGCATGCGCGAGTGTTTCAACAGATTGCCATTTGTAACAGTCACGTTACTCTAGTCTAATAGTCATCAGTTTTCCTACGACTGCACCCGCAATCTAAGCAAACATTGTCTCAAGGACGGAACAGACAAATTTGCTCTTGCTTTTCTTGCCACTCCTGGAATACAACACGTACCAGGTTTACAATTCTCGGTCAACGCATAAAAGTCACTTAACAAAAAAAGGAAAATTCACAAAGAAATAAATGCCAGAAAATTACTGGTCACATAAGGTTCAGTTTGGACCAGATTAATTTGAGCCCCAAGGTTACAGCACTTCTTTCTAAAGGTATACAGTATTTGTATTGGTTCTTTCTAGATGCATTATCTATCTTTCTAGATGCATTATCTATCTTTCTAGATGCATTATCTATCTATATATGCATTTTAGTTGATGACAGAAACAGACTTGGTAAACATGGAGTGTCAAAAATGGAGTTGACCCGAGCTTTGACGCAAGTTGGTCAATTCATGGTGTCGGACAAGCCAAACAGATGGATCAAAGCAGCTTTGAAACTCACGTTGATTTTGGGAACCTAAAATGAAACGTTTCACCCAATGCTCAATAAAGTCCTTGGTTCCTGAAAAGTAAACCAGTTTTCGCTCTGTCGAAGCTGAATAGGAAAGTTAATCTCACCCAATTAGAACCACAGACTTCATAATGATTTCCGTAAATTTGGTTTTAGCCCTCTTGAACCGCGTACGTTGTCTGGACTTCCTGCCACTAATACGAAGCTGGGAAGAATTGCAGGTCAGTTAGTTTGGCAGCGAAGTACGCAGTTAGCTTTACTAAGCCTGAAAGCCGATTTTTATCAGGCACGGTTGGTCGAGTGGAAAAATAAGAGCAGAAGCTAACTTCGCTTCGCAGACTTGTGGCCATGGCGAAATTTCTTTTTATTATATAATGGAGCGTGATGGTGATTTCGACTGTTTCTCTTGAGACAATTATATCAAGCGACCCTTACAAACGACTAGAACTATCACTGTGTATCCTTCCTGATTTGTTGGCGAGCTTTTCTGCTCCTTTTACGTTGTTATCTTTTTACGACAAGAGATTTAGAAGAGTAACTGACCTGTCATAGTTTTTGACATGCCCAGGCTAATTTCATTATTCTTCTGCCAAGTAGCTAGTCCAGATAATGTGAATTCTGATGCCCATCTTTGACTTGGAAATGAGAAAGTCTCGTTCCAAAATTTCGTAATATGTATTTGTGCCAAGAGAGACATCGCGTTAATTCTTTGAAAAATATGGAAGCATTTTGAAAATTGTTGCGATGCCGCGTGCCTTAAAGTGCTGGTAAATGTTAACTATCGGCAATTCAAAATCAAATAGCATAGCATTTTTTTAAAGCCAGAGCCGAGCGTCATTGTTCTTACTATCGAACAAACTTGGCTTGTTTTCGGCAAGCCCCAAATCGAAGCTTATCAATTCGTTTTTCTTTTTCGGTGAAGAAATTATACAGGGTTCCTTCGCCATCCGCCCACGGCTGAACACAATCAAAGTGATGAGTGGATTGTTGCGCATTTCGTGCAGCTCAACCTTCGTTGTTGATGTCAAAACACCGCATTTGAATTATGTTCCTCATTTTTCTTTCTCGCCTTCACTATTCTTTCGAGCCAGCCATATTAATTATGTTGTCTTTTAAGACTGTTTCGTTAGTGAAAAGAAGTAGATCATAACAGGATTATATCATCTTCACGGTACCGCCTTCAAGGAGAACTTATTCGATTAAAATGTTAGAAAGAACGAATTGAAGAAAGTGTTATTGGCAGCAATTTACCTTGGTACATTTTCCCAGAATACGAAAGTAAAGCAAGAGATAAAACTTTTTGCTGCTTCGGAACATTTGTTTTTTTGCCCTTAGAAGAAAAAAAAATCTCCCGAAAAATGCTATAGCGGCTAAAGCGACATTTTAAGAGCATCCCTTCTAAAACAAAAAATTCGTAGTATTTATTCGCAGACGTTTATGTTTCGAAATGCAATTTAGTCCATGCTGTTTTTTAATAACATAAGAGAGAGCTTAAAAATACACTTTCTTCCCTATTTAAGACTCTAGAAACGGACGGGACATTTGGTCTTCTGTCAAACAACGGAACAGAAAACAAAAGCAGACCTAGACTTACTTTACACCATCTTATCACGTCCTGGACGAGGAAGTTGAGAAATTTGGCAAAGTGTAGGTTGGCAACCTACACTTTGGCTAAAAACGTACTCGAGCTAGCCTGCTTCCAAAATCGGTTGAACACGTACATTAGTTGTTCATAAAGTCCAAGACAAAAGAAGATAACCCCTTTCATGATGAAAGAGTATCGCTCCAGTTTCTTTCCCTTGCTTAACACTGATTTTTTCCTGCTTTGTGTGCTCCTCAGAAATGCCGTGATGTAGAGGCTGCATTTAAGAATCCTAGAATCGTTCTTTTGAAGTGAAAGCTAAACACGGGCGTGCACTCTAATGCCCCTAAAGAAGCGTCAAAAGCGTCAACGCAAGTTGCCAGAGGAAGATTAGATGGAAGCAGCATGGTTCCTGCAAGCGAGGTGAAGGCGCGACGAGCGACGCCTCGAATATTAGGATGGAAGTTAGGAGTTTTGCTGGGATACGGGATGGCTCGACTAGAAAAGAGACGAATGGATTGAACGTGCGTTCTTTCTGACCCTTCTTCGATAATGAGAAAACCTCTATACGCCCGTCGTCGTGTTAGTATGCTTCTAGCGTGGCCGACCCATGATGAGTGGAGCAAAAAATAACTTTTCCATTCCAAAAACTCGTAAAGTCAAACCCGATGCAAACTTACGAAATGGAGGGATCTCCGGAGAATTATTCTGTATATATTAAGAATGTTCTTTAAAGAAACTACCACGATCTTTCCAAATGCCCCGGATGCCTTATTCACGCATCACGTCAACTTCCGTCGTGACCCTTGATTTTTTCCTTATTTTGATCTACATCACCTCGGCTGACCTGATGGCTTGTCTCGCCTCACATGGGGTTGACAGGCGAACGGTTAATTCATCAATATGGTCAAAAGATGCTCCTCGTTTTTCAGTATCAGTCGTTTATAGATTACATAGGTATGCCAATTTCTTTTCTAGATTTACACTTAGTAATTTGTGTCCTATTGGATCATTTGCTTTATTCGTACACTAAGGCTCGTTGTTTACTAATTCGATCAGTACGGATCAAGCAAGTATTGTTGGAAATATACAAACTTTCCAGCAGATTTAGTAAGACGTAACTCTATTATCTCTATATTTAACCGTGACTCTGAACCGAATTTCCTTGTTAACCCCAATATTCGATGTATCGTCGACCAGAAGAATATTTAAATCAAATCCAACATAAAATCCATGCGTTCTATCCGCATAGGAGATTAACCACATGACCCAAGATTTAACCAGTTGTTGAAATAAGCTCGCGGAAAGCGTAAAAGTCGACGACATAAACTATCGCAGTAGCATTTCAAAAAGTCCGTGCAGATGACTTCCACGCGAATCTTTACAAATGTATGAAGGATCACCTAAAATCGCCTGAAATTAATTAAAAGGAAACTTGCACGCGGTTTATAACTACGTTAGCACATGTACGCTCTGTCGAATTTCATTACCTTAGGCTCAGGCTCACACCAAGAAGAATCTAAACTTGGCAATAAAGTCCGTCCACAATTCGAAGAATCGCACGTGCAAGTGATTCCTTAGCCACCAAATCCCGGCGTACAATCAAGGTGACAGAGACGATAACTTGTGCCGCTTGGGTTAATAGACATATGTTTTATCAACTTTTTTTTGGTTAAAGCCGTAAAAACGTTTATGTTGCGTCTGTCAACACTGACTCCCTTCCAAATGTTTCTCACGTAACCTTGACCCTTTCACCCCGATTGACCTCTGTATGAAACGTGAACCAGACATATGAGTTTTAGTTTCTATTTAAAAAAATATTTTTTCTATTAAAAATACACTCGTACAAGTTTAGTGCAATTTTCTAATACATACATTTAATTCTTGCTACAATTTCGTAATCATAACGCCGTTTACAATATTACTTCTCTAATATTATTAAATTAACATCTCTTTGTATACTACATTTTATTTGCAGCGTACCCCTACCAATGTATAATGTTACGGTCCAAAAAGTATCTGCGTGATTTTCTGGCATGATTTGCAGGTATTGAGCGTTACACTTTACTCAAGATGTCCCTCCCGCGTGTACTTTTCTAGTACTATTTTCCACTGCACTAGTCCTCAACGGTGTGGCCAGGCGCAGGTTTCTCCTTACAAAGAGTAGCATCAGTGGATTACCGCCACATAAAAGATGCAAGAGCGCGACCCAAGGGATTTTCAAGTCCGTTACCTCTTCTATGACCCCACAGCTGTATCTATTTTGTTAAGGGCAAAACCGCGCATAAACAAAACGAAGCTAAAACCCGAAAACTACTCGAGGAACCTCTTCTGCCTACTTTGCATACTGATCGCGAACGTGATATTTCTGAGCGACCAGGGTATGACCCAGCTGGGAGGGTCTGTTTACGCCTGGCAAAGTAACGTTCGCGACAAACATTTCGTCCCTAGTCATCATGCTCACAATATTCCAGCTCTTACTTGCCAACTGCTGCGCCTAAAGTACCTCAAAACTTTCATAACCCTCCCGCCAAGTCACGGAATCCCCTACCGTTCATTACTCAGCCAAGAGGCGCGTTTACAATGGACATCCATATTCGTTACCCAAACCCCGAAAGTAGGGTTATCATCGGTAGCCGAGTGGGTGTCAGCCAACTTATTTCTCGAGGAACCAGTAAAGCAGTTCTTGTCGGCAATCCCGGAAGCTCACAGTTGAGCTACCCATGGGCTAATAGTGGGTCCTCCTTCTACAATAAATACTCGCTTAATCTTTCTTTTACTAAAACGGCGAATCCCATAAAGGGAAAAGGACCCCCAGAAAATGGTGCTTCATCTTGCTCTATAAGACCGAAGAGAAACTGGGTTAATTAAATTATTCATTAAATCTGCATGGGTGTAAATGAAAGGTTGAATCTAGACAGCGTAGCACGGATTGTTCCGTTAGTTGTCTGTCACCTTTGCAGCTATACTAATGGTTATCAATCATCAATTGCTCACCCAATGTATAATTCACTTTGTTCGAACAGCTGTAATAGCTCACTGAAGTAGTCCACTTCACCACTTAACTTTTTTTTGGGTGCGAGAATGTTCTGTACAGAATTATTGCCCATCAAACTTTACATGATTTACCACCTCCCGGGCGTCAAAAAGGACTTAAAATTCGACAAATTGTACACATAATAGAATTTGAGCTAAAGATACATGGAAGGAAGGACATAAGAAATACCTGTCGATGAAGTGCTGGAGATCAAACTTAAATTAAAATTTACCTCGCAATCCTTAAGTAAAAGAAGGCCAGCGTAGTAGAAGAAAGAGAAAGAGCCGCTATTAATCACTTGTTAAAATACAACGAATGCAAGTTTAGGAACTTGCTTTAGCATTACGCTTGACTGGTCTGAGACTCATCATCATGCAGGTTATCCTTACTTGATTGTGACCGTAAATTTAATGTGGAAGACGGCATACGTAAGTAATGTGGTTGGACATCAGATGATGCCCGAGTATAGTCCAACCTATCGTATTCTTCTTCTAATCCTACAATGAAAAAAAACAAATTAAACACAATATTAAAAGACAAAAAGTCGCACTGGAAAAAAACTTTACCTGCATCTTTACTTTTCTGCTTTATCTCGTCGTACAGATGTTCTTTGGAAACTTTATCCTCGTCAATAGTATGATAAAAATTAAGATTGGGATTATTCAAATCGGCTTCTCTGTTCTTTGCGAACTCGGGTCCCCCACATGCTCCTAAAGTAATACCCAATAAAATATCTTTTTCAATCTTCGTAGAAGTAAAAACAAAAGTACCACCATCATCATCGGCGTCAGCCAACTTGGCACGGTGAATATTAGATGCGGCTTTGGTTGGACCCAAGTTATTAACAATTCGCGAAACGCTCGGTAAAGCCGAATTGTTCAATGGCAATGGGGTTGTTTCTGTAGCTTTTCCATTTTGGAAGGCGTACACGGGATTGTCAAAATGATGGCGATCTAGATAACAAAAGCAAAGCATTAGCCAATCTTTCAAAAACACTTGCAAGCACACGCCACACTAAAAACTGGAAGACAGCACAATTCTCCAAAGCCAAAGCCACGCCCTACCACCTAACCCTTTTTAAGCTCAATTTTCTTACCTCTTCAGTAACCTAGCCCTCTCCTTAACCCAACCGAAAGAACACATTAAGAAAAGGAGGAGAAAGTATCTTTTAAACCTCTATTATAAATTAACGGCAAGCTAGGTAAAACTTTATAAAAAGGGAAACAGACTCAAAACAAGGTTAATCCGTTTGATAGGAAGGGTTAGTATGTCCTTTGTCAAGATGCACAGGATCATTCGTCCCACCCCGTGTTTTGAAAGTTCCTAAACAGCCCCGACGAACGACATTATTATTAAATTCACCCGAAAACACGTAGACATGAAAGACTGAAGAGGAGGTCGAAATAGGGAACGGCAAATTGTTTACCTGAAGCTAAAGGATCGGCAATGTAGCGAACATGAGCCAACTCAGTCTTGAGGCGTTTGTGGCGGCGCCGATAATACACCAAGGCACCAGCCAGGGATACAACCAGCAAAATGGCAATTATTAACCCCCAAGTCAACGATGAAGAAGAAGCTCCTTTGTGCGACTCCTCCAAAACACTGTGGTCACTGCTAGGACTGTAGATAGCAATGTCGCATTTGTCGCCTACGAAAAAAACAAGCGACGATGATTAAGGGCAACTTCTTTTAATGTTCTTGGTCAACTACTTTATATAGTTTTAATAAAACTGTTTAACCTATTTATACTTACTATATCTTGTTGTCTATATAGATACGTACAGATAAACATACACAAATGGGCCACATGCAGGTATATGGAAATGGATATTGAGATAAATATGCAAAAAAACCCACAAAGATAACTTGTGGACATGTAATTATAGTGAGATAGTTTACTTACCACTGAACCCATTTCTGCAAATACAGCCTTCGATGGGATGGCAAATAAAGTTATCATTTTCGCAGCGGCATTGTTCCATGCAGTGCATCCCAAAGTAACCTTCCGGGCAGACTGTTTGCAAAACAATAGATAAAATCCGCTTAGTAGTTTATGTTTTACTTACTCTCAGAGCATTTAGGACCTATCCACCCTGATGGGCACCGACACTCGCCATCATTGGCACGGCAAGTTCCTGAAAATTAGTAATCGCAATAGAGATTTTTTTTTTCACAAATCTAACAGAAACTAAGCATAAGCGAGGAAATAAACAGACAATTAAATGAATTACCGCCATTCAAGCAGGAACATCGAAGAGTACAATTCATGCCGTAAGTGTTGGCTGGACAAGGTTTGCTACAATCGTCTCCCATCCAACCCGGAACACATCGACAGGATCCATCAATATTGGAACACTCTCCATAGTTTTTGCATTTACACCGATTTAGGCACCCAAGTCCGTAATTACCCTTCGCACAGGGTTCTTCGCATCGCACTCCAGTGTATCCTGCTTTGCACGAACATTTCCCGCTAATGGGATCGCACATTCCATCACCTGAATAATTATGTTTGATAAATCGCCTACCCCCATTTTCTCAAACCCAAAGTTGCGCTTACCGTTAATACAATCCGGACATTGTTGGGAACATTCAGGGCCGTAAAAGCCAAGTTCGCAGGGCGTATCGCAATATATGCCTCGCCAACCACGTTGGCAAACACACTTGCCAGTGTCCAATTCGCAAGACGCGTTATTTTTGCAGTAGCATTTCATCTTGCAATCGGGTCCAAATCTTCCTCGTTCGCACATCGTTTCGCAGCGGACCCCACGCCAACCTTGCACACATAATTAGTTTTGAATTGTTAACCAGATCAAGGCTATTAATCAAAGTTTGCTTTACCTGGTTTACATTTGCAGGCTCCTGTAACGACATCACAGACATCTGGACTAACGTTTTCATTTATGCAATTACAAGATCCAGCGCATTCCAGACCAAACGCTCCAGGAGGGCAACTTTCCATGCAAGTATCGCCACGGAAACCAGCGGAGCACCGGCACTTGCCCGTAATATGGTCACACGAAGAGTTTTGCCCACAAGAACATGTTGCTAGGCATTTGGCGCCAAACGTTCCCGCCCGACAGGGAATTTCACACAAAATTCCGTCATACCCTAGAAGAACGGACAGAAATGTTAGCGCAAGAACTCTCAGCATGCACCTTTTAAACAACGAACCACTTACCAGGTGAACACATACACTGTCCGTCCGTGTGAGAGCAATTTCCGTTTTTGCAAGCACAGGTGTTTTCACAGTTATGGCCATAGGTACCAGGCGTACAAGACGTGTTACACTTTTCCCCCACAAAGCCTAGAAAAAAACATTGCAATTTAAGGACTGGTTATCTATTGTCTCGTACAACGTACCGGGAAGGCATGTGCAAGAACCATTGACCGGAGAACAAAATGCTCCATTTTCACAAGAACAAGTCTTAGCGCATTTTTCGCCATACTTATAGTAAAGACATGGCCGATCACATCTTTGTCCATCCGAGCCAGGCTTACATTCGCATTCGCCTGTCCACGGATGACATCTGCAATTAAAGATAAATATTTAAGAGCCTAAAACTCCAGTGCATTATTAATGTGCTTACAATTCTGTGTTTGCACCCACGCAATTGCATACTTGTGTACACCCAGGACCATACAGTGAGTTTGCGCATGCTCGTAGACTGCAATCTTTTCCTGTCCAACCAGGCGCGCACGTACAGGACCCATCAGATAGACAAGTAGCTCCATTCTGGCAGTCACAAATGCCTTCGCAATCCGCTCCGTGAGTACCCAAGGGACACTGTTCCTCGCACTAAACACTCGTTGGTTTTTTAGCTGCTGGAAATAGCAGAAATAATGAACCTACTTTCGTCCCGCGGAATCCGGGCACGCATTCGCAGGAACCATTCACATTATTACATCGGGCTGCATTGTAGCATTCACAGCGCTGACTACAGTTCGCACCAAACGTTCCTTCGGGGCAGGGATTGGCACACACGTTACCCTAAATCATCCGTCGTTGTAAATAAGCACAAGCAGAGCACACAAAAAATGGAACAGATTAGTTTACCATCCATCCTGGCGGGCAAAAACATTCCCCCGTGATGGGGTTGCATGTCCCGTTATTCTGACATTTACACTGGTTCCCACAGTTAGTACCATGTGTTCCAGCTGGGCACGGCTCCTCACACCTACGATCACAGTTTATCATACGAAAGAGAAATAAAGAAAGTCGGCTTACAAGGGTCCTGTCCATCCAGCAGCGCACATACATTCGCCTGACACATGGTGGCATTTCCCGCCATTCTAACAAGGACGCAACCAAATTACAATATTTGAATATTCATTCAAGACAGAAATTATTTTACCTTGCAACTGCACGTATGTTTACACTGCAACCCGAACGTGCCTTCCGGACATTTTTCATCACAACTAAGGCCTATGTACCCTCTCGAGCATGTGCAATTCCCGTACAAAGGGTCGCAGTTTCCGTTGACGCAAGGGCATTGATGAACGCAATTCGGGCCCCACCTGAATAGATATTATAATTACCTCGGGATTGCATTTCATCTCCTTTTAACTGTATTTACCTTCCCTCCGGACAGCTGGTGGTGCAAAAAGTGCCACCGTAGCCAGGTTCGCAATCGCATTTGTCTGGCCCGACGCAAGTGCCGTGCAAGCATTGTTGGCTGCATATGGGGATACATGAACCATTATCTAGGGTACGTGCGTAGCCATGACAGCACTCCTCCACCACACGTGTTTTTTCCACCGACTGCAAAAAACCAAAAAGATCAGTAACAGTGCATTTCGTCTGAATTTCTCGGCACTTACTTCCGTTTTGTTAGCAATTTTATATTGTGTAGTATAGCGGGAACAAACAGGTGGAATGGCAAAACAAAACGTCGTAGTTCGCACGCGATAAGGCTGTAAATATGACACCTTCACAGCAACCGTGTACCTAGACACCCCAACGAGAACATATAGTTGGATCATCTAGTCACGTACAATTAGCCTTGATTCATTTACTTCTCGTGACGAATACAAACATTAGGTCCACTAAGAGCGGTGGCTGTTGCGGTTAAAAACGCGATTAGGAAAACAACGAATGGTACTAATTCCGCCTTCATGTTCAGCTCCATAAAAGCATCTAAAACAACAGGGCGATACAGAAAAAAAAATGAATTAAATTTAAAATAGTAACCTAGAAAAGCATACAAAAACTGATTTAAAAATGTTCATAGAGCGTAGAAAAGCAATACAGCAAATTGTTCACGTATCTCTTTTGTGCCAGAACGGGACTTTTTGTGCCTTCATAACAATACAGCTAGACCAGCTACACTTGATTGCGGAAAAACACCCTCCTTTGGAAAGGAGGTCACAGGTAAACGACCTGTACCCCCGGACCCACAATGTCAAGGTGGAGAGCAATAGGTACCAAGAAAGTTTCCCCTAGAAGCCACTGTCTCGAATAACAAGGAAAAACCCACGTCAATAACTCGGCTTGTATGCAAATTTACATCGATCTTTTGGGCAAATACATTCTATTAAATTCACATAACCGCATGACGACGTTTTCAGGAAATAATCGACGTCATCACAAAGGAGAGTAAACTGTTCTAGCGTCGAGCGCACCAGCGTAATATCAAAGGAAACAAACCCTGATGACGCATCAGGAAGAGGAATTAATTCCATAGCACTGTCGATTCCACTGTCGAATTTCCCGAACATTCCGTACTATACGGACGGGTGTTTTCCTTGCAAGGCTATGAACCGGAAGCTACCTTACAATCAAGCGTGCATCGACTTAATCCATAGTATGCATTTGAATGTCATACGGGCTTTCCGTCCTTGCCATTCTTTCATGCTGTGCCTGTTTTCATGGTTGTCCGATCTCAAGGTCAGAACACGTGTGGTATGCATTAGAAACACACTTTGAGGCGCTTCAGAATGGAAGCGAAAAACAGGAATTTTAATAAGAATTAGTAGTGCTCGTTGACAGGAAAAAAGATGACCAGCTGCGATGACTGTTGCGAACGGTTGCTAAGGGTTTAAATTGAATTACCACTGAATACATACAATCCAATTATGGTTACGAAGTAAGATACAGTAAAAATACTTCCGTGGGAATCCAAGTACGAAAGACAATATTGTTTTTCGATACGGGCGAAAATTCGGTTCACCGTGCAACACGAAAAAAATAGTTTTTTTCCCCCGATACATAAGAGGATCACTGAATAAGCAACAGTAACAAGACTATGTGACGTATATTTGAAAGGGAACTTCAGGTAAATGGATTCATCTTTCCTGTAAACTATTGTGGCGCTTGAAAGTATGAACGATTCAACAACGTTTACCCACCCAAATACCCATATGCTCGTTTCTTTAACGCAGCTCATCTGCTTTCATTTACACTACAAGGCAAGGGAGATAAAAAATAGAGGGAAAAAGAGACCTGCTACGATGTTAGGATGGCAGTAATTAGAAACCAGGATTAACGATGCATGGTGTTACAAAAGAAGGAGGATGGGAATTAAAAACAATGCAAACACAAAAAAGTGAGACTATTCTTAGGATGTTTTGCTGACTGTTATTCATTTTGATCACTCCTAAAAAGGATGTGAGATTTTCTCTCTTCTTTTAAGGCCGACGTCGTTTCAGCACACAATCCAATGTTTAGTCAGGATAATCGACTTTGACAAGGCCAGAGGCAGAACGGTGCCGTACGGCAAAGCCATACTTGCTGCTGTGTGAAAGATAGTTTTTTGTTTTTTCGTATGTTTCTTCACAGCTAGTAGCAGATCTCTGCCGTAGTATGTATATCTGCTATGGCATAATTCTGCTGAGATGGAAATGCTGGGTCGTTTGTTGACTGAATCAGTGGGACAAAAACTAATTAATTTTGAAACCATGCATTACGTAATTTGCGATTTGTTTATTGTCTCTGCAGGTTTAGCCACTCTGTTATGTTCTTGAAGGCGGAAAGTGCCTTAAAATAGAGTGAATAAACCAAGGGCTACCTAAGTTATACCTTATTGTTTTTCTGGTACTTCGTTTTTCTCCGCTGCTGGTGTGGTAATTAAAAGACTTTCATTTGAAACGCAAAACATTAAGGAAAGTTCCAACTAAGGCCTTCGTCTACAGAAAGCTAAGACAACTTCTAGGCTCAGACTAGCGGAAATGATATCAACTCTTTCAGCTAGAAATATGACATGATTGTGCAACAGAACGACAGAAGAGAAGACGAGAAGTTAACGACCCAGGATATGTGCACTTGACCTACCTCTTTATTAAAATGTGAATAAAGCAGTGGTATTCCTTCCGAATTACGTACAACGTTCCAATCCTAACACGCTGCACAAGCTGCTGAACTTACTTTTAGTCTGGATTACACGAAACTAGATCTTGTACACTTGCACACCAATCACCGAACCAAAACAGAAAACACTTGCGTCCTTCCTCTGCGACTGTGTTTCCCCCTAGTCCATGTCAGGTCCTGGTGCGCAACTGGCTGCTGCAATATTAATGATCGTGTATCGAACTACGGACGAAATCGTTATGTAACATGCTGATTATCGATAGTCAAAATCAGCGCGTATTTCAAACATTTTTAATAGAATGTGTTTTAGGTCCCTCACCTTCGTTGCACACGGCTATTCGACAAATGAATCAAGAAGATCAAGAGTTAATCTTGCACATGACTTCCATTCAATATAAATATATCCTTAACAACCTCTCGAGTAAAGTCATGTACATGTATTTACTTAAGTAATTATTCAGCATCGCAAAAATGTTCCAGCGTGTTTTCACCATGTCTTACAAGGTTTAAATCGTGTTTATCTACTTTAACCTTATCAATGCACCCCCGGAATCCTTCGTAGTACGACGAAGGCAACCCATCAGGTAAATGAGAACTGCCTCCTAAATCACATTTTATTTTATTATTTATTTTTATCAATTCGTTAATATACCGCCGTGGCACTTACCTATCCATAGTTTTCCGTTTGTATTTAAAACCGTTGCTCCATGGTCAGCAGTGGCCTTTACGGGAGATTCGTTATCAACCTGAATGTACGCCAATCGTTTCCTTCGCTCCGTTAATACCGTATGCCAGTTTCCATCACTAATATCAACCTATAAAAACATATGCCAAAAGTAATGTCTCAAACTTGTATAAGCTCTATTCATAAAAAAAAATCGGAAAATCAATACCGTTGATCTGGCAGCAAGGAACTTCGTCTGTTTGCCTAGGTTGAAACTCAGTTCGAGTTTACCGTGAACCAACGCCAAGGCCAAGTAATCAGCCTGCAATGTGTGTCCCCGACTTGACCACAGAATCAAGCCATCTTGAGCTGTCGCTCGTAATCTCAGCTCAAAGCGATTAGTTCTCTGGCTCTTTGATCTACCCGAAAAAGAATATAGGGCATTTAGAACATAGTTGATAACCTAGCGGCGAATCGGTACTGGAAAGGATTATTTTCCATGCCAGAAGAATCTTCGTCATCATGCTCTGCGGTCAAGTCGAATTCCTCGTTATTATCCCCCTCGCTCAGCTCGGAAATGTTAGTAAATGAGACGTGAAAGATGTCCAAATCAGTTTGGTTAAGATGAGTTTGCCATGCGTAAGAGAGATATGGGGAAAGGCTAAGAAAAGACCCACACCAGGCATCTAGGTTAGTTTCATTGTCCGCCTTCCTTTTATATAAGAGACTAATACAAGGAAACTTTTGACTTACGCATCTTTGACCTGATTGGGATACTTCAAAAACGTGTGGCCGTTAAAACGGACTGCCCGAGTTTTAGAGCCATCATCCAAACCTGTACAGATAACATAAAAGTTGGATTTACAGTTGTTGCCAAAAATAAGACTGCTCACGTTTTTCACAACGTTTGCCTCCATAACCACTGGGACATTTGCATATGAAATGCCCCAATAAAGGTTGACAAACGCCTCCATTTTGACAAGTCCCCTTATAAGAAACAGAGCCCTTGCTAGGGTATAATGAAGGAACATCACCACATGGTGGGCCTTTGTATGCAGAAACGCCTTTCATCTCCAACATGGACTCCATAAGCCTGTCATTTACTTCCCCGTTGATCACCACCCGCTGAATAGCGCCTTGGAATTGTAAAGCGAGCTCTTCAACAGCTGGAGTTATGCCATATCTAAAACACAAACAGGCGCTCAACATATAGGAAAATGTGTTTTAAAACCACTTTCATTACTTCCAGCCTCCCAAAAACGTATGAGTCTCGAGACTAAGCTCAATCAACGGACCCGACGAGCTACCATAAACGGCTAGCCCGTCATTTAACTGCAAAGAAGCTTCCCTTCCTCGACGAGACACGATGATCTTGTGCCACTGATGTAAAGTGACACGCTCAGAAAGCCTACTCGGGGAAAACAAACCAAGAAACAAAATTTTTCCCCGTTTCTTTGCTATCCCTTCTATAATCAAGCAACTAGAAAAGTTGGCTTACGAGACATTTCCCAATCCACTCCCCAAGTCCCACACAAAGCGCATTCGGCCGTTTTGTAAGCCGAGCCAGATGAAATCGTTGCCTCGCCCAACGTCATTCTGGGCGGCGTAGAGCAAAGTTCCTTCGGAAGATCTTGTCAAAAACCAGATTTCGAGATTCAACTGATGGGCCGCATTGTTGAGTGTGGGCAAGACGATATAGCAACTTGATCCTGCGTTTAGAACATTAAACTCCGGTACCAAAATTTCTTGCTCGTGGTCAACTACAAAGTACAGAAAAGCTGACATGTGCCTTTTTTTTTATAAATTCTCTTCAACAATTAGGCAATACTTACATTCCATGCATGTAGCTCCTCTTCTACCCCATGGACATTTGCATTCAAAATTGCCCTTCACATTGACACACGTGGATCCTTGAGAACACGGCGAAACCAGACATGGATCAACCACGAACTCGCAATTAGAACCTAACCGGATATTCAGTAATTAGGACACAAGACATGCGAGTTACAAAAGTAGCAAGTTTACCTGTATACCCTGGAGAACAGAGGCACGAATAGTTGTTGCCACCCGTTTGCATACAAGTACTGCCGTGCAAGCAAGGCTGACGTCTGCAGGGATTATCTCCACAACGCGTAATGGCTTCCGTTTTGATAATAAGTGTGTTTTTAGAACCATGATCCTCTCCTAGGGATTTTGGGTGGTTCAAGCTACTTCTTTTATTCGGATCGGGTAACTGGAATGTCAGTAGCTTACGACCTAACTTGACACGGCGGATGCACCCTACAAATCCAGCCTGGGTTCCAATGTTATCGTACACGCTGAAAAAAACGAATGGAGAAAGACAGAAAAGTAACGAACCTGAAAATCCTTTAAATATATAAATAACGAGACATACCGTAACGGCGCGCTTGGCACGTAACCCATCCACGTATTCGATTCCAAGTCGAGGGCTCGTAAATGGCCGGGACTTTTTCCCGCTACATGCTCACCATGGTCGATACTCAGTAGTCCATCTTGCCGATAGCGCTGCGCCAGAACTTTGTGCCACTCATGGAGCGACACAGGTTCGGCAGAGCGTAGAATGACGACACCGTTGCCCAAGTTATACCGGAATTCTACATACCTAGAAAGCAGGGGAAATCAGCCAGAACTACCAGTGCAGCTGTTGTATGCCAATTCAATATTCACGACTGGTAGGTGGTAGGAATACACAAAAAAAAACGTCAGAAGGGAGAACTTACCCATCTACAAGTGCTAGGGCGAAGAAATCGCCTGTACCATCATCACGTTGTTGGGCGTAGAGTAGGAGCCCGCTCTCTGTCGCAGCTTTAAATTCGAGCTCAATATGTAGTTTAACGTGAGCTTTTATCCGACGTAGCATTACATATGAACGACCATGAAATGACGGGGTTTCCGCACCTTCCCAGTCATCATCTGATCAAATATATGAAAAAGCAAGCACGAGCCTTACACATTTTGTTCCCACAAGTATCTTTTTTTATCTTTATTAAAAAAAAAAGAGTTCCTTACCATTGATGCGATGTTCGCACTGGGGCCCTGTGCGGTCTGGTCCACAGTGGCAAACGTACGATTCTTCGCCCAAGGGCTCGCACGTGGAGTCGCCCAGACAAGGATGTGAACTACATGACGACTGTTCGGTATCCGGATCTATTGACGGCGAATTTCCTTTAGAGAAAATACATAAGTTAGATGTAATGATTTCTGAGCGTGTTTTAGAACGTTAAAGGAACCATCATTACCTATGCATAAACGGGCGTTTTCCGACTCAGCAAAACCATCAGCGCAAGTACAGAAATTTTTCGAGCAAATGGCATTCGGTGTAGTGCAATCCGCGTCTGCTACGCAAATATCACCTAAAAAGCCCTTGACTTGAACGCTGGCTGGCGTGGGTCTCCAACTGTAGTAGCTGACTCCAACCTTAATGCAAAACTGGGTTATATTCCAAGTTCTGCCCTGTCAGAAAATTACTTGATTAGCATCACGATTCTGAGTTGGCTCTAGACTCAAATCTAACATAGTCAAGTCCTTGTTCAAAGGCAGAACATGCCTAGTGGACTTGGAATAAGATAATCCGTTGCCTTGGGGTTCCGTAACGCGCAATTCAGCATGAGATAAAGGCGGGCTTGTTACTCCATCCTCTGAAAAATAAAATAATTAAAAAACAGCATTGAAACTCCCTTCAAATGAAACAATATCTTACCCATGCAAGCGCCAAATGACGCTACCATAATTTCTGTTTGGCGTCGACAGGAATCCAGTCGCATTTCACACTCCGAAGCATACGACTGCCCATTGGTACCGCATACCATCTATAGAAACGACAAATATTAAACATGAGATGATAATTTAAAATAAAAAGATCCGTCAGGAAGATAAATACAATTTAAAAAAAAAGGAGAAATAAAACATTTTCATGCATTACTTCGTCTGGCGGTGGGTCTAATTCACAATCCATTCGGCAGAAACAGTCAGCTTGTCCTGTCCGTATTTCTTGACATTCTGATCCGTATTGACATTGGATATCCTGACACGTAGGAGAGCCAAATGCTGACAAAGTGGCTGTGACGAAAAATGTAATAAAAATTTTATTAAAACGTTTGAACCCAAAAAAAACGCAACAGTTTTTCTTCCAATCGATACGAGAGAACCGAAGTCTAGAAATTACCAATTGCACAACCTCCTGGCGCTTGATCGATGGAACGCCCATCTTGGCATCTGTCACACTTGTGTCCCACGACATGGGGTCGACACACGCAACGTCCGGACATTTGCTCGCAGTCTGCTCGCGCCGCTCCCAACGGATTACATGCACACGCTAGGTAATAACCAGTCATAAAACATCCACGTCTTTCGGTCACCAGAATAACTAGACTAGAATAGGGTATTGAGAAACTTACGAGAGCAGCCGTCGACACTTTCCATGTTTTTGTGCAATCCCCAATAGCCCGGTTCACAGCGATCGCAATGACGACCTCCGACCCCTACTTTGCATTGGCATTGGAAAGTCAGTGGGTCGCATGTATCCGTCACAGATCCTACCGTAAAAAAAAATTCCTTCATTTCAACACTGCTTTACGAGGCAGAAGCTTTCAAAGGAAAAAGTATCAGCACCCTCGCTTGCTTACGGAAATTCAAAAAAACTGAACCGTGAATACCTAATTTATTGCAGTTGCAGGTCGACGGACAGCCAGCACCTCGAGGCCCCGGTGCAGAAGTTTTTTCATCTGGGCAGCAACCATAGGGACTTTGTTTACAACTTACGTATGTATGGTTTCCATGCCAAGGGTTGATGTAGTCTGCCCCTAAGGAAATAGGGTATCGTCAGTCAGTCATAGGATGGAAGTAATAACGAGAATGTCGCACAACCAAAAGCTGGATTTACGGAGACAAACAGGACAAGAAAAAGTCAGTCTGTTGTTAGAATAGCAAAGCAGGCAAAATCCCCACCTTCGCAAAGTTGCAAAGGCCGTAACCGCAATTCAGTCTGTCTCTCGCAGGCTTCTTTTAACATAGCGCATTCCGAAGGGTACAATCTCAAATCCGAGCCACACACTGGGCCCATGGGCGAGGGGCAATGAGCACGACAGGAACACCGTGGGTATCCATCGGCTCCGCGTTCACAAACAGCCCCATAGTCGCATTTAATTTGGGCGCAGAGTGGGTCTGGTGTCGTAGGGACGTGTGCGAGAGGGGGTAAGTTAATAACCGGTTCAGAATGGATGGGGTTTTTAGTTGAGGAGCGCGAGCGGGTTATGTGGGTAGTTAGCTCGTGACCTTCACCCGAAATCAGGTTCAAGTTACCAATTTAGCATAATTTTGCGTCCGTTAGTAACAAAATTGCAACATTTTCGCAGAAGTCAACTTACCTAGCAGAGGTTGGCATGGCCCATTTTGCATAATGTGTAACGATGTTTTCATCTCGCATGCTTTCCTCTCTATTTCGCATTCGCTGGAGTAGCTTTTCCCGTCCGATCCGCAAACTTCAACACTCACGCTCGGGTTTGATGGACAGATTGTGGGACAAACACAAATCCCGTCTTCACAACGTGCTCCGAATTTGCACCGTACATTTTTACATAGATCTGGTAGAGCAACGTTTGCAATGAAAAAAAGAATGAAGAAGAAAAGGGGAAGGGGAGGATTTCAAGTTAAATAGAGCCGGAATTTGTATAAATAATCTACCGCAATCGCCGGTTGAAGCTATGACAATAAACTGATGTTTCCTACAAGCAGCCGCTTTGAGCTCGCATTCGTTACGATATGTAGTTCCGTCCGTCCCACACACTTTCATCTCCGGTTGCTACAAAAAAAAAGTGGGTACATAATTAACTAGTGGAATAGCGCAAAGGAAATTGCTACGGTACACGAAGATTGCTTACATCCATGCAACCGCGTGGGCAGACGCAACGAGCTGTTCCCATGCCATCACTCTCGCAAGTCGCATAAAAGTCGCATTGTTTACTTTCGCAGCCGTCTGGAGGGAAAAGAACACAACAAGAATGTGTCAGGAAACCTTAGTAAATAAACCGCATTTTTTTGGCCTTTGAATTTTGTATCTAAAGTCGGAAGCCTTACCAGTTTGACTGACATCTCCCAGAAAGTCTTGTGTAAGAAAAGATCAAGAAAAAAATTCGTAAAGAAGAAATCTTCTCTTTTGCTTAACAGTATGTTTAAAAAAAAAGAAAAAAAAAAACTTCCAGCTAGCTTAAAACTAAAGAAAGAAAATTTAAAAAAAAAGGTATTCTTACTGCAGAGCCCTTTGTATAAGACGCTAATCGCCTTATGAGTCCTACAGGACTCCAATCTCAACCGGCACGGGTTGGTATAAGAAACGCCATCCGAACCTAGCCATTAGGAAAATATTACGTTACTGCAGCTGTAGAAATGGACTTGAATGCAAATAAACTTTAAAGTATTACCGCAGACAGGGTCAAATTCGCCTCCGCAAGACGAGCACTCGCAGGTAGGTTGCCCGTGAACTTCCACACAGAATCCGCCTGGAGGACATTCATGGTACGCGCATCCGGAACTTCCTAAACACACGTTAAGTATGGGTATAAAAGCAAGTACCGGCCGACGGGGACTAGAAATGCTTACCGCAAGTACCCACGTAAGCTAAACTGGTATCGCGCTGGTGAAGGCAAGCGTGTCTCTTTAATTCACATTCATTGTCAAACGTTTTACGATCAGTGCCACAAACGGGCTTCAGAATGGGAGCGCAAGGACCGGGGCAAACGCACCGAGCGATACCGAATTTATTTATTTGGCATTCTTCTCCAGGTTTACAGGCTGCCGTAGCGCAAGGGTTGATTCCTTAATGTATAAACAAGTGAATAATGATTACGTTAAAATTGTCTAGTTTTTTAAAATTAATGTTCCAAATAAAAACGCACCCGACGAACACTGTCCCCGGTATAAAATACGAAGTCCTTTTTGTCCGCGACAAGCTTCCTTCGTTAGCATACATTCATTGCTGTAAGTTCGTCCGTCAGAACCTAATTTAAAAGTTTTCGTTCTCAGATTAATTAAAGGCAAGGCCAGCTTAGAAGAAAAGTTTTACCGCAAACGGGCTGGAATTCGGGCGGGCACGAGCCTCCACAACGACAATGCGCTCTTCGCTCTTCATCGAGCTGGCAAATTTGATCCGCTGGACACGTCAAGTTGCTGCAAGGATCTACAAAAATGCTATGCGGTAAAACCAAAGAATTATGAATCCCTTCCCTCCCAAAAAAATAACTATTGAGTACCACAAAGGCCCTGGAATTTAATCTCGATCTGACGATTAGTGAGGCAACTTGCACGGTGTAGTTCACACATGTTGGCATAATCCTTCGCATCCGCTCCGCACAGAGGTCGTGAACCAGCACTGTCTCCATAATTAGGACACCTGCAAGGAACAATGTAAATATTTAAGTAAATACAAAAACAAATTGCAAAGTTTGTGCTGGATGGTTTCAATTTCCATCTGAAGCCATCAAACACGACACGTCAGACAAGGCAAAAGATATAGGGATGACAATTGTGCCCCTTCCAGAATGGTCATTTCTCGGAAGTTGGATCTAGTGCCAAAACTAAGCTACCTAATCAAGTGGCTACACGGTGAACATGACACACTGACAGTGAACCAAATTGCCATGTCAGGAAAAAAAAGAAGGAAGCAGCGAAGAAACGGAGATCATCTTAGGAACGTCAAAACAGTAAAGTAAAGAAACATGGCCAAATAGAGGGCTGATTAAGCTCGTAAAAATGACAACAATGTGTAATTAAGTCCGGCCGTCTTGTTTCAGGACTATTTTTTTCTATATCTTGTCGCCTTGTCATTTTAAAAAAATTAATTATTTTTTACCTGGTCGAACACTGGCAAATTGCGCTTCGTCCGTCTTGCGCAGGAATGCACTTGGCTCCAGATTGACATTGTAAGCTAAGGCATGGATCCGGAATTTCTGGCGGGAACACATAACAAGCCAAAACGTAAGTGACACTTATTCTGCAAACAAGGCTGAGCCATAGTATGCCCACGGAAGTAATATACACTAAGGAACGCATAGATGGATATAAAATGGATTTTTTTGGTGGGGGGGATGAAGGACGGGACAGCCCAGCTAGTGTGAGAATTTCCGTTGTCAACTTTTAGCGTCCATAAAATCTAGCACCCCCGCGGTCAAACTGAGATACAGAAAGAAGAGTCACAAGGCAGCAATGTTCGCCCACCAAATAATACATATAACAATGTATCGATCCGTGTCAGCTCCTCCGCTTGGGTATTCTTTCTATTTATTGGTTTGTTTCTTCAGGGAGAATGAACAGGATATGTAGACACTGCACCGCCCACTTAAGAAGCAATAAACACCAAAAATGCCCTCAACCTACGAATTAGTGCTGGTTTCCCTTTTAACTCGGCTCGAAATTTTGCTGTCAAAATGTTCTTTACTATTTGCTTCTTTACACGTATGACCCTCGTTAATACTTGGCATTTGCCCTCAGCAGTCTTTTGCAAATGAGCTATGCTACGGTCGAAGAATTACGTTTCGGGCAAAGTTTGCAAGGTGGAATGTGCAACTCGATAGCTGCACTGCGAATCAAAGCTGAATTCAAACATCATCACACAAGAAAAGGACCTAAACACCCCAAACCGTAGTCAACAAGTTTCCGCAGTTACTCAGCAAAACACCAGCCCATTCCAGGTCTCACGGGAAGGAAAAAGAGCCAACATTTAATATCTTGAAAACAACATTTAATATCTTTAATATCTTTTCTTTCTAAGAAAAACTTCGTTTAAGCCAAGAAAGTTTGCTCTTTTCCGCGGCAATTTCTATGCAGTTTCTATAACTAATTTATAGAAACTTTCTTCTGCAAGTGTTATCTCGCACAATGTCAATAAAGCACACCGTCTAAAACTCAGCAATATGTGTCTGGGTTGGATCTCGCCAACAATTCAATTTCCTGGTGCATAACTTTGCGGTAGTTTTTGCCTCGACTTTTTTTCCTCCCTCGTCGTGTAAACAACAAATGTTCCGATATTACAGGATATGTGAAAAGCGTAGCAATGGAAAGCCCGATGTGCAACAATGAATTATACAGAAATTCGAAAACTATTTTTTTGGGGTGGCGCGGTAATAGGAGATTTGCTATGGAGTGGTAGAGGGGTCACTTTAGAGAATTGAATTTGACAAGCAGGGAAAAACTCAGGTGTTTTTCAACAGTCCGTGACAGCAATAACGGAATACAAGGAAGGAGCGATGCCACTTGCTTGGGCTTACTGCTTCGCTCCTTCGCTGTCCTTCGCCAAGGAGTTTGCTGCCTGAGCCTTCGGAAGTGAGCGAGCTGCGCGCTTTGCCCGTTCGCAACTCTTGCGTCAAAACACGCATCTGGGGAAGTCCATACCGTGTATGATCCCCCAAATTCCGTCAGCATTAGCAGCAATAGTTTGCTCCCTATGTAGAGTAATAGGGAATCGTTCCTGACGGACGCAAAAACAAAAAGAAGACAAAGAAAAAGCCGCAAAAGGAGGCTTAAACAAGCTTGGGATGTATATATAAATATTACATCTTGTGTGGTTAGCTTATTTCTCACTTGCTCGCTTTATGACATTGTACTCCAGGGACCGCACATGATTTACGGCCTGATACGTTCCAGTAAGAATCCCAAAGGATAAAGAAAAGTGAGTGGAATGAGAAAAGATGACCACATGCCAGAACAATTCGGGAATACAACAGCGCAGCGCTAGTCCCCAATGTTTGTGTGCACAGAAATGCTTGTCGACTTATTACTAAAACTGAGAAAAAAAGAGAAGAAAGAAAAAAATGGCAAATGCCGCCAAATGGTCCTACAAATAGCGATTCTCTGTAAAGGGTAATACCAGCTACGCTAAATATTACTTATGGCAACTGGGCACTGTAATTTGAATTCTTTTGTTCGATAACTTTTACCCTATATTTTTGTTATTCTGGGCGACAAAACTGAGAAGGAAGGCAAACTAACAAGGAAATGTTTATTTATAAAGAAACTGGTAATCAATAAAAGCATGAATTGGTTGGCAGGTGACCTGACAAGAATGTTGGGCCGGACATAAAAGGGCGTTGGTTGCTTCCTAGTCTTTTCCCTGAACATTGGTCTTCATTTTTTTTAATGCTTGAAGGGAAGGATGACTTTAGCTTGGGAAGAAGAATGTGTGGCATGGGAAGATATAAACATGGTTGGCCTCAATGGCTATAATCATAAAACACACCTTTTATAGCATTCTAGGAAAATTACAAGCAACGCGGGGGCTTCAGCTATAGTCTTGAGGAGCTGTGTTCATCTGCACGTTCTCTTGTGTGTACTTTCGTTTGGGGTCATGTAAAGCTTTTTCTCGGGTTTTTTAAGACTTGAGAGAAAAATAGTAGGAAGTAGGAGGTTCCAGGACCAAACGCCTTCTCTTGTTCAGTTTAATTACTGCAGCTGTGAAGGTGTGCTATTAACGTCCAAGCCTTTCGTGCCATATTGGTATCGGTGTGCTGTGAGACGGGCTAAATAAGTAGGCGGTTTCGTAAGAATGTAACGGTAAACAAAGAAGTTCGGGAGTGGATACTGTGTCGCACTCGACGTTGTTTTATAAAGCCTTAGATTCCCCCAAAAGATGTACCAAAGGAAAAATAACGAGCATTGCATGTAACAGAAATGGAGCTAAAATTAAAAGAAACGCGTGCCCCCCACTTGGCTGACTTCGGTAGCATCGCTGTGCTATCGGTGAAAAAAGTCAAGCTTTTTGCTTTATTTGAAACAGATACCTAAAGTCTCTCTATATATCCAGCTAAGAAATACTTTAATCCAATTTAGCGACTCCTGACTCGTGTGGACCGAAGAACACCGAGTAGCTTAGACCTCTCCAAATACAAGACCCATGCCAATTACTCACAAAAAAAGAAACGAAAACAGGGGGAAAAAGTTCATGTTTACAAAAGGATAAATCTTCAAAATGTGAAGAGAATGCACTGTTCTGTTCCAAAACTTCCTATAATATTCAAGTTCCGTCCTGAGTATTTATCTTTTACTTGAACAAGGAAATAGTATCAAAATTGGCTATTACTCTAACAATGAAAAAAAAATGCCTCGGAACAAATAGTCCTTGAACTACACAAAATGACTGGAAAGACTCGCATTTGCAGGCAAATAATTAAAAAAAGGAGCAAGTAAAGTTTCATGATACATGCAAAAAGTAAACTCCAGTCCTCATACCAGTTCTTCTGCGTTAACCAAAGTTTTAATGTACTCCTGAAAGCAATGAGATATAATAAAGGCGTCTCATAGGAAAAAAAGCAAAGAGAAAAGTCAACAAGGGAGGTCGAATTCTTCTTTGTTTTTGTTAAAAGAAGCCCCCAAGTGAATGACACGTAAACTAAAGAACGCTATATATCAATGCTATCGACCTGAACTCCATGCACACCCCCGTACGTCGACAGGACACAGAGTATATACTGTTAGAATTTTGCAGCAATCCTTGCTGGCACACCTTAATTTTCTAGTTATGATATGAAAGCTCCCGCATGTGCTTTGCATATGGACTTGAGCTCTTAGTTCGGTCTTGGATGTTTCAGTGGCAGCAAAACTTTGCTTGGCTGACATGGAAACGCTCATTTGTGGGCCTGAAAGCAATCTGGTTAGGAAAACTTGCCATTTGAACACGCTTCCTGAAATGCCAAGGTTTCCGCAAGCTGGGACGCCTTCCCCAAAGGTAACAGAAACAGAACCCTTCGAAATTCTTGGCCTAATTCGGCATGCGAATGGCATATAGAGACCACGGAGTTTGTCAATAGAAAATGAAACAAGTTGCTGATGCTAAGACTTGGCTTTCGCCGCTTTTCATCTAGTTTCGTGCTCGTTTTTCTCAAATTTTAGGTAGGCAATTGCGTTGTCTTCTCCCCAAAACAAAGTTTTAGCCCCACAAACTTGTGACTTGGTCGGGAAAAAAAAAGAATCCCTCGCCCCCCCCCCCCCCTGCCCACAGCAGTATAAGTTGCTTGGTACGTAAGTGTCATTTAAGCTCGCTTGGGAAGAAACTCAAGTTTGGATCGTTCGATAAACTGTCCAGCAAGACTATGGTAAAAATAAAGGCTACATGTTATAAACCTCGAGAATATTTCTTTTAAGTTTTCCGGCGAATGACCATACAAGACCTACGAGCAAAGTAGCAATATTATTAGGTTGCTATGGAAGAAAAGCATGTAAGAGACATACCACGCTACCATAAAAAAATAGCAAACTTGGGGGAAAAGAAAGACTCCCATTGCATGAAGACGATGAATAAAATAAAACCAAGATGCTTACTTTTTAATATCACATCTAATAAAAGCTCCCAATGTTTAATTCCACGTTTAGGGCACACGAAAAAACCCTTGGCATGGGTGTTGAGGCCCAGACAGACAGCAATTTGAGGATGTATAATGCTCTCGTTATGTATTCCTTTTTTCAGTATAAGAAACCGCAAGAAGGGAGGAAAATACTCCCTTTCTCAGTATTCACGCTGCACGTTTCTTCAATGCATTTCGAAAGTATAACAACGCCAGGGAATACGCTTCTCTCTGCATTCCCCGTTTACCGCGATTTGTCAATAACGCAAACTCCTCGAGGGAAAACGAAAATTCAAAACTAAACTTGGACGATGCAAACTAGGGTGAAAATTCTACTACTTGTAGATTCTCAAAATCTCGATAACTTGCGCTTGTTCAGAATACGCGTAGGTGCATGACAAGTGTGGGAGTGATGGCTGTTCCTTTAGTTTTAATTTTTAAAGATACGGAAAACACCCCAGTTGACAACAACTATACTTACCACATTCGCCCAAATTCTTGATTCGTAAGTGCTGATCATCTTCACACGCCTTTTTCTTCAGAAAACACTCGGAAGAGTAGGTATGGTTGTCCGTGCCACAGACCTGTAAAGTAGGGTTTCCCACAGCAGGACATGTTTCGATACATCGACAGGCCGCTTTGCCCTCCTCATCAGTAATGCAACTGGCCCCATATGCACAGTGTGTAGCTTCACAAGGTTCTACCAAACATAAGAAGCTATTAGTTTCAGGCTTATATTTTATATTTTCATAGCTTCGTAATAAAGTTGCCATGACACAGGAGCGCGCGTCATCCAAGCTTAAACGTAATGTTAAACATTAAGAAACTAAACAAAAAAGAGAGAAAAAAGCGGCTGGCAAGTCTTCGATTAAAGTTCTAAAAAAAGGTGGAAAGTATTCCAAATTCTTCAGTCCCAACGTTTCCACAAAATGAACTCGTTACTATGGCGATTTTTTTTTTACCAGCAAGGCTTCTCAACTTAACTTCTATTCTACTTCATCTTTCCCGTATACCTCGCGACTATTGTTTTCCGACAATACCAGACCATGCTCTCTGGTTCAATAATGTATACAAGGATGAGGCGATGTGTTTATAATACCTTCCACAACGGGCGCACGGGGCTGATAGGGCACGTCTGCAAGAAAAATCAAATCAAATTCGTAGATCAGTAACCAGGATTAATTTAATAAACGGTTTTTTAAGAGCAAACTTAAGCACGCACGGAGCAAGAGAAAAACGGCAGGTCCTATAATGGTCACTGCAATAACTGTCAACGTAACAGCAATTGCCAGCCATTTCTTTTGCTGACAGTCAGTTAGTGGAGATAAACCGAGACCGGGCAGGTCAACTTCGACAGCGCTATGTCTTCGACCTGCCTTGGATTTCATGGTCCAGTACTATTCTTCTTAACATTGCTTGAACTGTCAACACATAGATCCGTGTATTATAGGCTTTGACCCGGACTTTCGCTCACACCAAAACCGAAGAAATTGAATCCCGAAGAAAAAGAACCAAGGTAGGAAGAACGAAGCGAAAAAGAACGAAAATGAGTCAATCTATACAAGTGAACCATATATGTCACAGGCACAGCTGGTGTGTAGCCAGCAGCACGGGCTTTATCATTGGCGGCGACAACTTTTCATTTCACGCCTGTCACTAGCTCTTCGCAAGCAGTTCCTAATGAAATACGGACACGGACATATACTCGCACAACTGTCCCGCGCTTCGATAACTATTACGACACTCCATAACACCCAGCGGATAGTAGTAGTAATAGCAGTAGTAGAGATTTTTGCTAGGAAAACGCGCTCTTTTCACTGCGAACTTGACCACAGCGATGAGGACATTTTTACGGTACGGTAATTTCCCTGGGCTATACTATAAAGCCTTTACACAGTACGCCCTTTCCCTTATCGCACTTCATAACGCAATAAGCCACTAAAAATAACTATGTTAATTATCTTAAACGGGGCTTTTGACAAACCCGAACAACCCAAGTGGAGTACAAGTGTGAGTATAAGTGTGAAGGAATTACGCCACTGCTTCAGAAAGGGGGCGTTTAACTTAGGATTGCTATAGGATCACACCACTAGAATAGGGTTGACACATGTTTCACAGGGTGCTCGACTTGTTCCGGTCAGAGTCGGACTCTGAATGATCCTCGAGCATGCTATAGAACGTGGAGGGCTTATAGTAGTAACTGCCTTGCTGCAGCTCGAAGAGCACGAGAGCAGTGCAGCAAGGGGGGTACCCATGCACCACTATACGAAACGCGATCGAAAGGCTTGAGACACAACTAAATAGGACGTCGTAAGCTTGTTTATGGGCAAACATTACAATCCTAATTAACCCTCACAAATTAACAAGGCGTAAAACCAGTCATAATTGTTCGATTCCGCCAAATGGCTTTAACTGCAATGCAGCGTGGCACGTATACTGGTCACGGTGACAGGAATTACGCGTTTTTCGTAACCGAGTGCGAAAGGTCGAGTGCAAGCCCCATTATATAGTATAGAGAGCGACCAGATATGGAAAGTACCGGCAATTCTGAATATGCAAATTGAGTTTCTGGAAGGGGCAGAGGAACGTGCATCCTAAGTGCATGCTCATACTCGTGTGCATTGAGTTCAATAATTCTCTAAGTATCAAGTTAGGTTACTTTGGACAAAATAGCCAAAGCATTCAGTCCTGTTTTGCGAAGCCTGTTAAAAGCTGAGTGCAGCAAGTTTGGGACTACTCACTGGGCACTTTGCTCCCCCAGGAACATTTTGCTTTCAATCATTGAAAAAGACAGCCAAAAAAGAACAGGAAGCTAGATAGCTTAGAGCTTGTCCAGGTGATTATAATTATCATCTAGCCCTAAGTCCCGTGCTAAATTTGCGCCACTTGGGCTCCGAGATAAAAACTCTCAGAAAAAGTAGCATACAACAAAAAGTCCTCGGATTCGCAGAATGTAAGAACTATTTGCAAGTTATTCCTTTTTCTTGGCAAGATATTGTGGAAGGAAAATGTGTATTTTCATTAGAAACTTTTACTTTGAGAAGAAAAGCACAATTGGGTATAATCTCCATTGAAATAAGTCATCCGTCTAGAATAAGCATCTCTCTGGACAAATCTCACGCTTGTTGCCCTCCGAACAAAGACATTTGTCGCTCTTTTGTCTACGCACTGAGCCTTTTACTCTGAGAATCTTACTCGAAATACGAGCTTCACATCTTATGCGTCTTTTGCTAGCCATGCAAGAAAGTTAGAAACTCCCCTTTCTTTGCAGAGCCGTCTTGTGCCAACAAGCTGTTGGTTCCCAATTCTAATTGTTTCAAAGAGCGGAATAAAGCACGTAAAAAAACGTAATTCTCTTTTCGAATTTCTTTTGTAAACCAAGCAGAAGTATTTGCTTATTAACGAGCTTGAAGTATAACAGAAAACACCATTTCACCTCTTCTACTTCCGTTAAACAGAAAAACTTGAGGAAAAACATGTTATGTTCCTCTTTAGAACACATAAAAAACCAACGAAAATGAAAAGTTTCCCAAGAAATAAATTTGACACGTAGGCGCGGAAGCCATTTATCGAGTTCCGCTTGCTTTTCCATTTGGAAAATAGGGAGAATCCCCGATTTCTTTGCTCTCTCCGGTACGTACAGCCTGGTTTCTTTCCGGTCCTAGCAACATCTAACGACTCCGCGATTCCTCCAATTTCCCGCGTCACCAAATCCCTTTCCCATATAATCTAATTACCTTGGCAGTATTACTAACTGTAATAGCCAGTCTCGGGCTTGGCGTATAAGTAACTTGATAGCTAAAGCTAAAATAGACTGCACTAGCTCGTCTTACACTCGATTGGTAAAGAAAAAAGTACAAAACAAACAAGACGTCGTAGGTATAATAGGTAGTTTCCCAGTCTTCTGCTTCTCCCTCTACCTTCAATCTTAAACGTTAAGAAAACTCCGGCATAAGACAAGTCCAACTAAGCTTCAAAACAAGATTAATCGAATTGTCTCCAGATCAAAAGAATGCTCGCTGTTTTCGTTCGAAACGCACAACAGGGGTGACGGACAATGATGCGCGACAGAAGCAGATTCGTATTTATTGCGTAAAACGCACAATTTAAGGGACAATAGCGATAATTTTGGTGGATGTTACAGACTACATTATTCTAAGAACGACGAACTTGTTTCACATTTTTTGGCATAGCCGTTCGCGAGTTAATGACATGCAAGCTTTAGGGTCATGACGTCACAGACAGACCAAGGCGCGGCTTAACGACGCTCGTTGCCATGGTTACTGTTTATTTCCCTGCTTTAAAACAGTCAACAAAGCTGTCGTGTACCACGAATACTGATTCGCCTCTGACACTAGAAAGCCACGTCATCCTATTTCTCGAAATTTGCTTCTTTAATAGCTCAATTACTATTTCGCCCACGACGGACATAAAATATCACTATAGAAGCTAGATTTTTATGCTTGGTGGCTTTCCCTTTTATAGCTACTATTATTTAAGGACTTATTTAGTAACTGATGAAATCACGTCATTGACACACAACAACTTGACAACAAGCCGATTTGTTGGAACACTTCCTCAACAGATTATTGAAGTTCTTATAACAAGTGCAAATATGTGAGGGAAAAAAGAGGCGGAAAGAAGTCTACTGTCCAGATCTGTAATAGGTTCAAAGTATAACGATCTGTATTCCCCCTAATGATAAGTACCCCACTAAGGCAGCAAAAAGAAGAAACCGGGACGCTTTCGATTTTTCAGAGCAACGGTCGGTCTGGAGTGATTTTCGTCGCCATTAGCCTCTTTACAGACCAAATATAAGCCCTGACACACCCTCCGCCTGACCGCGAAGCCAAATTAACTGCACTACTCTTCGACTCTAACCCTTTCTACCAAGATCCCTGACCTGATGTATTGGAAAATACCCAACTCCTGTACTAAGGCTCGGCAGAAAAAGGAAGAACCAAATAATGAAAATCCATCAAGCCAACAAGACCAATTCATCCATCAATATAGTACATTGGCGGGATGTGTGAAACACTGAAGGTTAAATATAAGTTGTGGCAAGCTACAAAATATTCCTTTCTTTTTCCCTTTTCTAAGCCAACGATATTAACTAGGTTTCAACAAAAGAATGAGTCAAAACAAAATGAAAACCTATTAAAATTATCTCGGTCCAAATACCTGAACGCCGACGAATGACTTCACGGATAAAATATAGGGTACAGGAACGTTTAGGATAACTGAAACGTGTCGTCTTACCTGAATTAAGCGAATCTTCTGTACGGATAATTTATCTCGAAGAAGCAAACAAATTTACCCTGCAATTAAGAACTTTCTGATATAATGTATAAATGTCTGAAGCCTTACGCCTTATGGGGTACAAAAAACTTCCTTCACCTTGCAGCGAATTCTTTGAAGAAGAAAGCTGCTCGACAACTACGAACGCCGTAAATCACTAGCTCATGGCAATCGAACTTTCTCCGACAGTTCCTTGCTTATTTTCTTGTCTAGTTTAGCTCATCCATGTGGGACCAACCTGTCCACAAATACCTAAGGCGAAGTGCAACAATGGCCACCGCCACAATAGCTTAATCAAGTTTTGACATAAGTATATTAACTGAATACAAAACATTTGGGAAATTCCGAACGTAGAAGCCCTTGTAAGCCCCTAAAACGCCTTATATAAACATCGTACAAAATTACTTCCCGAAATTGTCACATCTCAAAATAATGTTGCAGAATTTTTACATAAAAATTTAAAAGAGCTCGCAATTTAAGATGTGAACCCCTTTTTTTACGTAAGTGTGGGATAAAAATATAGTTCCATATTTCCTATTTTAGTCGGCACCAGCGGCACTATATTACTACTATTGAGCCGCCAAAATATAACCGCCGATACCTGCGTCATAAATTTTCAATTCGAGCTCTTAACCTCTTTCTATGGGCAGTCACAGTATTCTAACAGCTTGAGTTTATGACAGAAAGGCTAAACTTAGCCTTAGCTGTTTGTAGAGTCAGGAGCTGAATAATTTCCCAGCCCACCCCACTCTGTCAATTTCAATCTAGGCCCAAGTCCTTTTCTCCATGAATACGGGCAACACATGGTGGCGATGTTTTCGTTCGTAGCCAATACTCCGTTAAACTCATTACGAAATGTCCTTCTTTGAAGCCAAAATAAGATGGATATGCCCTGGATATCCTCCTTCAGCTTTTAACTCCCTCAGCAAATGGGGTCTAAAGTGACCACATGAAAATTGTTTGGGTTTGCGCTTCCACTTAACGGTTCCCGATACAAAAACCCGACGCAGAAAGGAGACGACGCATATACTTCACCAGAACCATAGCATAAAAGAGGATACCTGCTGTGGACGACAAATTGGGGGCCTACAATGTTTCATTGGAGCCATTAGTTCCGCTGTCAGAATCCCTAACAGTTTTCCTACTCAATAAACTGCTTCCTGAAAACCAAAAGTGAATCAAATTGTCCTTATGAATAAAACCTATACGTGAATAGCCCTTAGTCCGACAAATGCGTAACCGTTTCGTTGAACCAAACAATAGCACTCGGTAAGCAGTCGACAATGAGTCTCTTTCCTGTCAATTAAAAGGTGGGAGAGTTTGTGATTGTGTGTAAGCTCTGTTCGTGGACCATTTTAAGTAGAAAAGGTTGTAGCGCATCTCAAAAGAATGGACCCAAACAAGTGGTCGCACGTAACGTTATGTGCCTCGCCCTTACTTATTGATTGGGATCATCAATTACGAATTAGCGCTTTCCCTCTCCTCTTCTCTAGTGTCTGCTTCCCATCCCACTCGGATCCCTCTCGTCACCCTTAGCGTAACAACCCCCGTATCGAGAGCCAGATATACAAGGGTCCTGAGATAAAAGGAGGTTTTACAACTGGCAAAGCAAGCGGAAAATTTGGTATACGACGACTCTAAGATGTCCCTGTTAGCACAAAACTATCCATCACTTTCAGTTATTCGCTTAACAATGCAACAAGGGCGCCAACATTGTGGACGCCGGCATGTTATGGGCCCAAATCACAGCAATTAGTCACTGTTGCCATAAATCGGACCATCAAGAAGCGGCCAGTCGTATAAACCGGTCTCGTACGATAATCTTGTCGAAGCACATACCAAAAACTCTATTTAAAAAAAAAAAAAAGTTCTTGACAACCCGTTTTCCTGACCCAAAAAAGCTTGTCATTTCTGTCACATAACAGCGTTTCATACCATTAAAGGCGTCCCGGGACAGGCACATCGCAGCTTGTTGAGCTTTTTGCAAGTTTTTCAGCGTGACATGCATTAGATTCGACGTTAATCCCAAACGGAGGTAAGGAAGTGAGTCATTACGTCGCGGACCGTCGAGCAATTTGGCAAAAAAGATCTTGGTATCACGCAGCTTGAAAAAGTTGGGGCAAGTGGGGTCATCTTGGACGCTTTGAACCATTGCGACGAGTTTTCTTCCTATAACGGAAGGCCCTTTTAAGACTCGCTTGATGCGCACTTGTAACTGCACACTGGCTGACGACGTCACAACCCGAGAGTCGTCGCCCTTAAAACTGGAATGGAATGGCGGGGTGATGGTGGCGTTTGAATTCAAAGAAGTCTCTCCGCCTAAGATCGCTGGGACAATTAACTTTTCAATGACTCCCGTAAATGCCACCTGAGCCTCTCGAATTCGTTGGTCTATGGCTTTTTGCAACTCGCACTGGTCCGGGGTGAACCGTTCGCGTTTGTCAAACGGATGGGACAATAACATTCCCGGCCGTAGGAAAACCATAACAATGAACCATCCAAAGCTGTTTTTCAATTTCATGGTCACTAACTTGGATTGTAACTCTAACCGGGGCTTATTCCTTTATTCCTGTCCACTGTCCAGTTTGTTCTTTTTTATTACGTTTTTTATTCGGGCTATAACACATGGGTTTGGATATCAGATCTTGCTCGTTCTCGGATTGAAAAAATAATAAAAATAGAGTAAGAATTGGTCTAAGATGCCTTCGCCAATTTATTCTCGTAGTGTGTTGCGTTTTAGAATTCACATAATTCTTCTTAGCAGGGTACCTCTACTCAGAGGAAGCGCCTGACGGTCCCCTATACCTGCTGGTTCTACCAGAAAACCTTCACGAACGTGGCTTTTGTTGACAACCTAAGGATAACGGATTGTTTCTGCGCCCGCATAGCTTTCGGGGCTCCTTTTTACTATGCTATGCAACTTTCTCATCATGGTAACTTATGGTTTCCATGGGCAGTAATACAGCGGAGGCGCAAAACGTTTGGAATTCATTTGGAATAACAAGAAAGTGCGCTGCATATATCACCGGGGAGCATCCCAACTCCAATTCATTGGACTGACTCTGCCTTTTTGGAAAGGAAAAGCCAGCGTTGCCAAGATTTTCCTCGCCGATGGAGTCAACAAACAGCATTTCATGCAAACGGGGACAGACACTTTTTAAAAACAGTCTTTTACATGAAGAGAGGGACAATCCAGCGGACAAGATCTGATATCTCACCCCAGTGAGCAAAAGGGCTTATTTCAAAATTTTCACCATTAACAATAACACCCACTAAAATGCGGCGCCGGTTAGTCGTCCCAGTCTTCCGTCCAGATCTGCACAATCAAAGAGGTCTGCACGCTATATAACCAATGTCGGGGAAATTACTATCAGGCATAATTTCTCTGCTATACAGCCGCAGTCGTGCATGTGGTCCGGTTCGCTCTAAATGGCCGCGGGAATGCTTTTCACGCAGACCGAAAACGACGAAAAATGTCAACTGCGATGGAGAGCCCAGCTAAAGGCACCAGAAAAACTGACATGTAACCCTGGACGCTATTATACACACATCCATGGTTTTACTCTCACGCGAGAGAGAGGAGAGAGGGAGAGAGAGACGCAATGCAAGACGAAAGAGAATGCTCGGAGAATGAGCGTCCTATTTGCTTAAAGGACCATCAAAAAAACTAAAGAAAACTATGGTCTTGCCGAACGGGGCGTTGACAAAAGATAAAAACAGACCACTCATTAAGAATTCATTTTTTCTTACTTGAAGACTTTCAGCGTGTACAAAACTGAAAAAAGAAAAAAAAGCTCGTTGGCTTCCGCGAACTGGGTGAAAATCTCTCTGGTTATGGGTCCAAGACCACATCCAAATCAATCCAACATGTAAATGCTTTTCAAGCTCAAACCCTAACGACTGGAAAAAAAATCATCCCGCTTATCAATAACAGCGTCGCATTGAAAGCTTAGCTTGAGGAAACATTTGGAGGAGTTGAGTAGAGCACTTTACATTGACCCCCCATAGGATTATCAGACTTTCTTTATCGTAAAAGGAACAGAACCAACAGCTGTAAGTTGTCTATATGGAGCTCACGGAGGATCAATTGGCATCTATTGTGTGTGATGTGCAGAGATGGACTCCCACAAGCCTAAACCAGCGAACAAAAGTCCCTTGATTAGGGTCTGGGGCATATAATGTCGCTTTTTTTACCACTTCTTTTTCAGCCACAACGGGCGTGTCACAGTCTCCCATGTTACTGCCATGCCGAGTGGCCCATAGAACTCTAACCAAACCCCACGGTAAAAAAGATGTGGTGCCTTATAAGGATCCTCGCCTCTGATAAAAGTCTGCGAGATGCGGCGCACACAACAGATCTAAACACGGCTGAGGCAGGGGTAAGTACGGTGTAGAAGAATACGAACGACATACCTCTTGGCATTTAGAAGACTCCTAAAGGGATCTTTGATAACCATCGCCTTCTGCTTCAACTCTTAAAACTTTGAAACCTGCCTGGCTTATAGGTGCACAGGTCATCTGTCACACCGGAAACCTTTCTTTATCCCCTCTCTCAATTCCGACCTAGCAATGCCGAGTTTCCTTTTGGTGTGGCGGACAAATGATGCTGATAATGGTAAATTATGAACCTTGGGATTTTTTTCTTCTTCGTCTACTGTTCTCCTCTCCCAAACCACAAGCAGTGTTCAAGGTATAAGCACAAACAGCCCTTTGTCTCTCCTTTCTCTACTTTACTCTCTTAACTGATTCCCGATTGCTAATCAGACCACCACCACACAATTTTTTTAGGCTTTTCGAAACGGCCTTTTTCTTTCCGAATGTCTCGAAACCGCACACTTGTGAAGTTTTACGAGACGCGGCTTATCATCCCCAACTACAAGCTTACGAAACAAGAAACTTTAGACATGCCGGAAACCAAAGTTTTGGCGGAATAATCGCCTGGTAGTGGACAACTTTCTTGATACGTGTGTATGTGATCCAGGCCTATGTTGGAATTTTGAAACATCCGACTCCCTGCACAAATGGCAACACCTTGCCTTTAAAGGCCAAGTGACAATCCTGTCGACCCGCGAGTTGTCATCACCCGCTAATGGTGGTAGGCAGGTTTTAGCTTGACGTCGATCTTATCAAGGGAAAAATTTGGAATAATTATATCATTCCCATTTTTTCGAGCAGAAAAAAAGGTTGGGAGCGTTCATTCTCTATGCAAATTAGTTCCCAATCCAATCCATCAAAACTTTCGGTACCGAACTCAACTTGTATCAATTCCACAGAGGAACCGACGCTGGCTATATCCTTGACAGCACAACCTTCTTAGTTGAACAGAACAGACAAGTTAGCATTATAGCTTGTTACCTGAAGGCGCATAAGTGGAAGTTTTAGGCGTGTCACTCGTGTGGATCAGTCTTAGATTGCGTAATGTAATTCGCAGTGGTGCGGACGTCAGTTGCAAGGAAGAAGCCCCGGCTTTGGCGACCATAAAAAGCAACGTGTCTTTGGGTCGGATCCGGAAGGTAGTGACACACGTGAGTTTGGCTTCGTACAAGCCTTGCAAACGCAGCAGAGATTTACTACCGGTCGCAACAGATTTAGGCAGTACATTCAAGGCGTTGAGACTCAACGCAGAAGAGGGCGAAGAGTCGGCAATTTCGTTCGTGAGAAGATCGTCGGATGCCGAAGCTGCGGATGGTTTTAGGAGTTTCAATTTATGGGCCAACCGCTGCTGCTCCTTTACGGCAGACGCTTGCTGTTGTTGGACTTCCACCAAACCGTATTTCTGCATCCAAGATTTAGCTTTTAGCACGCGCTTGATAACGACATCCAAATGGCCCTCATAACGGTCAATATGTTGCACAACCCCGGTGAAAACAGCATCGGAAAAATCTTGCCAGTTCTCCAGAACTTGGGTGGTCGATTCCCCTCCGCAACTCTTCGGGATTCGCGATCGAACGCGACGACGATAGCTCATCGCCACACTCCCACTTTGACGACCTCTTGACACCGACAGTCGCTTGCGAATTACACTGGAATTCCGATTCTGGGTGGCAATTCTCGCTCGTTTATTGGGATTCAGATTCACCACGTCGGCCAACGATGCCACGGTTTCGAGCGCCACAACTAGCGTCAAAACTATGCACAGCAGCTTCATTTTTCAATGAGACGCTTTTCAAAACAATCGGATCCTTAAATAACGGTCCCTTTTTTACGACGTCCCAATGTGCATGTTGTGCGCCCTCTTTTTTTCCCAAATACTAAATGTTTCGTAGCCCGGTGTGGGATATAGAGTTATGTAGCTCACAACACACTTAGATTACAGGTTAAGCAGTTAAAGCACCTTGTCTAGTCGCTCGTCAAGACCTCACTGAACTGAGACGACATCCTCGTTTGAAAAGTATGGGAGTAGCAGTTCGGGGAGAGATATGTATGGGCTTCTTCCCTTTTGCTTGGGAGGCTTTTACTTTTGGCATGGGCCTGTTCGGCCGTCACAGCATCCCTTACTACAACGGGCTTATGGGCTCATTCCCAAATCAACAGGCAAGATATGCCTTGTTATGTGCATCTTTATAAGGGATCGAGATTTCAAAAGGGGGCTCTTTCTTTTCGAAACGCCGAATACGCCAACTTTGGGGCTTGGATTACAATTCACCCAAAGGAAAAAAGGGTGCGGATGCTCTCACAGGTAAGATGGATTGTCCTTTTACACTACCTTATGGGCGATGAAGGGTTTTGGATAAGTAAATAAGATCTTTCATCCCAAATCCAAGCATCTTGTGTCTTCACCTGTCATCAGGCTGGGTCAATACCGCTTTCCAAGCCAATTCGCACGACTTTGGGTGCAGAAACGTTCGAAAATCAGCACAATCCTTTTTTTTTCTTCCTTGCTTTTCACAAGAAAAATGAAAAATAGTCCATGTCCATTGAGTCAACTCGCTGGATACATACTCTATCACAAGAACGTGATACTTTTGTTCGAGGAGCTACGGGTGGGCTGATAAATATTCGTCTGCGAGTCTATTTCTTCCAGAGCGAGCGAGACAGAGAGAGAATGAGAGAGGATGTGGCTATATAAGCAAGTATATAAGTCTTTTTACGAAATTCGTCACGGATCAGTACCAAAAGTTTCCGAGCACGTTGTCTACACTCCGACACTTATACATCACACATAAGGACCTGTTTTGACTAACATAACGTACGCGTCCTGGCTTATATATTAAGCAGAGAGTCAGCAGTTTGAACTCCTTCCTCGGCCCCTTTTGCCTGCCGTTTTTGTCGTTGACCGAACACAGAAGAAACCGAAATGTTCGTAATGGTGGGCAGACCTTTTTTAAACCCTTTCTTAGATCTTTTCGCTCGCTCCAGCATATAGAACCAGGCCCCCCTTCTTATTTTATGTGCGAGTGCAACTTGTTTTTATACTTTATTTTATTTCCCCCCCAGTCTGCAAGTGCGTTAGCAACCATCGCTTTCAAAAGCGGCTGGCTGTCTTGTCTCCATAAAAAAGCAGCTACGATGGCAGTCCAATAGCCGTTTCTTGGTCATCTCAGAAACAAGCTTTGCGGGACATTTGGCTGTTACCAGGTTCTATATACGGACACACGTCTCACTATTTGCGTGCGACAATAGACACATTAGAGCATAATGTACTGTACGCCTTTCAGGTCTACCCCCTCTGATTACACGAATGTAATACCTTTTTGGGAAAATTTCTTCATTTGCATAACTATAGGTATGAGTCAGTTTCAAAGTTGCGGCTCAAGTTACCTCGTTGACATCAAGAAATTGTTGAAACCTTTTATAGTTTATCAGTCATCTTCTTTTTTCACCCCTTGATACTCAATTATGATGTGATGTGACGTGAAGATGCTAATTTCACTCGATAGGTCATAATGTAACCACTTCACGCTAATCTGATCACATAAATACAATGCACAACATGCGTGTGCAGACAGCATTGACGGAAATTCATTATTTGCGCCGCTCAAGTCCAGGAACTGGCCTTACTTGCACTCGACACGCACGTCTTTACCAAACTTGTAGCTTTCTTGACCATACAAAAAACTGACTGGCCGTTGTCCAGTTCTATGCAAATGAAGCACCATGTGAGGTAGCCAAACGTGGGTCAATTGTGAATTGAGGCGATTCATCAGCCAACCCCAACCATAAGCAGCTGGTTCTCTTACAGCTTATCCCAAAATAAAATGTAAAAAAAAAATAATCACCAGGTGACAGTTTTCAAAAGGACTCTGGGAACCGAATCCAATTCTAGTACAAGGGAAGGATTCTCGGGGCCTTCTGGCTCAAAAGGCTCGAAGAGGGAGTTGAAGTATTGATTTCGATTTAGACTTCTGTACGATCCTTGATCAGTGCCATTCAAATGTCAAATCTTTAGATCAACAAGGAGGCGAGCGTCAAGTGAAAAAGATAGACAGAGTGAACGACACCTCTTCCAATGTTACCCACGAGCAATCCCGTCTTATGCAAATGACGACATTCTTTGGGGACTAAAGCGCTGGTTCGTACCTTGAATCAGTAAGAGACCTCCCCAAAGACGGCTAAAATGACCCAAGATGTTCACTAAACTTCGATTAATCAACCTAAAACTCCCTATTCTCACGTTCAACGATTAGACGTCTACAAATTGGTGAATTTTTACTTGGTTCAAACCGTTCAGGTTTCATTAAAGCACTCCATAGATCAAATGTCATCTCCAATAAAGTATGCTCGGAAAGTTAAGTTATGACGGGAGTGTGAAATTATGGTCTGGAATTTAACAGTAGTGTTGTCTGGTTCTAAAGACGGAAACTGCGGGTATACGTTTCGCAGGGAGCGAAAGAGGTTTGTTGAAAACAAGGAAGAGTGACAAGCTCAGGTTGTTTTTACAACCTGGGCTTCCCACACACATTGCCAAACGTGCAAAAGCGCGTAAACCGGGTGAATTGCTTTTCAAAGTACCACACATAGGAGCAAAAACGGCGGCAGATGTTGCTCATGCATGCGTCTCGTATAAGTTCCCATAGAAAATAAACCCTACGTAACTTTTCCGACCGACTCATTCGCCCCTGCTCCCTTCGCTCCGGTACTAAATGCATCCTCCTCCGAGGCTTCCTGTTTCTTTGGTGTCCAATTTGCTTACTACGTTTGAGCAAATCTAATTAAGCACAGCTAAGACACGCGAACTACAGCAAATTCGAGACGATTCACATCAATAAGAAACATTGCTTGGTGCAGTTTGCCTCGTTCACACTTGTATAGTCTTCCTAATACGCAGCAAACTTAACAAAACACTGTAGTTTAAAAAAGGAACCGGAATTTATAGATGCATGAGATAACGTTGAAAGATATCTTCATTAGTAAGAAGAAAACTGTTTCCATTAACCTTTGGAATGCTCTTTCCCAAATGGGAAGGACCCTGAATAGAAAAAAAAAAGTTGGGAAAACGTGTCAAATAAAACGCCATGAGAGCTTTGATACGCCATAAATCGGCCTTATTATTCTCATTTGCATAAACTGCATAACCCTTTTTTCTACTGATCTCTCTTACTCCAAACAAACTTTAATACAAAAGGGACGTACCCTTCCCACGTATCCTCCGCCCCACAGCGTATGTAACCCTTTGCCGCCTGTTTTGGGGCTAAGAATGTGTCCAATTTGTATCTCGACACCCACAATGCATAAATACAGAAGAAACCCGCATCGGATTTTTACGCTATTCCAACGAGCAACTCCCCAACTTTGTCTTTTTTTTTATTCCCCTCTTTCTATCCAGAGGAAATAGTAAATTCTAAATTAGGAGGAGGATTTGGGTCCAAAATGAGTCAAAAGGGTCCAGGACAAGGTAAATTATGCGTCATATTTAGTATACAATGGGCTTCTAATAGAGACTGACGCTATCTAATAAATTTGAGATTCAAGGCCCATAAAGTAGGAAGACCTGTATTTGGCTAAAAAAGGCATGTAACAGCACGCTAGGAGGAGGGCAAAGGTTCTTATACGCTTTTTTTAAACGAAAAACTTAATTGGGTATCTGATTAGGAAAATAAGGTATACTTTGCTTTAATAAAACACTCTTTAAAAAACGCTTAAGAAAACCCCCTCTTTTAAGGGACAGAAACCCGAAAACGAGTCTTGCAGCCATTAGAACATGGTCATCTGGTAAAAAGTTGCTGTGTGGGTGAAAATTGTCAGCTTTTTGCTGCCTGTGTGGTCCTCGGCTAGCTTGCTTGGATACAAAATTCCCAAATCCTCAATCAAATAATTCATTCCGGTGAATATTTCCCATAAGCCAGCCACAGCCGCGCTCTTAGGGTGCACTGAAACTCATAATGGGACTACGCAGGCAGATTTTAAGGCTTGAATAAGCATTGAAAAGACGGTTCGCGCATATAGCCCCAAACTTTGGACATTTTTATGAGACATCGGGGTCGTCTTTGTTGAACAATGGGAACAGCCCAAATTGGGCAACAAACGCAGTTAGGGTTCCCCGGATTTTATACCCGCCATATTCCCAGCCAGACATATTATACGCTTTGCTATAAGAATACGTTTTAAGGCTATCATATTATCTCTGATGGACATTTTTCAAAAATTTGTGAACCCCAAATCGCCCCCTCGTACTAAAAGCTCCTCCGAAACGTGTCTGACATGGGCGAACCAATCGTTGGCAAATCATACAAGAGAAACTAGTTTCAGATTTCCTACTCGCTAGTATGAGACATTAACTTATAAAGTGACTTAAAGCTCTGTGAAAGACGACGAGGACCAGCAACCTGGTGCTCACTCGATTTGCTAATCGACACTGGCAATCAATTTGTCATGCTCTCCTTTTATCCAGCTGGTGAGAACGCGAAAATGTTTGATGGGCTCTACCGCTATCTACCTGTGCCCGAGGACTTTTAGCAATTACATATTTGCATGACAATTCTTCCTCCCCAAAGGCTTGCATTGATCATGCAAGTTTAGCTCGGGGTTTGACCTCACTCTGCTGGGGAATTGCATGTTTAGGCCCCGAAGACGTGCACACGGGGCAAGAAGGGTATTACATACATTGTGAAGCCGGCACATTAAGAAGAATTGTACGCTTTGATATGCTCGGTACGTAGCGTCTAACCCAATCTGCTTTGCATATAACCCTGTAAGCATATACGAATTTTAAGTGGGTTATATCGCTTTGCCATATACGAACGGGTTCTTACAGCCCCTGTCACACTTCAACACCTGATTTACTTGCCCGATACCCGCAACTTAACAGCAGCATAACTCTGTCCACTCGGCTTACGATATCATCTTAAGAACCATATCTCAATAACCTTCCTTGGCATTCAAGATAACTCCCCATTGAGGATGCTGAGTTCCTGGCAAAGGCATATCCATAATTTTTTGCCATGTCGTTACTTGTCAAACTTGACCGATTACGCCATATCTTACGACAAAAAATAGTCTTTATGGAATGCAAAAGAAAAAACTAAACCGTGCCAGATTATTCATTGGTGACAGGCAAGTTCCTTCCTATCGACGTCCGATTGATTCAAGTTTTCTAAAAAAAGAAAAAAGTAGTATACTAGTATTATAGCGCAAAGTCTGTTGCCGATGACTTGCCAGCCTGACATTTCCTAAGCTCGGGGAGATGCTCGTGAAAACTCGAGAAGATTTACGTTTTGAGGTCATATTTTCATCCGCCAAATCTCGGGCGTTCTGAGACGCCTTTGCTTGCCAAGTTTTAAGCCTCGTAAAGTAAACAAACGCCCAAAGGAAATAAAATATAATAAAAAAGGTTGGTGGTAACAACTAACATGATACCGTACCTTTGCCTTTTGAAGGTGAAGCACGTGCAGGGAAAAGTCGCTAATTTTTCTTGCCTCACGTGTACCAACGCGTCTTTGCTGACAAATCAGATTAGTTCGTCACGACTTTTTAAAAGACGCACGTTTACTTTCCCTTAAGCACTCGTAACTATAAACAAGACTAGACTCGTTCGATGTGAGTAAACATAAATATAAAGACAGGACAACCCAAATATTGAACGTACTCCACCCAGCACACAAGCATGCGGCATCTCGAGACGATTCTTACAAGTATATCTCGCGGATTTATTTGAACGCATTTCTTGGAACTCCATGAATGCTTTTAGTATAGCACGTCAAAAATTGATAAGAAAAAGACTCGACTTTGCAAGGTTTTATGGCTCCAAGCAAGCAGTAAAATAAGTTCATACGATGTGTGATAAACTCTTACAAGTTACGATGACACCAAGACCCGTGCATCTCTTTCTTTTTCGGCATGAGATTTCTGCGAATGGTTTGCGTATGCAGATAAAGAATGTTATAAAGTCTGGCGCTGAGCCCGCATACATTGGCAAGCCAAAATTTGTACCTGAAGCTTTGCAAGGTTGTTCGACAAGTCAATTCTGATAAGAAATTTTGGCAACCGTACAAACTGCTAAGGAAATCACGAAAGGCGGTCAAGTCAACCTGGCACAGCCACTCGACTGAGACAGAAAAAAAGATGAAAGCCCCATCTCCATATAAAGAGCGTGCAAATAAGCCGTCCCGTCTAGTGGGAATACGAAATAAGGTATAAAATCCGAAAATAGAATGTAAACAATATTGTTAAAATTCTATGGGCGAGGTAAAAGCACGTTTATAGATTTCCCCAGCCTGCCGAAGCACTCAGTATAGATGATCGTTTTCAATAAATCTCCGCCAAAACTCCACCCTAGCCCACAAGTCGAGGACGGAAAGTAAAAGAAAGCTATGCAAATGAATTGCCGTACGAGTCAGGCGAGATGGACACATTCAAACGTTGGAGGAGAGTGCGTGTGGGGCGCCAAAGGGCGAACCTCCCCGCCCCTTTGCCTGCCTAAATTTGATGCTTCGCCTCGAGTTTTCTCAACCCCGTTCAAGTCTGTTATTATCTACTTATACCGCGCAGAAATGGGGCGGCATTAGCCTCAATTAAAAGACCGTCCGTTACAGCACCTTGGATCCAAACCCTGGTACTTATGTCCTAACGAAAAATCAATTTCTAATCAATTCGTCTCTAATTCTTATCTCTATGCGTTACAAAGAAGGGCACCATGACAATCCCCCTGTAACCAGACGGTTCAGTTTGCATTCACTGACTAATTAACCATGCTCACGCTTTAACGCTTTTTTAATCGTGTTGCGGCATCGTAATTACTGTGTGTATACTATTGGAGTTGTGGCCTTACAAGGAGCTTGCAAAAATAAATTTCAAGAGAAGACATTATTATTTATACACTCGTAGTTATTAATCGACTAGCCATTTCGCCAAGTTTGGCTAAGAATAAAAATAAAAGCGCGTAGGTGTTACCTCCGATTATATCTCGAGATCCAAGGGCCATAAAAAAACAATACCATTCTCCTTTTTATTGTACAAGAGTTGTCGTAACAAGTTATGCTCAAATGCGTGATTCATGTCGCATTACCTTGAGGATAACAATACATAAGCCGCATGGAAAAGCTTAATTTTTGGTGCATCATCATTACGCGAGTCATCCATCGTGACACGGCCCGTTTAAGCTAGGCGTTTAAATACGTCGTAATTGTAAGGCGAAACGTCGTATAGTATTTTAGTGATGATATAGATTATTCACAAGCCTTTTCAGGGGAAAAATGTTTTTTTTAAAAGTCTTTCGGATGTCACCCACGGACTGCTACGTAGGACAGAAAGTGACACGGCGCAGAGCTTGGCAGAAAATCCACGTGATTCCATCAAAGATCGAGAGGCGAGAAACTAGTGGAACGAGAGTACGTACTTTGCCCCCATCCCTCTCTAAGGGTGGGCTACTAATTTCCTGCCTGTCAGTGTCATTGCAAAGAAAACGACCCCCACAAAAAAAAAGAACTACACCAGTTTCGGGTGGGCCCCAGAAAAGTTCTAACCCGAAAGTGGTACTGTGAAACTTGAGGCCTGTGGTATGTATGGTCTAACATAGAAAATGCCTGGGTAAAGTGATCTGCGTAAGGATTTATATACCGCAGCAAAAGCCCAACCTCGTCCCAAAGTTTGGACAGGTTTTTTACACCTCAACACGATAGACAAGAGACAACTACACCTTGCTTCTTTGCAAAAGCTAACTATGGCTTTTTACCTTTGGGTCTTGAGACAATAAAACATCATGGCCCGGTATGGCACCGTATCCTTTGCGCACCGAAACCTCCCTCCCAAGCCCTTTTTTCTAGCTTTAAAAGGTAACAAAAAGGACATGAAAACCGCCCAATTTTTCCCACCTTCAAGACAGTCATTCCATTAAGACAAGACAACAGAGAGAAAAAGATTGCTTTTAATCTAATTGGATTGCCGACTCATGGTTGCCATTTCCCTGCATAATAGCTAATTTCCTTTTTCACATAGGAACCAAACTTGTTTTTGGTAAACTTTTGTTATTCCCAAGTGCTCGGCAAATTCACTACCATTCATGGCTTGATGGGGAAATCGAGGCGTAACGATGCACATTTGTAAGCTTGGCAAGTAACAAGTACAAAACATTTACATATTTGGTATTAGCAAGTTCTACAAAGAGCAACATCAAATAGAAATGTCATTGCCACCAACGACGGCGGAGAAACTTGGATTTTGTTTTTCATGGATTTTCGTTTTTCTGTCTGTGAATAAGATAACGAGGACATCAGACTAGACTGGCTTTTATGCTGTGCAGACGTGACTTGTCAAGACAGGGCAGGAAAAGCCGGTATTAATCAAAGACTTTGCTAATCATGTACAATAATTATAGTTCCTAATATGCTGTGGAAAGATATTGACGCAAACTTCCATAGAATATTAACGCTTAATTGTTCTGCCCCTGTTTGCCGTTGAAGATAATGTGTCGAATAAATCCCTGGCCATGATTTACGATAAAGTGAACGGTTAAAAGGATTCCTTTCTATTTACCTCGAGTGAGATGAAAGATGCGTCGAAGATTCTCGAGGGATATCCGAATAAGGTTTGAATTAAGATGGTACATTTCCGTGTCATTATCGTATTTAACGAAGAAAATTCGAGAATCACGGAGATCAACCTCGCTGGCACACTGTTTAGATCCTTTTCGTCTGTTATTTGAACGCCGAACTAGAACACGAACTGTCATGTTAAAAAGTGTTCGATCTCCCCAAAATACGCGCCTAATGCGAACCACGCCTACACGATTTCCCCGCTCAGTACTTAGCATCTCTTGCTTGTCCTGTTTATGACGCTTGTGACGGCGGTCAAACTTTTCCAGTGTTCCAGCAAAAATCAATTCAGACGAAAATAGCTTTTCACCAAAACTTTCCGGCATGCAGCCTTTCTCCCCACTTGGTAATGTATGTTGCAGTTCTTTTTCTGACACGTGAGCATGTGTTAATCCGTTCAATGGTGGCTCTTTGGTTCTCCATTGTTGCTGCTGGGCTTCACTCAGCACGTGACCAATGTGGCATAGCAGTGTACCCATTTCAAAAGTCAACTTAAGGAACTTAAACTTCTTCATTTTCGCTGTAGTCACATACTAAGTTTAAAACATTGCACTTGTCAAACTGGCAAATCACTCAAATTGCATACTATAGCTATGAAGGACAGGTCTTAATGGTTTGATTTGATATGCAAATCACTGGGCTTTGTTGTAAAAAGCCGGCAAAGGTTATAGAATACAACTGCGGGACTTGAGGTATTGTACTGGGTGTATTAAAAGTCTCAAGTCTTGATGAGTAGGACCTTTTAGCCCTGCCAATGAGTGACTGCAAGGCGTTTGATGGCCCAGGTTTGGTTTTGTACTCTACAACTACGGAAAGAAATACTTTGTATAGATATCCAGGGTTGGGCTCAAGCATGAAGAGAACTGGTGGAAAAGCACCCTGTGGCCTTATGGTTTGATGGCCCTCCAGCAGCCACACGGTTAAAACCGCGAAATGCATTATTCTTAACCCTTATGTCCTGCATCTTTTCCTCATTCCGATACATCGGCACAAAACTTTGTAAGGAAAACCTACGCTTTCGGATTTATTAACTTCGATGTAATACCTGCAAATGACTGCCAGTACGAAAAGAACCCAGTGCTCAGCTTCCTACGCATAATTTCATTCCGCTTGACGTCGGTCTGACCCCACGCGTCTGTCATGGGAGAACTTGCAGAAAATTGGCATGATAAAAGCTTTTACAGCAGTCGGAATTGACCATGAGAAAGTGTACATGGTACAGTACATTGGTCTTTCAAACTTTGGTGGAACATTCCGTAATAATTCCGCAAGACAAAAGCCTTTTCATTGCTTAGTCTCGTCTCAATGCAATTCACTCTGGCAAGAAAAGGAAGGCCACTTGCTTTGTCTCTGTTACTCCTTTATTTAATGGTAAACAAGCTCTTTTCATATGCAAATGACCCGTAATTGAAACGTTTATTATATCTAGGCAGCTCTATAGCTTGAGCCAAAAGGAGTGGATAGAGTGAAGCCCTGTTTCCCGGAATGTTCAGCGGATGGATGTATACCTATATAGTTGATTGCAGATTCAACGGAAATCTCTCGTAAGTATAGGAACGTGTCCGAATAAAAGCAAAGGTTCCCCCTCCCCCTTACGACCACGTGAGAGTCAGCTTTCACCCTTTTTGCTTCCAGCATTGTGATCTGGGATGTCTGTCAAAACTGATAATAGTTCAGGTTGTGAGAAGTGTCGTACTGTGTGGCCGGACAGCGCTATTCATGCCACAGTTTACGGTTGCTTGCCGACACTCCAAAACAGTTTGATCCCCCAGGAGAAAGGCACCCTTGAACGGTATGTGTACCAAAAGAGCAGTAGTTCAGTACCAAGGAAAGAATAGAATTTAGGAAGAGACGTAAAAAGCCTCTTAAAACTTGTCCCTTGCTGCATGCCAAACGTTAAAGGTGAAGCTTTTTGTGGGGCCGATCCGATCGGGGGTCAAAGGTTAAAAGCCGACACAAAGAATAGGGAAAAACGATCCGGGTTAGCCAGGAGGGCCGCTATAAGTATGCATGGGAACTTGATCAAGCTTATTTCCTTGTAAAACTCTGTCGAGAGCCTCATAACGCGCGTCTGTAAATTCAAGGATTCCTGCGGTGAGCAAAGAGTTGACCCCTCGAATGTCTTTACTTGACTTGGCAAAACGGGTGTGGAGAATTGCACAAGGAATTAGGCACATGGCCTGAAAATTTTGGACGCACTCATCTATCATCATCAGCGGATAGCGGATATTTTGGCCCGGAGTGTAAAAATCCAAGCGCAACAGAACAGTCGTACCAAGTCACGGGCTTCAAATGTTTCAGCTGATGCATACATTATGGAATTGCAGTAAAAAGGATGCGCTTCAAGCGAAATAGTCCCTTTCAGCACTGGATTGGCTGGTCTCTGGATACAAGTCGGAGATGGCAGATGCCATGAATTAACATTAGGTGGGCACAGTCACAACAATTGTCATCTCACGATTGCGTGATTGGACCTCCGTGAGTGCTGATCAACTCCATTGTGGCAAGCTGAAAGATGCAAGCATTGATTTCCGAAGACATTGTCTTAGCTGTTCGAAAACGACTCTTCCATAACGCTAAACAATAGTACTGCTTTTGGACGTCGAACGTCATGTAATTGAAAAAAGAACTCGCATAACACGAGCCTCTACATCATGGCTTTTGAGTCATCGTGCTCCTTTGATCTCTGAGCAGGCATGCTCATTGAATCCTCCTCATGCTAATCCAAGGCCGGAATCGATTTATCGGTATTTACATATGACCCACATAAACTACCACCTTTCTTAATTGACATTGGAGCCTCTTTACGACCATTTCCCTTCATTGTTATGGGTGTAGAACGCAAGCTAGCCTATAGTGCTCTCGGTTTCTCCGTGATAGTCGTCTTCTAACTTGTTTGCGCGAAACGCGAAAACGCCCTGTTTACACCTTGCCGAGCATCCGCGTGCGATAAGGATCTCCCGGCCCAAGAAAGAATTATATACGCAAGTCCCAGTCCAAGCCTATTTCCTCGATTTTTGATGAGAGGTGAAAAAAATGGGAAAAAAACATAATCTCTCAACCGTTAGAACCCGGACAGTAAAATTTGGATCCTTACGGAGTCCTTGCCATGCCTCAATGCTGTTTTTGGTACAAATGGCAATACAGAAATGAAAAAGGCTTGGTTTTTTGTTACAGCCTTTCACGAGTAGGAGTAGAATTCGTCTTGTTTTCCTGCTTTATACAAGGCAATTAACGACCGGACATTAGCGTCAACAAAGATATTTGAAATGGCCGGGAACAGAAAGAACAGAGGATTCCAGAACGATAGTTACGGACTCGGGTAAACGACCAAGCGACCACCCAATGGGCACGGGAAACCGTAACCTGTCAACGTGTTGTAGTTAAATAACAATGGTCTAATAGCGTGGATTGAGTTATGACAACGGTAACCAACGCTCTTTTCTTGGCTCTTTCTTGGGATTTTATAAGGCAATTAGGATTTTTTCTCTTCAAATCCTGTCTAAAAATGCAAATGAAATTTGCTAAAAGATGAAATAATAAGTCTGGCAAGACTTAAGACATGTTAACAGAAGCTGTTTGAGAAACTTACGGTTGGATTGTTGATACATTACTGCGCGCAAGCGACTCAGTAATTGGACCGAGACTGCGTACGGAGCAGAGGTGACTACAAAAAAGTCTGCCACCGGTTTAGCTGCAGACTTGCTATAGGTTCCAGGTTTGGGTAATTTGACGAAAAAAATCCGAGAATCCTTGACGTTAAGGGGGTCAGCATGCAAACACCAAAGCTCTTCTTCTTCTTTAAATTTCTCTCGTTTACGTCGGAGCATCATATGTTCGTTACCCAAAGCTGTCCCGCTGCTACTCACGGTTTCTGAGGGATTAGCTGGCTGGAAGACAAGCTTCAACGTAGACTGATGGCTTAGGACATTGCGGTCACCTTTGATAATAGACTTGAGCTTTACTTGGGCAACTGGGTTGGTACTGTTGGTGGATACGTTGACCAAATCCAAAGTCGACTTATGCCTGAGCGGCATGTCTCGTTGGAAAGATCCATCACTGTCACGATGTGCAGGCCGGTCAGTCTCGAGCGCCTGAAACTGATCAACGGTGGCTGTGAATATGGCATCCGAATTACGTACCATTTCCACAATGTAGTCATTGTACTCTTTAGGCGTTACAAAGCATTGTTGCGACCGAACGTTTGGCACGCTTGGGACAGTTGAGGCTGTCACGTGCACGGCAACCAACGATAGCAGACAAATCTGCCAGCACCGAGCCCTCGCCGTCAAAGACGAGCCCATTTTTTGCTAATGGATAAAACGAATGGATTACTAAAGCAAGGACGGGATCCGGGAGATGACACTCGCGTCAAGGCTGATCAGTGACCAAAGTTGGGTTTTCGTGTTTTCGAAGGTTTAAAAAAATCTCCGGCTTTCGGAAGCCAGGACCCGCAAAACACTTAAACTATCCGCTATCACAAGCTTAGCACTTAATGCGATGCGTTTAAGAGTCTTCGCTCTCTGCAGTGACAAGACTAAGCGCAACTGCACTCCCTTCTCCATGAGTCGAGGTAAAAATCGTGCACACTTACAAAGCAATTGCGATGCAATCAAGCTCGTTCAACCAGTTATCACGGCACTCCCCGCTGGAGCAGCAAGAGTAGCAGCAGCCACCCAGTCCCACATGTTTGTTTTGAAATCCAGCAGTCGTATGATGCGGCAATCACAGTAAGATCCAGTCTCTTCCATTAAAGTGTTTCGCAGGCACACGTCTGAAGACTACTGACTGTTTTGGGTGTCGGCGAACTCATTTTCCAGCCTCGTGTGTTTCCCCATTCTCCTTGTCTTGCCTACACATCTTGACCATCCGAAAAGGTGTATATAAATGTGGAGTTGTCTTATGTGTGGTGCTAGTCGTGGTGGTAGAGAACCAGCCAAAGAGCAACCTGCTGGGATTCCATCCCGAACTGGTGATGCCCGACCCATCACCTTGGCTTCCAACATTTTATCCCACAAGCAACCACAACCAGCACATTACTAGCAAGTTAACAAGCCAAGTCCCGCCGCCGATGCTATACTATCCAATGCTTTTCCAAATAAAAGCAACCTTATTCCAGCCCATCCTAACATTTTGGGTTAAACACGTCCGTTTTTAGTAACCTGGAATTTCCTGGCGTTGCGTGCTCAGGAGTCGGGTGCGCCCAAAGACAAGATGTGGAAAAGGGCGGAATGCCAATAGTCCTTTTTCATAATCTTTCGGTGATTGCGGAGGGCGATCCTATATCTCGCGTACCAGCTTCTGTTCGTATAAAGCTGGCCATTTCATTTTTTGGCTGGTTTTGCCAAGTGATGATTGTGCAAAGTAATATGCGACCATGGTTTAATGGTCTCCTCCATGTCTTTTGGCTCGGTACTTGAATGGATTGCGTTTAGGGTGGGATCAAATTTGTTAAGGTTTTATGGGTGTCGATTTTAAAGATACCCGCTGTATAGGGGTGTATCCCGTCCTGGAGTTTTTACATGAATAGATCGCCCAAAAAGCAAACAGCAAAACTTCGTTTACAAGAACGTTTTTACGTGAGGAATTAGCTCCTACTGCGTGGCTGCCTATATAACCCTAACGTTTCAATTGGCAAACGCGCATTTCATAGCCTGTATCCTTCTGCATTCATTGACAGCCCCCAAACCTTCGGCTAGAGTAGTATATACTTGGCAAATTTAGTGCCGGCCTATAATACATATGATAGATCATAGCCTTTAAGGTAAGACTAGGAAATGTATTAAATTATTAGAGTGACTATCGCATTAGGTTGTAAAAGTAAGTGCTCGGATCTTGCACGATTTGGTTTTTATTAAAGCCATAACGGCCAAAACATCCCTGGCTGAATTACGAGTACTTGTGTAAGGTTTAGCAGTACATGCCGAAAATTAAACGAAAGCCGTAAATGTCGTACATTCGTTTTTTCGGCCCGTTTTCATTAAGAGTGCCAGACAGGCGTTCTTCGACATTTTTGGGGGAGAAACACAAGAAACCGTTTTGTGGGAACTGAAAAATCTTCATCAGTTGCCCCTTCTCAGCTCCTACTCTTTGATTTTACCCGAGTTGGAAACGCACCTCAGTCGTTTTTCTTTCGAGAATTGGGAGAAATAAGAATGCAATCCAATCAGTCAGGTAAATGGCGGTGAAACACGCAAAACGACACTATTGGAGGGTGAAATGGTAAAAAAAAAAATCAAGAACCGTAGCCTTTATTTGACCAGAAAATGGAACACAGGAGTGAGAACTGATCATGTATAGATATTTTTATGACAGGGAAACGTTAGTTAAGCTTATATAGTAGTTTGTAAGGCGTTGCCCACGCTTTCGAGATGCCCAGCGCTTTTCTTTTTTTATCGGATTGAAGAGGGTTGTAAATTAATTTTTCTTTCTTCTGTGGCGCACCGTTCAGGCGCCCAAACAGATATAAATTGATATGGATGAGATGGAAAACAAACTGGAATGTTTACTGAACTTAAATGCAGACGAAAAAAAGGAACAAACAAAAAATAGCGTTGTAGACTAAGAAAGTATCAATTTGCAGTACAATCCTAGCTGTGCATATTCAATGAGGCTCTCTCTGTAGCTTCATTATAGTCAGGGCTCTTTGGAAGACCAGTTTGGTTGAAGGATCTGCTAGTTACCTTTTTTTCATCGTCTTAAATACCGGATTAACACGAGATTTACAAGAAAAAAAGTTGAAGAGCAAGAAAGTTTGCAAAGAAAAAGTGGGAAATTTACTTTTATTTTACTTCCCCATTGCGGACGTCTAGTAATTATTTACATGACAAGAGAACGGGACTTGGAAAATCACTGCCAACTTATACGCCTTGAAAAAACGATGAAAGACGCTGATAAAACTTGACAGCTAAGCAAAATGTCTGCACACTTCAGTAAACCTAGTTAACCGTTTTCAGGGTTCTTTTTTAGGTTCGTGTTTTTTCACTGGCTTCTTCAAGGGAAGCAGTAGTAAGCCCAAAAGGCAGTGAAAGGAAGCCCCATATGTGATTAACGCCTTCATTATGACTTCTTCTACACGTTTTGAGGAATGCGGCGAATGAAACGGGTCCTTATTACAACAGTGTAGAGGCAGAGATCTATATATTTTGCCCCTCCATCCCATCATGTTGCGTTGTAGTAGTATCTTGGGGATTCTAAAAGTCCGGTCTTGGAAGATGTTTTGGGTGATGTCGGTAAACTCGTCGTGCATTTCACACGGCGAGGAAACGCCCTGACCCAACCACGGAGGGCTAATTACAGCCCCAGCTGAGACGACGTTGCATAGTAAATGAGGCCATCGAGGCGCCAGCGTATGTTCACCTTGTGTGGTTTTTAGTGGGGATAAAATCCGTAGTAGGCATAATTTCATACGAAAGCAAATAATAGTTTTTTTATTTTATTTTATTTTCAGTTTCCTGAAACGCGAAACCTATTATTGTTTTAAATTTCCTTATGGAGCAAGACTTCAAAAGGAGATCTCACCAGTCTCTCGGTTTGCCACCTATTGGATTGGTTTAAAAATAAATTGTTACAAAAGAAAAGAAAAAAAACTCGTGGGTGCTGTGGATTCCTTTCTGGACTCTTTTGAAGCAACCGAAGACCCAGGTCTGTTAATTATAGGCAATGAAGACTTAAAGATAGCAAAATTTATGGAGCCAATTACAGGTCTGGCTATGTGGCGAAACAGCGCTGTAGCCATAGTTTCAGTTGCTGCTGCTCCTGCTCTTGCAAAAGCCGAAAAGTAACCAAGTGTTAGGGATAAGACTTATTAAAAAAGCCATTATGAGCTCCATGACATGACCATCGAATATGGGAGCCTCTAATGAGCGGCTTTTCTTTTTTTGCGCTTTCTTGTTAAGGAGACATCCTACTGTTTTAGCTCGAGTCGAATTCTTCATTAAGCAACTGACCATTTATACGACCGTAAAAAACTCAAACTTCGTTTCTGACTTTTCACGTCTTCGTCTGCTGGAGATAACCGCATTTTGTTTTCTGTCTCGGCAGATTAATTTATGAGATTTCTCTTGCTCATTCTGTTAATTTTGATTTTCGAAGTACGAAAGCAACATTTTTTTCTTGGGCAAGAGTAGTGTTGGATTTAGTGTATAGCAGTATAGTGGCATTCGGATGAATACTGTCGAAGGAGTTGAAGGAGGAACGAATGCTTGACCACCTCTATACAGAATGTACTTTTGCCCTTCTGGTGCAACCGTATGTCTTAACCACAAAGTAATTTCAACTCCAGTTCTTTGGGGTTACCATATTAGGCTCTATTTAGTAAATGTTCATGTTTCCTATGGCAAACACAGTTTGTGGTATGTGATACATGGGGTCCTATTTGTATGGTAATAGAAAGCATGCAAATAAAGGTGGTTGCTTTCTTTTCTTTTACTTCTGAACTGGTTGTATTTCTGTGTGTGTAGTTGTATAGTTGAAAAGCTTTTCAATTAACCAAACAATATTGTAAAAATATGCAGGAGCAGTTAAGTTTTTCTGTGTAGACTGGCTTGTCCTTGGGCACCGTCAAAGCCAAATCTTTGGTTTGATTGCAACTCATTTATCATCATCAGATTCAGATTCGGGAGTGATGTTGAATCCGGGCTTGGAAACATAAGAGTCCACATTTGCATGTCTCTGCAGTCAAGGTCCTTACACGGCAATGACATAGTAGCTCATGACTACAGATATAACCTGTATTAAAAAACCCCGGAATCGTTTACTTTCCCTTGCCGGAACCAAGTTTAGAAATGCTTGAATATACAGGGATTGTAAGTTATTTCCAAGTTAAAAATTTATTCTGAAAAGAATTTCATAAGGAAACTAGGGATGGAGGTAATTTTTTGTACCTGCTCCCCTTTGCGTGCTACCATCTTTGGAAGGAAAAAAAATTCTGAAATGAAACCTGGAACTAGTAGTGGAAAGCGTAAACTAACAAGACGTTGGGACGTATTAATAGCCTGTAATTTAGTCATGGTGGGCTCACGGATATACATTTCGTTGTTGCGTTTCGACCTTCCTTAACGATGATCTTTATAAGGGGTTAATCACCAAGTTCCATATAGAGCAAGAGGGAAGGGAAGGGCCGATTATGCAGGATTCTTAACCGAGAATTGTTTTATGACTGTACGCGCAAGCCACAAAATGCGCAATTCAATATTATAGCCGTGGATGTTATATATCAGCGTTACCTTTTTATTTTTACATTATAATATTTCCCTTGCTTTTCATTATTGCTAGTTTGAAAGAAGACCCATTTATGATGCGGTACATTTTCCCATTAAATCGTCTTGAGCGGATTTCTTCATACTCCTTATACCGTTTTTACGACCTTGTGGAATTTGCAGTTTCGACACCAGGGAAGGGAACGAAAGCACCATTACCCTTGACGAGATAAATGCTCTCGAGAGAGATGGAGCGCAGTTTTTTTTCCTTTCTTTGGATCAAGGGGAAAGCAATTGCAACATGCTTCAAGGTTTGTTCACAGAATATAGGCATATACTGTGGTATACTAATATACGGTGGTTTGTCCTTTGCTTTTTGCAAATTCTCCCGGTTACAGTATACTTGCTCCCATTCAACATTTATTTTATGTCCTTTTTTTAAAAAAAAAACCCGTAGAAACAAACAAACAAAAAGAGAAATCTAGGGAAATTTGACCCTCCAACGTTATTTACTCTTTGCACATCACATCTACGCAGCTTTTGTTCCTATCCAGCCCAGATTGAAAGTCATGCGACGCGTCTGGAAGTCTGCCTTCCTTTGCGTCGTCATTTTAGTTCTGGACGTCCTTAGTGGTTGTCACTGTTGTTGGGCTTGTTTGCCTTATTGTGTATGCTGAATGTGAATGAGTGCGGAAGTTTCAAATCACTGCCAAGTTTGCGAGCGCGAGAATTTATAGTGTGCAAGTCTTATTTGCCAACTACTACAGTACCATCATACACTCGACAACGTTAATAAAGTACCAGGTAAGACCTTTGTCCAACCTGTCGCTCATGAATGCTGCAAGGTTAAGAGGGTTCTTTGTTCTTTTTAAAAAAGAACTTCAAACCATCTTAATAATCTGCTTCCTAAAAGATTCTAGCACTTGAAATGAGGCGAGTAATTTAGTAATGTATATTTTGAAGTCGGCGTTTGTTTGTATGCTTAGCAGGGCTTAGTTTGGAAGGCTTTGGGGCAAACTTTCTGTAAAAGTTGTGCAAATTGGAAGAGCAGGTGGTCGAAGCACAAGCTCAAAATCGCGTATTTCAAGTCAGCGTATATGTTATGCCTTGTTACCATGAGACTCGTGCCAAGCTAGATTTTCCTTCTGCTTTGTTGTACGATTATGTGAGCTAGGCAAGGAGCGATCAATACCGTGACTCTAGCTTGGTTGATTTTCATGCAACTCGTCACGTCACCAACTTGGTAATTTTCATCAAAACGTCTACCGCTACCTGAAGGCAAGGGTTGTTTCGGCCTTTTGCTGCACACTTTGTAATTACCTCACGAGTCATGAAACCTTATTCTTTATTCACATTCCATTTCATGGTCGTACTTTGTGTTTTGACTGTTGACGTGGTCGAGATGCTATGCAATGTGTTGCCATAGCAGCTTTTACTGTGAACTCCGCTTACAGTTTGCAATTAGAGACTATAGAAGAAAATAATTCGCCATAGAGGAATAGAATGACATCTATACTTGGTAAATCGGAACTTGAAACTTTCTCTTCTGCACTCTTTTGCACTCGTCGTTTTCGCTCAGTGTTTATTCTTGTGATGTGAAGATTTTATTTTAACAGCTCTCTTTGCAATATAAAAAGGAGTTTGACATAAACGATGACAGGGAAAATCGGATCTTTTTGGGCCTCAACTGGCATTTAATCGCGTGTTGCCATGCCAGGCTATTTCTTCATACCCAGTCATTAGTGTTGTGTAAGGTGACAGAGGAAAAACACAAAGCAGTAAAAAAATAAACTATATGCCTTTAAGGTCTTCACCGGAAAATTTGCCGCTACGCATAATAAGATATCTGGAGTTTATTCCGGACAGATGGGAGGTCCAACTATTCAAACATCGGCTTCAGCTTTCTGTATTTCGTTATCAGTTAATGCTCTCTTAATCGGGTATGACATCAACCTTGCCAGAAATCAGCGGTTAAGGTCACTTATTTTTTTAAATTTTTTTGTGGGGGGAGGGTTTGCTATGACCCAATTCTTATCAGTAAAATGACAAGTGTTAAAAAGCACGTAGTGTGATTAAAGTTTAGGTTTAGACCAGTTCGTCTAGTTTCTAATCAGTGTTACAAGTCTATGGTTGTTTTTACTTTTCCCTGAAGCTCTCACCCTTACAGTTTTCACTTTTTATGTTCACGAGGAGTAGAAAGTGGTCCTTGCTCAACTCTTGGGGAAATACGCAGTTAGGTTTGAAGGAAAGCACTGGTAAATAATAAGGTCAAGTCCATGCAATTTAGTTATAGTGGGCAAATGCCTTCGCAAGGCTACGTTGCCGCTTGCTTTTTGCCCTTGGTTTGTATAATTTATGCGTTTCACGATTTCATGAACGCTGACGTATGAATGTGTTGAATTGTTCCAGTTGTGTCGAACACGTGACAGAAGCAATCGTGCTCCCAGCCTGAACAGCTAGAGTCCTGCCTCTGTGGTGCACGTTTGGTACACTTTTCTGACGTCAGCGGAAAATCCCTCGAGTAGGTTCCGTTCTATTTCGTTGCTTCTCGCATCGCCCAGACTAACCAGAAACCTTGTCCTGTGAGGCTACAGAAAGGCCAGAGCTTACATAGCCTTCTCAACAGACGAGCTGTGCAGATCGTTAGCATCCCAATAGCGTGTGATTACTAGTTTGCCAAAGTTGCTACGTGACAATAGCCAAGTTTGCGGATAAAAAGTGTCCCTTTTCGACTTTTCACTTGCTATTTGGAATGCTCGAGTGCAAACTAGCACTTGACGCGATTAGCAGGGTTCCAGTATTCCATTTGCAGCATCCACTCCCGATTTTAATAGAAATACTACGGTGATCTTACGTTAAAGGTAGGCAAATTTTTCCGAGTGGTTATTTATGGACAGGAGAAGCTGGCAAATCGATCGACGAACAAGTTTAATGTGCGTCTCTTCCCTTGGTAACAAAAGAACGAGGTCGTTGTACGGAGTGCAAGTTTTTTTTTATTGCCGAGGCAGACCATGTCCAAGTTCCTATGCTGGGCTATTCCGAGAATGTTCTATTCCTTGTCCGGAATTAGGGAAAATAGCCGCAAGAGTGGCAGTTTTTCAGTAGCCAAAGCCACACCCTAAAAAGCTCTTTTATGTGAATGCTAAATAATCCGTCATGAAGAGAAAATACAAAACCTACGTAAGCCGGGTCTTGACGAACAAAGGGACAGGTGTTTGCCTTTCGGCCCTCACCTGAATTACAATTACTGAAGCTTCTTTTAAAGGACAACAAAGTGGGATATCATTTTGTTTAAGGACTCAGATTTAAATTAAAAAGTCAGCTGGAGGCGTGGCACGAATGTCGAACAATCCTTTTCTACGTATGGGGTATCGTAAACTGGTTCTTATACTCGTGTCTAGGAAAGGACGAAAGGTTATATATTATGTAAACCCTTTCGCTGCAGCTGCTATCAATGGTTATTTTTGTGAATTTCGGTGACGCGAAGCAAAATTCCGTTATATGGGGCACGGCTTTGCCACGTCACTTGATTGCGTAGCCGCCCTTACGTGCGTAGAATATACGCACAGCGCCACATGCAGTAACGCGTAGGGTTTATGGTGGTCTTTGTTCCGGTAGCTTTTGACCTCATTGCGTTTTCAAGCTTAAGTCAATCTGAGGATAGCCTCTTTGTGATTGCACTACTCTGGCTTCGCTTCCACTCCAATGGTTTTGCTCTATCTTGGACTTGACGCGTGCATGGGGCTATAAGGAAAGGCAAAAAAAAAATCCATTTGGCAGCGTGTCAACGAATTCTCTGGCCAAAATGTTCTATAATTAGTGCGGCGTTTTAACAAACTGCCGAGGGCTCTGGGGGAGATTCATCCAAAGAACGGAGAGGAAAATCCGCATGCAGGAGGCATTTTCTTCCTCTAATAGTGTTGCAAAAATCACGTGAAAATACAAACTTTTGCGTATACATTATCCTTGGTACTGCTAGACGCCAGTAAATTCCCAACTAGGTTTCGTGAAACAGCTTTGCTTTGCCTATTTGCGGCCTAAAATACTATTACAAGAGCGTTGACGTTGATTGGTGTTCCCAGCTTCCAAATAGTGTAGGTCTTGGTCTTGGCAAGCATCGCTTGATCGTTTTCATGATTCTCTGTTGCGAGTATTGATCTAGAATCCTCGCAGTCTATTGCGTGAAAATTACGAGCCCCTCCCCAACAGTCTTCGCTGTAGCTCAAGGTCATCTACAGTTGACAGTGTTGTCCCGGCGTTATTTGTTATTGTTTTTATTTGAAAACACCAAGCTAAAGGGTTTGCATGTCCTTATTATACAGTAATTTTTCATGATTTCTGTAAATGAGATTCTCTGTTCTATTCTCTAGGTTCTTTCGTGGCCAAAACAGAGAAATTGTGTCTATTAGACTGGAAGTAGGGGATGGTTTTGAGTTTGAACGGATAAAGAAATTATGGCAGTTGCTTCCCCAGCCGTGCCGTCCAAAAAATCGAAAGAGGCTGGATCATGGAAGGTACCTGCAATAATACCAAGAATGTGTTGTAATCCTGGAAGGGACCAGATACCTCTACAGCCTTTTATGTATCAAGTATGGTCAAAATTTTTGTACATTTCACTTCTTTTAACAAAAGGAACGGCGAGCTAAACAAGTATTTTCTTAGGTGGGTGGTCATACCCAGTTTCTACAACTGGACCATTCTACTGTGTGCAAACCTGCCATTCCAAGAGAACTCAGTTTTTACCTTCATGCGCCACAAGATATTCGCGAGTTTGCACCTCTTTACAAAGGTACGAAAATGACCTGCCTACTTTTGCTTTGCCCTCACCCAGGCCCGTATCACCAACGACTTTGATTTTACGCAGGAGTCGTTCAGGTGAAATATGATCCCATAAAACCTACGATAAGGAAATATCACTCAGAGCAAGTGGAGGTTATCATGGATCCGGAAAACAGTTACAACAAGCCGGACTTGGAAAGGCACTTGCGGTATGTCCTTTACCTGATTTTTTTTTTTACATTTTATAAAAGGGAAAGTGTCTGACGTACACAATGTGACTATAGGATTAGACTCCGCGGAACTGGAAGTTCGGTGGAGTGGCCCGAGACATGTGATGTTCAGCTGCCATGGCAATGCCCCAAGATTTCCCTTCCGCAAGGTAAAATGAGCAGCACGTGTGGTTTTTGCAATAGGCTTATGTTCTCATCTATTTTGCAGTTCTCATCATGCTAGAAAACGTGACTAGTCGATTTGTACGACCTTGTATTTTGGACCTCAAAATGGGAACCCGTCAACACGGGGATGATGCGACGGCGGAAAAACGGTGTCGCCAAATGGCAAAATGTGAAGCGAGTACGTCAGCGTCTTTTGGCGTTCGACTTTGTGGAATGCAGGTATGCTATTAAACCAAGTCGCGTGCACTACCATAAAAGATACCGCTAAGCTAAACACTTATAGATAAAACAATTTCATTTTTAAAATAAGCAATCTTTTTGAAGGTATACATACCGGGTACAGATGAGTACGTCAACCAAGACAAGTATTATGGAAGGCGCTTGGACCAGGCTGGTCTGCGTCAAGCCTTGGTTCAATTTTTTGCGAGTGGCGGCAGTCATAGACGCGTGATTATTGGGGAAATCCTGAGTCGTCTCAAAGAACTGCGACAAACTGTAGAGAAGCAACACACGTACAGATTCTATTCCAGGTAAGTCGTTAACAAGGGTTCGCAAAAAATTCTGGCTAACCTGTTGATGTTTTTGGACACAGTTCCCTTTTGGTTGTGTATGAAGGCTGTCAAGAAGCGTACCCGCCATTTAGTAATGACTTGGGTTCATTACCCAAGACTAAACGTGAGCGAGGCAGAGCAGCTAAAGCCATGACAAGCATAGATTACCTTAGCAGCTACGAACTGAAAGACACCACGGAAGAAGTGGATTGTTGGGAAGAATTAGAATTAACCCCGTATTTTGATGGTGAAAATTCTATTGATAGCATTGACAGCGGAGTGGGTGTTGGGGGAGCATCGGATGAAACGGATGTAGATTCCGAGTTGGAAAGCAAAGCGTCAGACGTGTCGTTGGATTTTCCATCATCCTATGGTGATCCCAAATTCGATTTAGGTGTAGGCACGAGGAAGGCTACGGTGGCCCGTGAGCAGGACGAAATTCCAGCACAAGGAGCGTCACGAGGACCACAGCAAAAGTTTAAACGCAAGAGAAATAACTCCCACGAAACCATTCCTATCTTTCCACCCAAAGTCAAGTGTAGGCCGCACAGAAGCTATTCGGATGTTAGGATGATTGATTTTGCCCACACGACTTTTCCTGGATATCTGGGCAGTTCAAAGATTCATCGCGGTCCAGATACAGGCTATTTGCTAGGATTGGATAGCTTGACACGAATTTTATCCGAAATTCGTGGTTAAAGCTTTCAATTCCGGGTGGATGTTAACTAGGAAGTATTGTTGGGAGAGGAGAGCACATTCACGAAGACTCGGAACACTTGTTTATTTCCTCCTGCCACGATGTACCTGCCTGTAGATTCCGGTGTCTATTTGTGATTTTAGCAATATTTTTAGGACCAACATTGCGTGGTCATTTTGGAGTATAGCTGTAAAGCTATATTTTTTTAAAAATACAATTTTCATGTAAAAAGTTTCATGATGTATCCTTTTCCTATGAAAATTTGCAACTATCAGTAAACTTGAACATTGAACTTCTGTTCTGTGAACTTGACCTTCACGAAAAGGCGAGCCACAAAGGGGCCTCTGTTTTCCAAACGAAGTCTCGTATAAAATTTCGTACACGGGCCTGGAAAAGGCGCTTATTCCCGGGGCAAATCATGAAAACTGCAGCCAGACTACGTGTATTTTGTGTCGCACTCGTCAGATGGCATAAGCTGCTCGAAAGCCATTCTAAAAGTGTTATTTCGTTCGACTTGTTTTGGTTGTCCTCGCTCTGATTTGGTTTCGCTCGAAAAGTTTGAATCATTTTTAAAAAACATACCCCAATTGGCAGAAAAATGGAGATCACGTGTGAAAAGGACGATGCTGTTGTTGATCATTTCCCACCATTATCATTGTGCGGGTAACGTATTCACTGTATTTTTATTACATTCTGTTAAACGTAATTGCGATTGCCTTCGCAACTTGCCGTAGATTAACCCTGTTTGCTGTTGTGAGAAGTTATGTTATGTAAGCAATATCCAATACCTCCTTCGGCCACGTTTAAAATAGCTAATCCCTAATGAAATAGCTACAGACAAAGCCTAAAATATGTTTCCAGTTTTATCTACCTCCTCTCTCAAACCATTTTCTTAGTTCGTATAGTTAGGCGTAAGTAACATTATCACGAAAAGTTAATATGGTATTGTGTCGAAAGTGAGAAGCCAAGGAAAAGGTTCTACCCTTGAAAGTCAGGCTTTTGTTTTCAGACAACTTTACTACGTAACTTTTGTGTAAGACTTGGCCCGTCTTATCAAATTATGGTCGTTCCTCTCGCCCACGGATAATTTATCATAAAAGCACTCATACTTGATTACAACTTTGCAAGGGTAGATCCTCGTACTTTTTCCCTGACTTTCCTTCATATCAAAGGGATAAAAGCAAGTCGGTTGTGCAGGACCTTTTCTTAACTTCATGTTGGCAAATAAAACCTGGTCTTGGAGAGGGTGCGGAGCCTAACGAGGATCATTCCAAGAAAAAATAGTTCATTTTGCCTTACCAGCTGTGTAGCTAGATGCGTAGCATCTTTTCTTGTTGAAAGGTCCCTTGATATCCAGGCATGGTTAAGTTGCTTAATTCTCACACTTTATTTGGTACGTTTCCTTCCACTTTCTCCTACTTCTGCAAATTCTTTTTCCTTAAAATGTTGCCTTTTCGCATTGTATTGTCGCTGCTTAGCGACGGACGCCGTCGACGCCTGCTAGTGCTGCATACCAAGGGCTTGGCGTTGCTGAGGCGTCGCCGCCGTTGTTCACGTCGGTCCTTTTGGATCGAATCTTACTTCCCTTACCCCTCAATAAGGTCGCTCGGCTGCTCACGTTTTAGTCTTGCATTTACCCCTGTAGTGGTTTGTGTGTAACTCGGTAAGGTCTGCCGCATCACAGTTTTTGCTTTTCACCTCCTTGTTAAAGTTTTAGTTTTGCCCATAAGCGTTCTCCGATTAGAGTGCGTACGTTAGTCTGTTAGGAGCTGCAACGTCGTGCATCATCCTGTTTGGCGAAATCAAGAACTACTGCAACGTCGTTCAAGTGTTGCCCCACGATAATTAAAAATCCTCCTTAACTTAACTGCCAGTACTGTGATTGTTACTAAAGGCCAATGGTTGTGTGATTTTAAACTGGGCGAAACAGTAATGGCTCAAGGTGGCAGATAGCTATAGCGTAGGATTCATAGTCAAAGAGGGTGTTTCAAGTGTCGGGATTATGAATCCGAAATTGTAATCGACGTAAAAAAAATCCAAAGCAGGGGAAAGCTTCGCAGATTGAGTTTTGTTGATATTGAAGTGGAATTGAGAACCGGGGACAAAAAAACTCCCCCCACACTCTGTTGGCATGGCCGGAGATTGCTGATGATTTCATCATGTTGCTTGTCCATTTGTTCGTTGTGGGGACGTTTTCCCTCGGTATCGAGTGCTATGGAGCTCGGCCAGAACCCAAACGAGGTAAAGAAAATAAAAAAAATTTGCATAAAAACAGACAACTATTCTGCTCCGGTCACTGCTCGAGACTCATTTATTGATTGCGTGAGCAGCTTCATTGGCAACAGTCCCACGCAGCTCTATACAAATCTAAATTTTTTCCACTTTCCCAATGGTTTTGCCGAGACGCTTTAAGGACCTTAAAACGTCTTGCCTCTGTCGTAATAAATCTATCGGGAACTTAATAATACTTGAGGAACTGCGACTGTATACATGTCATAACATAAAAAATGTTAGCGTCAACATTACTCCTCAATACGGCAGTAACCTCTTTTGCACATATACTGACGCATGTACCTCCCCGTCTTCGTATGCTCCATTATTATCTGCCCTACTGCACGTTTTATTAAGGTTTGGTACAGACGTATCGAAAGGCGTTTTTCCCGAATTCGCTTTAACATGTAAGCTGTAGGTGCACTTTCTTGTTTCGCGCAGAGCGCCCGCATGGGTATTGTTCTTGCATACGCAAATTTATGCGCTCCCTGGACAATGCGTAGGCCATTAGGCTTGTCTCTGCGTACGGGAGCAGCAGCTCTTTCGGCTTATTATTTCCCACTATAATTTATAGTGTTAGAGCATTATACGTGAAGGTTGTCTTGGTTATGAAGCAACGTGCTTGGTTGTATAGGTGACCGATGTAATGGGGATTCGTCACGAGTCTACTCTTGCTCGCTTCATCCTGTTCGCTATAGCTAGAAAGCATGGCAACGTTAAAGGATCCAAAAGTGCTCCCCAACCCGAACCGACGTGCACGTCGACAAGGGATGTCGGCGCCGCCGCCGTCCCTGCCCATCAGAGCTTTGGATCAATACGAACGCATAAGCGCATGGAGTACACACTACTGAAACTAAAACCTAAGCTTAGCAAAAAAAAAAAAAAAAAAAAAAGCAAGAAAAAAATCTTGCATTTTCCCCCCTTTCACCACACGGGCGACGACGTCGAGTGTGAACGAGGACCCGGGTTTCTGTCGCGATGAACTAGAGTATCGTTTGTCATATTCCTAAAACGCAATAGGAAAAAAAAATAGAAAATAACTACCCCTTCTGTGTGTTTCTATTTAAGCTTGGTGTCAGGGCTAAATTTATGCGTGAAAATGATTTTTTGAGCCGTTACTTGAACACAGACAGAGTTATTTCCAAGGATGCGTGTTGCGTATAAGTCTGTGTGCTTGCCTACCGGGGGTAGCTGAAAATTTACGATGACTTAAGCCTTTGACTATGGCCTTTGGACTGGCACGAGCCGACAAATGTCAGGCGGAAGCTGCTGCAGCTAAGGGTTATAAAGCACTCGTATTTTTCTTCCAACTTGGTAAAAGAGATGAATGCATGCAAGCCAAAGAGACTCCGTGAAGTCAGAAATACTTTTTTTCGGTCAAAGGGGAAAATTTTTGTTTTTGTCGTAGAAATATGTGCTGCAGCGCGTGCTGGCGTTGCTTGTTCCATGTTACCTGCTGACAGTGTGTGCAGATAAGGGGGGGAAAGGGGGGAACGGGCAAGACCATTATCGCCTTGGTTTAACGACACGCTCTTGTTTCAGTGTCACGATTGGTACACTTAAAGTTACTTTTGCTGTATTGCAGAACTGCTCCATGTCTGGGGTTTATCATCCGTTTTTCTGTTCCTATCTTCTTTTGGGCGTTATTTTCGCATTTAACCTACCCTTCCTTTGTCGTTTTACATGCTTGTACGATTTGGGAAGTTCTGATTTTCAGTCTGATTTCTGGGTATTTCTGGGACAAAGGGAAAAGGTAATTTTAGGAAGCCAAATGGAGCCGCGCTTTGCTGCGTAAGGTAATCATTACCAAGAATCACGTCATGATAAGGGGGACAAAAAGGAGTAAGAGGAGTGCTGTAGGCCCGGTACGTCAGTGTATTCCATCAGTCATTTTGTGATCCGTACGACAGGAGCGGGGAAGCTTGGCAGTATAATGCATTATTGCGATTATAGCTTTTCGTACTTTGGCCTCGTTTGGCCCAATGAGAAAACCTTTGTACTTTATATGACCTACGCAGGCATTTCAGTTCCCTTATTTATTCGTGCATACACAGCCCAAGTTTTATCCCACGCAAAAGCGTCGGAAGCAATGTCTTTGAATGCCTAAGTTGAAGACCCCCCCAAAGGAAAAAAAAGTAATGCGCACAGAGAGCACCAGTTCGCGTTTCCCTTGATCTTGATGGTAATTATTATAGACCAATTTTTTTTAAGAACTTGATAAAAAATAAACTTTTTTCGCCTGTTTACGCTTGGCTGCCAGCAAAGTTATAAAAGTTTCGTGAGAGCAAGTTGGAGAGAAGACGGAAATTCGGGCCAGGCGTATATTTCCAGAACGTTTCCTAGGCAACCCTTGCAATATAAATGCAATTCCCTTTAAAGCAGATTTCTCCTACCCAAAATTTTTTTTTTTAACGTTGCACAAAGTTCTGCGTCAGCAGGCAATGCAGCGCACAGCGTCAGAGCCAGAACTGAACCAACAAGAGTCAATGTAGGTGGGGGATGGGACATAGGTATAGGACTCAAATTGAATCGAGCATTGAATTCAGTTGTTGCCAGAAAGGTTTTTAGTTGGATATTCTTCAAGAAAAAGTGCAAGATGCTAAGCGAAGAAGGGGGGAATACGAGTAAACTCGAATAATAAAGGAGGTCTGCACCATGATAGCTCTCCATTGCCATCATGGAGCGCTCTTTTAGAATGTTCGTGGCTTGTGCCGGGAATCTGGGTAAGAAAATGCATACAAAATAAAGGAAAAGATGCACGATAAGGGGAAAAGCAAAAGACTAGACACTCGCGCCAAAAGGGACGAGCTTGGTAAGTTTCTTCCGGAAAGCACTTCTGTTATACTTATTACGTTCTTTTTCGAATAAGATGAAGACGCAAGTGCTAGAACAGCCCTGAGTTCCGTACCCACACATTTTTTTTAGTATTTATCTCTATGCTGGGGTCAAGACGCTCGTCGTACATTCGGCCTGCCAGCGTCTGCGAGAGACCCCCCAAAAAATTACATATTGAGCATGGTTCTTGGCTGGTTTGCCACAGGAAACCATTTGCTGCCTCCCTACTGCGACCAATTTTGAGGGAGGGCCACAAAAACGTATGCCAAACGGTCGTTATGTACCGCGGCGGAGCCAATGTACGCTGACAAAAAGTAAAATGCTGTGTGGCGCTCCTGGTGCTGCTGTGAAATGTTTAAATTGGGTACTAAAAAAACGGAACGAAGCCCCATATAGTAAAAAAAATCCTGTTTTTTTTATGTAACAAGTCCTTAAATCGCTCCAAGTTGGAAAACAAACATTGGCTCAGATGCAATATTTTTCGCGCTAGTATACTTTTCGGTATTTTTCTTCCTTTTTTACTATCGCCTGCGTACGTATGACTAATGTAAGCATCGTACAGGAGACCGCATAAGATGCAGTCCAAGCAGGAATGGCCAAAACTTATATTGACAATGTTGCTGTTTGTCCGCGATGACGGGATTAGCTGAGGGGAAGATGTTGTGTTTGGCTGATGAATAACAGAAAGCAGCACCTGGTCTGCCGTTAAATCCACCACGGGCAACTTACCAACTTTGCGAGCTGCAAGGCAGCGGAAACTTCCGGATGTTAGAGTTATCGAATTAAAAAGAGAAAAGGGGGGAAAACCACGATGTGAAACAATAGCGAGTTCCATGAGCGGCTCATTGCACGCCAAATGGTCAGAAGCTTCTGCTGGTGCAGTCCCGAACTTCCACTGATAGTAATGGTCGGAATTGCTTAGCATATAGCGTGACAATGAACCATGACCTTTGTTTCGATAACAAAAGTACTGATAACGTATGCTATGGAAGTCAGACATGGAACTCGACATGGACCAGTTAGAGATATACACACACCTAGGTTTCTTACTTGTGAATTTTTTGTTGCTCATTTTTTAAGTCCGTTCTGGGTAATGGGCACCGAAAGGCCATGCACAGAATACCTCGAGATTTTTTGTTTCCTTGTTTTTCCTTGGGTTAGCCCATTTAGACTTTCAGCGAAGTTAGCCGGACTGACACGATATCTGAAACGAAGTATCGGATTACCCCCCAAGTTCGTTTTTTTTTTGGGGGGGGGGGGGATTTCATTCTAACTTACTGCTTGGAACTTTTTTTTGTATAGTTTCGACTTTGTATGCTTCAGTCAAAACAGCCGCACGCGGATATATGTAGCATTAGTTGGAGGGCATAAATGGAAACAGAACATGCCAGGTTGTAGATTTTAAAAAAGCTAGAATAATAAATCTTGCCTTAGTCCGAGTTCCTTTCCTTTGCATTAGAGAGAGCTTTTGTTTTTATTCAGAAAGCTTAATGAACTACTTTAGTACTGTGCGTCATAAATTTAGCTCGAGAAACTAATCCAACTTTCTGTTAGAGTCCATTTCAAGTAGAATGAGAGACGTGACAATAGGTCTCCAAAGCCTTACATTAACGCCATTCTAGGATGTTGAGTAATATTCCATTTCCTTTTTTCACGAAAGTTGGCAGTCACCATGGAGAAACAATTACATCCGCAAAGGTTGGTTTGTTGCTTAGCAGCGCCAATGCTAGGCTGCGGTGTCATATTAGTACACACGGTGCAGTTGAGAATTTCGCCGAATCAATAAGAACTATTGGGATGTTCCGTATTCATAGAGCTCATCTTACGGCGACAGCGATGTGTCGAATGGCGAGTCTTTTTCCTTTTTTCATAAAAAAAGAAAAATATTTTCCCTTTTTTTTCATAAAAAAGAAAAAGATATAGCATGACGAACATTATGTGTGGTACATGATGGGTACATGATGGAGTTCTATTCAGGGAACATTTCTGCTTACTCACCCTTGCCATTTCGTTATAATTGTCTTCCAGATTATATGGTGGGTGTGGAACGAAAGGTCAAGTTTTTTGTTCACATTGATTTCTGCAAGGGACAACTATACAGCCAAGTCGTAATTTGGGTCTTTGCATATGCTTCTTAACTATACAAAATAAAAATAAAGCCAATTCCTAGCTGGCCACAAGCTTTATCTCAGTATCAAGTCCCAGTCATGATGAGCTTCATATATTTTCTGCATCGATGCGTCTGTCACTCAGATTTCTCCTGTTTTTGTCTTTAGTTATTATTTTTTGTTGTTTCTCGTTGGTGTCGCTAGCTCTAGAAAATGGTTTCTTTTGAGCAGCTCGTGGAGCTTGAAGACATCCACAGAGGCTGAGCGCAGCACAGAAAGACGGAAAAGAAACTGACTTTTTAAAAGAAACTATTTTCCAGAACCGTGCGCGCCTGCTTCTGTAAGACGCGAGGATATGTCCTTTTCATCGTTTGTCAAAGAAAACACGAGCAGGGATTTTTCTTTTTCTTACGTCTGTGCTCGAAAACTTGGGAGGGAACGAAGATAAAAATGGCCTCGATTCGCCTCACAAAAAAAGGGAAAAAAGAGAGAAAAAGGTCGAAAAAATTGACATTAAAAAGACAAACTTTTCATCCTGACAAGGCCTTGTCGAGATCACCTTCACGGGATAGGGGTCAGGAGGAAAAATCGAGGAATTTTTTTAATACCTCCTATCTCACTATTCCGATCTAAAAAATCTTTGGATTTCATCTATAGACATTATAGAATCCAAGATTGTATTTTCCCCTCTGTCCCTCCTATAACTTGGGACTTACTATAGGCTTCATGGACAGAGAGATAGGCAAACAAGACGGAATCGATGATCTCTATTTTGTTGATCTTCTTGGAAAAGTGAGCGAGAGAGAGGGAGAGGGAGTTCAAAAGACTCGGGCGAATCAGATTTCTCCTTTGGGTACATTTTCGTTGCATATTATATAGCCTGGGTTAATCATGCTCGCCTGGTACCCCAAGTTTTGCTCCATATTAGTCACGTGCCTTGTACTCGGGCGCTCCGGAGTCCATCTTTTTCCCTTTGAACACTTCTCGGTGTGCCCCCTGGTCTTTGTTGCAAAGTTTTAACTTATCAAAGCTCCAAGAACTAGCTTGCTACAAGTATATTAATGAACAAGCTGATTCCAGGATGCTGATTTGTTGTAACTATGCAGGAAACTTTGTCAAACCCTGCTGGGGTTATACCTCTCCAGAAAAACTAGTCGAATAATGCTAGCAAATGTTCTTTTAGTAATTTCCATCCGGCACGTCGGCACACTTTTTACGGTTCTGAATTAAGCTATAGGCCACGTTCTTTAAAGAACATTAGAAACTCCAAAAGGAGAACTTTCTGGTGTTCTTTACGAGTGACTTGGCTGGTGTTCGAAATTTTGTTGAACCATCAATAAAAACTTGTTTGAAACGAAGTTTGGGGATTGCAAAGCTAAATAAATAAACCATGACTAGGAAAAACGTTTAGTATAGTGTATTTGGTTGTGTATTTTGGTGACGAACTGAAGGCACTCCGCAATGTGTGGAGTTGAAACTATCAAGAGAATTCCGGAGCAAGAAAAGCCTTTTTTATTTGAAACCTTGGCTCGTGGCTTCAATTAAGCCTAGTTCATTTTTTTCCATCAATTCAGTATTTAAAAAACTCCGTACTCGTTGCGATACAGCTCCCTTTCCAGTCCACCCTGCGTACGTTCTTTAAGGGCGGAGGGAGGTTGGTACTCAAGGTATGAAGGAAATTAGTCTTTTTGCGAAAGTTAGAAAACTATTTTTAGGCTTTTTTTGTCTCTTTTTTCTTGCTTTATTTTTCCTCTGTCCTTTGTATAGGAGAAAATAAATATTAAAAGTATAATACCACAAATGTTATACTTACAATGGTTCAATACAACAATGGTTCCGGAGTGTGTACCCAAGCCTTGGAGGAAAAAATGAGACATAAGACTCTCCTGGACGTTTCTATGTTTGTGTTATCGCCTAACTGATTCAGGAGTGTTATTTTTTATTGTAGCTGCAGCTCTTCACCAGCCATATGTCATTGGGAAGAATTCCCTTTTCCTATTACTGCAGCACCGGATCTTTTTGGGGTTGCACGCGGGAAAGCGCTAAGCAAACGAATGTCTCTTCTTTCGCGTGTGCGAGTATACAGAGTCGCTGGTGCCATAAGTTTTAACGTCCTTGTAGAATTGATGTGCTATACTTGCTGATTATGTTTCCGTTTTCATGCAGTTACTTTACTAGCTATTTACGGCCCGCTCATTCCCATTGCATGCATCTAGGTTGCTCGACATATTAAGGCCAATTATAGGCTCGTAATGGGAAAATGAGTCGTGTTGCACTTATGGTCGTTTCATTAGCTTCGATGGGACTTTTAGTTCGATTAACGACAAGATTGTAAGTTTCGTAGCCGAGATTTGCTTTAGGGAAGGGCAGGAATGGGAGAATGTTCGGAATGAGACCGAACCGCGTAGGGTGTAGCTTTTCCGATTGTTTGGTAATCAAATAGATAACCATCTATTATACTTACTTGGCATGATTACTCTACTCTGCATTCCGTTTGGTTGACTGCGCCATTTCGGTAACTCTAACTATTCTTGTGAAGAGTTTTTTATTACCAAATGTATTTACAGTATACATGTTCAAACAACGCGGTACCCATCCAGTTGTGTCGTATGAAGAAATCGTATACTTGCTCAGCAAGCAAAATGCAGTTTGTATCCAAGGAAAAATGAATTTGTCCTGGTATTACTTCAAAAGCGTACTGCAGTACTATTTTATTTACTGTAGATGAGCTATTTGCAAGGATGCATGGAAAAGTTTCCGAAATCCGTTTTTTTTTTTAAGTTTACGAATGCCTTCTGCTATTTTAGGAGATGTCACGTTAGGATTTCGAAGTAGAGCAGTTTCACGTAAAAGAGTTTAATTATTCGAAAGATATAAGCATTCCGTTCCGCGCTGGAATCCCCGTTGTTAGTGTATTCTTGAATGCGATTTTCCTTTTCACGCAGAGGAGCGAAAGGCTTTGTTTTAAAGAGTACATGGACAATAGTGCCACGTTCGTGGTACAGTTTGGTAATATATATAGATAGTGTAGGTTTTAGAAATCCTGGGAGCAGAAATTGGTGATCGATCTGGAATTGGTCTCAATTGGCAGCGCAATCGGAACAGCCCTACGGGGTCCGGGTGTAGGGATCGATACCCGCACCTTTTGCAGCTTTTCCTCTGCTTTGGAGGTGGTGACGGTGGAGCCAGACTATATGGGGCATGACTTCCAGCCCTTCCAGGAACCGACCAGGGCTCGCAGCAGCAGTAGCGCGGTAGAATGGGTCGGTGGGACAAATTGGCATGTTCCAGCACACTGGAAGGGGATCACTTTTGGCACAGTTTTCTAGGGAAAAACGGTTTCAAAACCAACGTCACCCAGCGATTGTTGCGGAAATAATAATTGACCGTGCGACGGTAGAGAGCTATATCGTCTGTCAATAGTCGTTAGTCAAGGCCTGGACGCAGCTAACTAGCCGTGATAGACTTATTAGGATGACCCAGTTAAACGGAGTTTTCTATAGCGCACGAGTACTCCGTGGTATACTTCGATTTATGGCTTTTCCGTTGAATTCGCTTCTTATCTTTGTCGTGCGGTATAATCTGATGCGTGCGCTTGTCCCTGGAAGAATTTCGGTATTGTCCACCGAAAAAAAAACCGCTTATCGAAAGCCCAGCTTGGCAAGAGTCTTTTCCGTACAAAAAAATGTAGTTACTAGTTTTCGTAAAGAGTCGGTCGTAATACGTTAAGTCATTAGGATTACCCCTGATTCTGGCTTTTTTACTTGACTATTAAGTCCTGCAAACAAATCACGTTCCGTAGCAGTGGGGACATAGGAAAGAGTAGGATCTATATAATATTTCATCCTGTGTGCTATGCTGCCTGGTTCGGGAACGACGGGGATAGGATGAGTAATGATGGTCAGTCATCATCCGACCCAGCTTACGCACGTGTCACGCACTCATCTTGTACCCCCGACGCTTCTCGGGCTGAGGTCCAAAAAGCCACTCTTGGTGCGGTGATGTTTGGTAGCTGGAAACTACAGCTCTATACATGCCCACTTAGGGCCGGCATGAATAGCTAAAGCTTTTTGGACGTTCCCTATACTTTATTTCTCGCATTGGGGCTCTTTGCATTCACGACTGCAGCAAGCGTGCAATTCTGCGTTCAGAGGGGACATACCCGAATGCTCCTCGCAGTCTGCGCTTACTTGCGTCCTTCTCTCTCTCTCTCTCTCTCAGTCGCGTCAACTCGTAAAAGGGGTGCGACCATCGACGGAATCTGTCGTCAACGCCAACAGCCCTCATAAAAAGGACGAGATGGTTTTGCCTCCGCACGGCACACACCCCAAAAAAACTTTTCTTTTCTTTCATCTTCGCCCCTGTATGTCTTCCTATGCCTGGAAAGCAGTCGATAAACGATCAGCTTCTGACGGCGTTCACTGCAAGGGTACACACAGGCCCTGTAGCAGCCAGGAGAGAGTTCGTGGAAAATGAAACCCACCCTGCCAAGCCTCTGCTGCTAGGTTTCCCAACCCATTGCAACAAAAGAGATAATAGAGCTATTTCTTAGTCTTTTATAGGAGTTTCTGTAGCTGTTGTGTCTCTACTACTGTCCGAGAAAGCTTTCAATAATCTTTTGCCCATATCCGCCCAGCAGCACGTCGTGTCGCTCCGTGTGTTGCGTTTGGTTCCTCATATACCGCCCAGCGAGATTCCAATCCTTAAATCCTTAGTTAAATATCCGTTTAGCACTTGGCAGTCATATCTTATCGTGCAGTAGACGTTCCCTTTGAGCCTATAGCTGCAATCCGTGTTCATTTAACTTATACCCGGACCATATATGAACTTGAACTTATACCCGAACATATATAAACTTGCTTCACTTATTCACTCCGTCTGCAGCATTTCCCTGTGTACATGGAAGAGCTTCTAGATTGTTGTATTTTTGTTGCTAAGCTAACTTTTTGCAATGTTCTTCTAATGCTGTGTTGGAGTTCTTTAGTGTCGGTGTTAAAGCGGCAATAGCCATTACACACATCTGAGATTTAGATGGTTGCTCGTAGTTAACATTAATTTAAGAACGGAAAACTTCGTTTCAATTTATGGGGGTATAAACCTTCAGAGGTTATTGGCAAACTTTGGATCGTGACGTCACTAGACGTGGCGTGGCTCACGGCGCTTGTTAGCATGGTTATTACTTACTTTTCTTGTTTAACGCACTAAACAAAAGCTCTCGGGTACTATGGAAAATGTTACCCCTGTGACGTCAGACAGCCACATGATCGTATCTTTTCCAAACTTTTTTTAAAATAGTTTTTAGCTATTGCATGCATGATGAAAAGAAATAATATCACTAGAAGCAAGACTTGTGGCTCTATTTCTTAAGGCAAGTTGCTTTTCCATAGCTATTGCCGTTTAATGTATTGGATTCAGAGTGAGGCACAGGGGCAGCAACTGTTCGCCTTACTGCCGGTGCTATGGCCAAAAGGGAAAGGGAGGTCTAGAAATCGAAGGGATGATATGATAGGGCCAATATAAATAGTACCTTAAAACTGGCAGGCCATCGGTAGCAAACCCATCTTGTCAAAATTCAGTTTACCCCAGTTCGACCCCTAGGCTAAACGCTCCTCGAAGATCGTTCGCCCCTGCTGGGCACATATGCTACTTATCATCTGTTCCATCTGTGCCCACATTTCTAAGACTCGTTTTAGGCGAGGTTGTAATTCTGCGCCGTAGAGCGCTGTAAAGAGGCGACGTTTTTGCAGCTGGTAACAATGCAGGTGGATGAAATGTATATCCCACCTTGTACTGAAGAAAAGCTCTTGCTCCGAAGGGTAAGCGGAAGAAAGCCCTTAGCGAAAGTAACACTCGAGTTTTCTTAGATGGTAGATATTTATTTCTGGCAAGAAATTATACGAGGCTGAGTTGTGTGCTTTCACATGCTTGATAAATGGCGTAAGTTGAGTTGAAACCCCAAGGGACGCTTTTCCGCTTTGAAATGCTAGAATGCTGCCGTTTCGAATAAGCTCTGAGCAGAATATTATTGCTTTTTTGTAGCAACTTCCAAAAGACCCCCGTGATGATCGGCAAAGAGGTTCTCATTATATATGACTGTTCAGTTGATGTCCAAATATAGAATAATCGCTCTTACCCTAAATTGGATTACTTTGCCCTACCTTGCTTGTCAGGGTCGAAAGAGTTGGGAATTTTTATCCACTGGATTATTAAGTTGCTCATGTCTTAACCCACATTCGATTCTCCTTCTGGATAATAGTGTATAGCAGTAAAATTATAATATAGTTTTCTTACCTCGGCTTCATGTATCTACGTCACTCAACTGGAGAATGAGGGTTTCTATGACAACTCAAAGCTCTGAGCAACACGAAGTACTAGCTACGGTACATGTATTTTTTAGAGGTTCTTCCCGCTGCTGCTACATAGGAAAATCTTCCTTTCAACCCTTGCACTGCTTGTGTCTGCTTTTTTTAGGGGGAAAATCTCTTTAATCATGTTTTCCCTTTTCGGGGCCTAGCGAAGTATAGCGGTCGATAAATTCGCAGAAATGTATCAAGACGTGCTTGTTAAGACACCAAGAGGATTTTGCCTGTATGGCACCGTAGGACAATGGACAGCGAAGTAGGATTCCTGGCAAAGTGTATAGGTAATAAGCTTTCTGGTGGGGGAGGGGAGGGAATAGTAGCACTGCGTACAAACCTTAGCACAGAAATAGCAACATAAACTTGATCTAGATCGATTTGGTGAAGCTAATTTTGTTTCGGAGCCAGTTAGTTGCAATTAAAGAAGGAAACGGCTTATTATTTATTAAAAAAGTTTTATTGCTATTTTGGACGGTGGAATGTAGTACATCGTTCAAGCTTTTCTATTGTCGTGTTTTCCGCTGCACTCGGGTTGAGTACCGTGTACTACTCGGAAGTACCGTGGGTGTTGTTGACTTTGGAGTCGTTAGTATGCTTCTTATTTCCCTATTGGGCGTTCTAGCTCGGTATATGAAAGAAATTTATCACATTTACGAAGAAGATTCTTTAAAAGAGCTTGAGCGTAGGTGGTTTTACATTTTCAAGCATTACGGAGTAGGAATGTTATTTCTGAATTTAAAAAAAGAACATTAGGAAATAGCTCGACTGAAGGACAGAAGAAGCGTTTTAACAGAGAGAGAGAGAGATGGAGAAGTCTTTTCGCGGAGAACCGGACGAAGGAAACGTCTAACTCTCGCCACACTAATATAACACACATGGTCCCCGGTTTCGATGGAGTCATAAGTGCGTGTAGATGGATAGATGGATATGTGACTTCTTGAAAAGCCACTTCAACACTTTAAAATCTCTTACACTTTAGTTTTAATGGGTGAACCAATTTAGCATGTTAGTATTTCAACAACTCGAGCTTTCAAGGTATATACTAGGGCAATTATTCATGTAAACGCAAGTTTACGCAACGAGGACAAAAGATACTGAAAATATAGCAGCAGAAGGAAAGGTATATAGTATATACCATTTTTTACAGGAGTGCTCAAAATGCAGCGCGTCATAATATAGAGGGTTCGCAAGATTCTGTCGTAAAACGAGATTGATTGTGACATATATAACAGAGCTTCTTCCTGCCAGCAAACGTCATCTCTCCTTTCGGGCATCATTTCTGCTGCCGGTCTTGGGGCTCTGTTATGCTTTTCTGTGAGCAGCGCTAAACTTTTCCAAACAAAGCTGGGGGAAAAGAAAAAGGGAGCCAAGCGTCTAGAAAGCATAAACCCCTTTGCTTGTAATGATACTTTTATTGCCGGCAGTTTAAGTACAGAAACTTCTGCGTGCCTTGCGGCTTTGCCTGTGAGCAAACTTCTTCTTTTCGGATTGATCGTATAATCTTCCTCAAGAAATCCCTCCAAAGTGTTCCCCCGCTAAACAACTTTACTCTTTACGCGAAGAAAGTGAGATTTCTCTCGCTGCAGAAAAAAGGATAAAAACATACTACCGAACTGTCACTTTAGATTAGCCGCCGCTCTGTAAAGTTAATGATACCAAGATATATCCTGCCGAACTTTCCCTTAGTGTGTTGTATCGTTTAAAAATTTGCGTTTGACGTCACGACATTGTCTCTGTTATCGGTTTCCTATAGGTTAAAGGGTACGAAATGACTCATGGCATAAGAATAGTCTCGGTTACCATGGGACTTTGTTCTCTACTTAAAAAAACAACTATTCATAGCATAAGAATATGACTAAAAATAAACATGGCTGGCCATTGGATCCGTGGAGTAGTGATCTGAAAACACCTGAACCAGTTGTTAAAATTCGGTTAGGGTATATTTATTCACGCTTTTACGATAGGACGAGTTATGATCAGAGGAAAGGCTCAACCTGCAACTTAGTAAAACCTGCTGTTCAGTGTCCCCATCTCTGGCAAAAAATAAGATCGTCGAATATTCTTTCGAAATTACTGCATAGGGGTTAGGAGGACGAGGTAAATAAAAGCGGACATGGGAAGCGCAACGCCTACTTCCAGTGACGCCATTTTCAAAGGGCGAAAATATATTTTTGGGGACCTTTTTAGAGATCCCCAACTATTTTGCCTCTGAGAGCGCTATTGAGTCGACGAGACCTTTCATTGGGGGCTTATCCTAGAAAAAGGACTACTTCTTGAAGAAATGTTTACGTCAGCAGCTCCAACTCGTATTTCCCATCACAATGTTAGGAAATCACTTGAGATGCTTACGTGTTTTGAGGATGTTATTCTTCTCCAGTTGCCACTTTATTTTCTAGTTTTCTCTGGTTTCTGTAGTATTGCGTGTTTAACTATCATTTTGATTTTTTTCTTATCCAATTTGACAAGGGATGCGCCATTTTTCTGGAACCCCATAATAGCATGTAGCGTATTATTTTTTTTTCTTAGTCCCCGTTTTTGCTTTGTTAATTGCCTTGCTGTAAGGACTTCCACGAACGCTACAAATTTCTTTGGCCGGTACAGCGTGGAGGCTAATTTTACAGAGACGCGTTCCACGGGAGCCACGCTTAATCTCACGATTAACTTACTTGATTTGATCAGTACCCCTCTGGCCTCATCTTAGCTGGGTTATACTACATACCTTCACTTGTAACCCGCGTGTATTACGCACCCAGCCTAACTAATTAGGTTTCGTTAGAAAACCGGGTTGCTTTGTCACATACCTGTTCCGACATGACAACTTCCGTAAAGTTCACGGTAGTTGTAACTAAGGTAAAATGATTGTCATACACTCTTCGTTTTTCTTTCTTGGGGGGCAAGGCCGGGAACGAAAAGGTTGCTTTATTGAAGACTTCCAGCTCTACACTTTGTGGTACTAGACAAGTCTTTTGTTGTGCAAAGTGCTCACACACCGACTTAGCGGTCGAAGTGTGCTTTGGGAGCAGACGGAAGGTTCTGGCGCATGTTATAAGGCAGATCTTGTGTTGAAGGGTAATTGGTAAAGGGCTTTTACACGTGTTTGCTTGAGGAGACTTTAAGAGATGTGACGAGCAATTTAGGCCAGCAATTTGCTTCCTCCTAGCCGGTTATTTGCCATGGGAATAAACGCGTGCAAGTTTCCATTACTTCGAAGCGGGTGTTACGTACATGAAAGATGGGGATGACAAGTGTTTAACCTCTTCTCAAAATGTTGATTAGGAATCATTGGATGACGTGTTTGTGACGAGCCTCTTTCATGTTCCACGTATCGCTTGTTACTGATACTCTGAATGCCAACGTATGCACTTAAAAGGTTACATGCCAACAAATTGTCTTAATTGTCTTAACCTTGTCTTAATAAACAGGGCAAAAAAACGTTTTAAGGATTTTTTCCTTGCCAAGTAGTACGTAGTTAAGCTATAGAAAAGATAAATTTTAAACAAGTGGGTCACGTGACTTTTTGACGTCGTTGACGTATCTGCTAGCATGCCTTTGTTTACTACTTGAGTATTACCTATTGCCCTACTTTAAGGAGCCTTGTTTTCCAACTTCTTCGTGTTACTATTAGCCTGAAATCCTGTAGGGTAGCTAACGTATACTAGGAAGTTAATACCGGAAATATGAAATTGCCAAACTTGGCTTACTTAGTGTTGTCGAGTGTGTTCCTAGACTGATCTATTTTGGTTTGGGTCTGGACTTTGTTCCTATTTTCGTTTCTTTGTTTTCTAATTAGCTTTTTGTTCTTCATGTCTTTGACAGATCCTATGGAGGACTTGGATGATTCGGTTTGGAATGAAGAAGCTCCTGTAGGTAAGTAAAAGTTGTAGTCTACGTTGGTGTTTCCTCCACCTCTCAACTCAGCCCTCCGTGTCGAGCTGGATATTGATTGCTTAATCAACATCCAAGTTTACCACTTCCTTAGGATGTGGAAGAGTTTCGTGTAATTAATCTCGGTTCGCAATTGATGTATTGACAGCCCCGACCGCCACTCTATAAGTGCTTTAGAGAAGAAGTAGAATGCCCAGGGAAAATGGGGCCAAAGCTTTTAGCTGTTTTATGATCCTGAAAGCGAGGTTTTGTATAAAGAATGGCACAAGCTTCGGGCAAACACAGAAAAAAGCGGAAAGACACCCAAGAAAATGCAAAAGATTTGGGCTTTGCCAAGAAATGAATTACTTGCTGGAAGAAGGCTTTCAGTCTTCTGCAACAAACCACAAAAGTTGGGCTTTTTTTCGTGCGATTATTCTTAGAAACATTTCTCCCATTCTTGAGCCGGGGCATAATATTAACAGTTTTAATAATTTAATGGCATACGTAATGTCCTTATCTAATTGTTGTTGGCATCTTTTCTTTGTAGGTGAAGTGGAGAAACTCCTTCGGCAACACAAAGAGAACCAAGAGCTTATTCGGAGTATGGGAACGTCGTTTTACAGGATTATTTACCCAGTGCAATTGCGACATCATGAGAAGCTGGGAATTTCCACCAGGGAGATTGGTACCACCAAGGTATGTAAAATACGGGACTGTCAACCGTTTTTGCTCCTTTATCATAATATTCAAGTCATTATATAGAATCGCCCGGAACCTCATTTACTATTCTTGTGTTTGTGCTACTCTGTTGGCCGCGTTTCCATTACTACACTTAAAAGAACAGAATTTAAGCTTTACAATTATAGAATGCGTTGCTTCTGGCCAGCCTTATAGCTTCCACCAGAGGCTTCGTGTGTACTTTTTTCCATTTTATATAAGATTGCCTATTGCAAATCCTAAAAATATTCCCTCAACCTTAAAAAGCTAAACCGATCCGCGACCTTCTCGTTTGTCTAACCTTTCGATATGTTACCGTATGAGGAATGTATTTCTACTTTATTTGTGTATTCCTATTGAACTGGACGTTTTAAGACAAACGTCCACATGACATCCGACCTATATGGCGGTTCGGCCTGCTTTTTTAATAGCATGTCCGTCCGTATACGTCCGACACTTTGTTCACGGCCAGCAAACAATTTAACCTGTGTGAGCAATAACAAAGGGTTTTTGACAACCACGTCTTGCTCTCATTCCTGTGTTTTTTAAACGGGTTTAGGAAGCCCAATTATCTATGGCATATGTATTATTTTCCCCAAATAACATCACAGGTGGAGGTAGGCTATAAGTGAGATCACTTGATTATTAGCAATTCCTTTTTTTTATTAGTTTAGAGAATTCTTAGAATTGCCGATTCGTATGAATTCTCCAAGTTTGACAAACCTTGTGTAGCTTGTAACAGCAGTTTTTTTAAAACGTTGCCCCCTATCCTCTTGCAGAGTTATGACCGTTTCCTTGAAGGAGCCAGAAACGAGCGATTAAGTACGCAGGTATAATATTTCATTCCCCATTTCCAACGTGTTTTTTACTATAACCTGCCTCTTCCTTCGGAGACAATCCAATTTTGGCACGTTTCGCTACTGCTATATTTTAGTTTTATTATTATTAGTTTTGTTTTGGCTTGGGTCAACCTGTTATTCAGCTTCGGTTCTGGACGGCTTTCTTCACTGTTTGGTGTGTGTTTGTATGATTTTTTATGTGACGCATGGAGAAAAACAGGGAAATCTTTTTAGCTAGATAACTTCATTTTCGCACAGTGTGTCCGGGTGTCTTATATAGCACGACGATTTTGTAGGCTCTTGTCAGTCGAAGAAGTAATCGTCTTTAACGTCAAGCACTTTTCTTGGACATCTATACTTTGCAAAGTTGAATTTTCTTTCTACCCAGTTTGCAAAAGCTTTCTAGGAGAAACTTTGTTCTTTTTGCTGAACATAAATTGGAGCGTTTGTGCATCGTAGCGTAAGTTCCTAAGAGACCATGCGCTACTTGATTCCATTAAGAGACTGGATTGAATTATTATTTCTGCCACAATCTCTAAGAGCTGCAGTGCTACCGGAAGCCCAGTAGAAAAATGACGCATAGCGTACGTCTCTAGCCATTAACTGTCAAACATAATACTTTTTTATTCGCTAATTTCAAACAATAAACTTTCCCGTCAGGAGATTACTTTGTACTTAGGTAGCACGATGTTGGCGAAATCCGACGGAATGGATTGAACGTTTGCCCTTTAGCAGATGACATACAAAGTAGTACATTAGCAAGGACAAAAAAATTAAATGTTAGCAGATGACATGCAAATAATAGCCTATTGAGCAATTAACACGAGGAAACAAAAGTCAACTGGGGTCATTAGGCTTTTCACTTTACACAAAAATGTCTTCGAAGTAGTCAGGGAAACTTTTTGTGACCTGATAACTCTGTCTATAGAGGGCAATTTAAGCCCTAATTTTGGCGTTGTTTTCTTGCAGTACAAAGAAATGTTGCCCGAGAAGGAGAGCAAGCTTGCTTAGAGCTATAGACTAAAGTAAACGGGTGTCGTGCTGTGGAGTGTATGGGAGCAGTTGCACCTGTCTCTTTTACTATGTTAACGCCTGTTTCGCGGACGACGCAGCTGGGATCCGCAGCATAAATAATCTCTTGTCTTGACAGTCATCTGATTACCTATTCAATGTGGGTGGGGAGAATTTTGGGGGGTTTATTTATTATTTAGTTTGTATTCCTGGTGCTTTCAGTTAGTCCTTTTATTTGTTTTTATAGCTGTTTTGTGCAGCCTTTGCTATGCAAAACGTATATCATGATCATACCGTTAACATAACTCTAAAGCTATATGTCCTTGTGTACCGTGAGCAATAACGTTACTCGATAGGGAGGCGAAAATGTAGGAAATATGTAGTACAATGATGTGCTAAGAACGATGCATAAAACGCCTGCACTGAAGCGTTAATGAAGTTTCGTGTCGTTTTTTTGTTTGTTTCTTGCATTTCCTGGTTTTAGCAAGCTGGAAAACACTTTCATCGAACGTCGTTGCTCATCAAAGCCTTTAGCCACAAATTTCGCCTGGATTTAGAGCTCAACACGTAAGTAATTTCGTACGATTCGAGATAAGAAATAATTTCACGGTATGAATTCTAATTTATTGACGCTTGTAGGCAACTACTGGCACCTAATTTGATCCAAAAACACTTTTTGCCTGGAGGAGCGGAGCAGATATCCAAACAAGTATGTTGCTCTCTACAGATTAAACTTACTTAACATTTTTGTATTGTTTGCGATGCAAAAATGGGATGACGGTGAGTTCTAAAGAGGCTTAAGCTATTAAATTTCCACTGGGTTTTCTGAGAAACAGCATTTTTTGTTTGGTGGTCAAAAGGCGGAGCTGAAAAACCTAAACTTTTGATTTGTTCTTTGGTGGTAAACTTTTGATGATTGAGAATTTAGAACTTTTTTGTTTTATTTTTCCTTCCAGCTTCTAGCCCAGAAATAGCAAGCGAACAGTCAAGTTTTCTAGAGCAATCCTATTTCCCGTTCTATTGTTTCTGATCGAATCAGTTTCTATCAAGCTATATGTTTTGCTAGTAAAAAAAAAAGGGAGGGACCGAGTTGAAGAATGAGTTATATATGTCTTTTGGAGAGGAGACCGGTAGAGAAAAGGCTCTCCCAGTTTGTTTGTTTTTTCTTGAGAGCTGCCAAGCAAACGCAAAGCGTCGTCGACAACGATGACGCAAAAGCGACATTAGGATGAGGTACGAACTTTTCTCCGCTAAGTTGCTTTAGCCAGGATTGAAAGAGAGAACGAAGGGTAAAACGCCCCAAAGCTTAAAAGGAATGGAAACGAAAAAAAAGACCACACACTTGATATGATTCTTTATTGAAAAAAATGGGGAAAAAGATTAGTTTTTCGAGCTTGAAAAGGAATAAACATAAACGCAGAAAAGTCAAAGGCCAAGTCCAACCAGGTGCCATTTTTCTTTTCTGTTTCAGCATTTCCATGGCTGTTGAATTCTGTAGTTGTCCGGACTGAATGGTGTTAACAAAAAAAGGAACTTACTACCAGGTTTCAATAAGTTGGAGAATATAAGAATGATGTGATGCTGAATATAGAACTGCTGCGTACCTAAGCACGGAAGATTGCCCTCAAAAATGCTCCCGCGAAAATCATTACCTTCTTGATGGAAGGAAATGAGTTGGGAACAGTATCGATTACGAAAGCCTACACGTGGAAAAGCGGAAAGAGGAAAGTACAGAGGAAGAGGCGAACACGGGAGAGAAAGCGAGGATGGGGAAAGTAAGCGATGCTAGGAGAGATTGGGAAGAGAGTAGAGTGAGTAAGATAGCCAAGAAAGAAAACGGAAGAAATAGGACCAGAGTGAGCATGAAAGAAAGAGGTAAAACGAGAGAAATAGGTAAAAAAAATAGAAGAGCGACCAAAAAGAAGCGGGTAAGAAAGGGTTGATTTGAGAGAGGGAGAAACAGAAAGAGATGAAGCGCAGAGAGGGGGAGAGAGAGAGAACTTTAAGTGAATTCAACTGTTTTCGTGTTTGTCTTTGCACTCATATATCCGTACGTACGTACGTACGCATGCAAATCTAGGTTTCCTGACTTGAGCACACACGTCGTACGACAACTCCAACGCGGAAGACGGGAAATTTTGTGCTTGAAAGGAAGCTTCGTCTTTGACTTTGCTGCGCTGCAGTTATCGGGATCTCTGTAAGCGTTAGCTGTCATTCTTGCTGGTAGGGAAGATATCAAGAGAGGAATAAAATGGCAAACGTAAAAAAATCACTGTTTTAACAGTCCGCGGAGATTAGGGGAATGACAAAATCATCAGCTGAAGACCGGCAAAAGCTGTACTTAACAGAACGTTTTAACATTTGTAGGCTTTCATGAACTCGACACTGTATATCAAAACTGTATATGCATTGGCAAGCATCGAAGTGAGTCTTAATTGATGATTAGGATGGAACCCATAAAGTGGCAAATTTCCAGTCTATTGCACTCTACTTTTACACTTAACTTCCAGCATCCTTGGGTCCGCATCAGCTAGAAACTTGCTATCATTTTTCTTCCTTAGCCTCAGCGAAGAGCAAGACTTTTTTTCCCTCACCCAAAGTCATGTTCTTGTTCCGGTTCCGGCTTCCGGACCACTTTTGTCTCCCCGTTTGGCGTTTCCAGCGTTGCCTCTTGTTTCTTTTAGAGATCCTAAAGGGATACGTTACCTGAATTTCCTAGCAGGTTCTCTCTATCTCGGACGTTAGCCAACAGCAATTGGTTTGGCTTGCCGCAGCTTTTCGGCTTCCCTCCTCTCTCCCTTCTCCCTATACAAGTACGCGACGTGGACAAGATCAGCAAATTGTTGGTTTTGTTTTCCAACGCATACCACATACACATGTGGACGATTGAGACATGTATATCCTGAAGATTTCCCCTATAGCTTCAGTCTTGAGTTGTTCCTATTCCATTAACCTTTAGACACGATCCGTTTTACTCAAGTGTTGCCTTCGAAACGTAAAATATAATCGCAGGAACGATTCGGTGACGGAGAAGGACACTCAGTTTGGCTTATTGTACCCGGGGTGGGGGGAGAGTTAATGAGAAAATACTTCCGTGGGTGTTATTTGATCGCTTTTGCTTTCGAGCCGACCTTTTTTTTTCCTTTTCGATTCTGGTTTGCTCCACACTAAATAGATTAACGGAATGTACGTACATTACAGTGTCGTAGATGGGGATCGAAGGGTAAAAAGGGCCCAATAAGGAACAGTGAATGTATTGGACTGAGAAAAGACGCATATACTGTTAAGATGTGTATTGATTAGACGCAAACTTTGGGTTCTTTCATTTTCCAGGAGATTGAACACTGCTATTACCATGGTTCCGTGAAGGATTATCCAGGAGCAACGGCTGCGTTTCGCACGTGTAACGGAGTATCGGGGGTTATTCATGTGGGCAATGAAACTTTTATTATCCACCCATTTTATGGAGGCGATCTTTCGGTATTGTACTAGCTCCATTACGAATTATCGTTCGACATTAAAAGCGTTCCTTTTTCTCCTTCTCCTACCTCTTCCCGTGTTTCTTGCCCTTCAAAACCCGAACCTTTTTTTGTGCCCTTGTTGCAGCGTAAGCATCCGCATGTGATCTTCGAGGCCCGCGCCAAACTAAAACAGCAATGTGGCAATACGGGATCTCTGGAATGGGGACTGAGGAATTATCGAAAGGGGAAATCCCCCAAATCAGTTAATGAACGGTATAAACGAGACGTACGTGAAGTGACCAAATATGTAGAGACAGCGCTAGTTTTGGACAAAGCCATGGTAAACATCGTTTATTTCCTTTCGCGAAGCCCTTTTTAGTGCTACTTGATAGAAAGTGAACCAAATGGGGCTTCTTTTGTCGTTCACGTATTTAGACTTACTTATTTTGATTTTTGCAGTTTGAGAAGAGAAATGGCAGCAGACGGATCGAAGTTGTGCACGATGCTATTCAGATTGCAAATATTGCGGATTTGGTACGTATTAGTTTGACTTAATGTTACAGTTCTGCTATTAGATATCTTGCTGACTAAGCCTTTCCCCTTTTCTTCGCTCACTGTAGTATTTCCGTACCTTAAATACGCGCATTTCCGTGGTATACATCGAAACATGGGCCAGTGAAAACCAGGCCTTAGTGGACAGGTCTCAGGACATCCACCGTGCCTTGCTCAATTTCAACGACTACACCTCACGCAAACTCTTCAAAGTCGATAAAGATACCGCACAACTGCTCTCGTAAGTTTTTTAATTTTTTCTGGAAATTTTTTATTCGTGCAGGGTAGTGAGCTGCCTTTCAATTTATGTTCCGCGGGCGCTATTAATGAAAAGCATGAAAGGGTGCGGGTTTAACGGAAGACCAAACCGCATTAGACACGTGTTTTTATTGATAGGGGTGAGTCATTTCCAACTGGTGCGTCGGGGATGTCAGTACCCGATACCATCTGCACGGCAAAAGCTGTTGGGATTAGCGTGGATTTGAGTCCCTACGAACCTCATTTAGTGGCGGGAACCATGGCGCACATGATTGGACATAATGTCGGCATGGGACATGACGACGGACGTAAGTATAGTAGAAAGAAAAATCAAGCAAATAAAAGAAAAGAAAGGAAGGATGGTATTAGAAAGGAAAGCAAGTTTCTTGAATGCATTTGATGAAAATAGTTTCTCCAAAATGTGATCTCGTATTCCCATTTTAATCTTGGCCGAGTCTTAAAAAAAGAGGGGGAAAAGTTACAATCAAAGGGCATAAGGAAAAGTCCTTGCTGTGAAAATTTGACTAATAGAAAAACAGTGAAAAAAGGAAGGGCATCATTAAAAAAAATGCCTCCAAGAAAAAAAGACGTGAAGACTTGGCAGACCGTAAGCCCATGGGTCGTTTAACATATAAACGTGCATGTTTTCCCATTCAAGCTGGAAGATATTTTTCTTATGCAAGAGGAATTTTTTTTAAGCAGAAAAATTGTGTGACATTAAAAAGACTAGGAATTTTACGGCTTTCTGGCCTCGCTATACTCGGCATGTTTAATTAACGCTTCCCCTCTTCTTGTTACTTCTTAGCTGTTGCTGGCTGGGAGACTTGAAATAAGACTTTTTTAAAAAAAAATTTACAATACTCGTTGGAGCTGTCTGACTAGGCTGTCTACTTTTTGTTTTTAAAGTCCTCATTCTATTGCTTGGCAGCGTCTCTGTCTGTTCTCCTTTCCTTGGAATCTCTCTTTGTCAAATTAAGGTTTTTCCATCATTAAAGAAGCCAAAGGAGCTCTATATGTCGGATGTTTCCTTCAAACATTCAAACTTGTGGTAGGGTTGAATTTGAAGATAACTTCCTGACACCATTGAGCCGTTCCACAATATATATATTTTTGTATTTTCGACTTTTACTTTCTTGATTTATTTACGTCGATTCAATCTCTACAACTTAGGTGAAGATTGTCACTGCGCTGATTGGCACGGATGTATAATGGCGCAATCCATTGTGGGCTTAGATAATGTACAGCCCTATAAATTTTCGGAATGTAGTCTCTCGGATTACGTTGATACACTCCGTGTGGGACACGCCATCTGTCTAATTAATCGCCCTAGCATTGTAAGTCCATTATTTGTAAGCTCTTTTCCGACTTTTTTCTTTCCTACTTCTTCTACCGTTAAACTATGTCTTCCTATCGATTTTGTATACCAATCTGTTCTGTTTTTTTAAACTAAAAGCTTGGGAACAAGTTTAATTTTCGTTTTCTTCCGCGCAATTAAGTTTCTTGGAACGTAGTTAGACGGAAACGTACATGTTTTACTCCGTTTTCTTGGTAGTTGGATGACTTTCGTACATGCGGTAATGGCATTGTGGAGGACGGAGAAGAATGCGACTGCGGCACGATTGAAGAGTGCCACGAGTTTGATCCGTGTTGCGATCCCATTACGTGTAAATTAACGGTAGAAGCGGAGTGTGCGTCAGGACCTTGTTGTGATGATTGTCGGGTAAGTCCCCTTTCTTGTACCAAAACTCACTCAAACGAATGTTTCCGCTGTTAAGAGTTAGAAACCAGAAAGGGTGCGGACTAATGCGAGAAGAAAAGAGAAGGAAAACATTTTATATACATATATTTTTTTTTTTGCTATTTTATACCCGCAGAACTTGCAACTGTCCACACAACTTGAGAGTAATGTACTTGTGTTTTATTTGTCTTCGTGAAACAGCTTCGCGCAAAGGGTACTTTGTGTCGAGAAGCAACCAATGAATGTGATTTACCGGAAGTGTGCAACGGAAGATCCGGGCAATGTCCGCTAGACGTTTCTAAAAAGAATGGAAACCCTTGTGAAGGCGGTAGAGGTTATTGTTTTGGAGGCGTGTGTCCGACATTAGATAACCAGTGTCATCAAATCTGGGGATATGGTACGTTAAACAAATGATGAATGTTATACCCTCCCCCCTCCCTTTTTGTGTTCCTTCCTTATCTTCTTCCTTTACTATTGACTCGCTTGGCTTTGTTGCAAAAATTCTTGCGTTTTTTTCCGACGTCGTGTACCATGACAACCTAAACCTGTGCTGTGACAGATTATTTGTATGGAATATCTTTCCACCCTTGCAGGCGGTGTGGCAGCAGATCGGCGCTGCTATGAACAGTTCAATTCCCAGGGTTCAATCAATGGGCATTGTGGCGTGGATACTTCCAACAATTACCTCAAGTGTGAAAATGAGTAAGTTCAACACTCCGAGAAATGACTACGAAACTTATTAAGGAGACGAGTGATCTATCAAAAGTCTGACAACCTGTCCTTTTTTCTGTGTTTAGCAACGTCATGTGCGGTTCTCTACAATGTCAAATGGGATCGCGCTACCCTATCGTGGCCGGAATGGATCAGATGTATTCGCGTACCATATTTTCTATGGGCGGGAAGGAATTTGAGTGCAAGTAAGACAAAAGCCAAAGGCGAGAAAAGTTTCATTATGCATGACCAGGAAAGCTGATGATGGACCATTTGAACGAAAACCTTATACGTGACTTTTGAATTTGGAATGTTTGGCAGAGTTATCAGTGGCAACTTGGCAGCTACAGCCTCAGAACTACCTGACTTGGGATTAGTCCGCGATGGAACACCGTGTGGATCAAATTTGGTATGCATTACTTGCTCTTCAGTTACTGCTACGTTTTCATTTAGTGTTGCAGAGGACCGTTTCCTTGCATCTGTTCTATTTCCTAGACACTCGAAATTCTTTTATCCCCCCTTCACATCCAAACTTATTCGCGTGCTATTGCTCTCTTAGGTGTGTGTCAATAAGACCTGCACCAGCATATATCCCTTTATCGACCGAGTCAAATGTGCCAGCAACAACGTCGCTCTTGATTGTTCCGGACATGGGGTAAAGCTATATAATTTAAGTAACGCTTTTTTTTTTTTTTTACTGTATATGAAAAAACGTCTGAACGCGTTTGTTACCCAAGGTTTGCTCGAACGTCAACACCTGTTTCTGCGATCCCGGTTGGACCGGCCACGATTGCGCAACGCAAACAAACATAACTTATCCGGCATTAATGGGTCAGGGTCAATATGGAACTCATGATACACACGGACAAGGTGCTTTATTTCGCACCCCCCAACCTTCGCACGCTACCGGTCAGCCGCCTGCTTCCACAGAAATGCCCTTGGTCGATTGGCAAAAGAACACCACGAAGACAACTTCTTACGGTATTATACGAACAAAAAATTGCCCAGCTTACTTTTGCGGAGAAACAGATGTTAATTCTTTATTTTTCTGTTGTGGCTCTCTTGACTTGGGATACTTGCTGGACCCTCCTTACTGTTTTTAATGGTACTCGTGATATGACAGTGGACGCAAGTGGAAGCAGCACCGTATACCTAGTGGCAATGCTGGTGTCGGTGGTAGGGGGTGTATTTATCGTATTTGCGTTGATGGCCCTCTGCTACAGGTCAGTGGTGGTACACAGAAACCTCTCGCTCTGCGTCAGGTTAGTTAACGCCTTCCCTTCCCTTGCCCTTTTTTTGCCAACCTTTCTGTTCTCACATATATTTTTTACTTTACCTTCTTTTTCTTTCCCTTCCGTAGCTTCACACCGTAACTCTTTGTACTAATTTCCCTTTTGCTTTTCTAAACCATTATACTTTGAATTCGGGAAGAACAGCAAAAATAGTCTAAAAGCATTTTTTGAGGAAGGAGGATCCATGTTTGGGAACCTTAACAGACTTGGCCTCCCTCGGACACTCCTTCCACATTCTGTAATAACGTAAAGCACCGTAGTTAGCATTAAACGTAATAAAACGTAAAACCGTTTCTCGTTTTGTCCACTATGCTTTAAGCTTTTCCTTCCACTAAAATAAAGCTAACATCAACTTTATCTACCGTTCAGTTTTATTGAGTTGAATCCCCCTCTTTTTTTTTTTTTTTTTTTTTTTTTTTACCGCTACTCGGCTCAGCAGGTTTTATGTTGGCATCTTGGTTTTAATTCTCAACCTTCCCTCCTCGTAGAATTTTTTCCTCTCTTTTTTTCTCCTTTAATTCCTGTACTCTAATTATGTTTTTCTAAAGTTTTTTTCGAACCATTGAGTTTTGCTTCGGTCAAGTCCGCTTTGTAGGAAGCTTGTGTGTTCTTGATAGTAGTCTGATCGAGTTGAACATTAACAGTCTTTCCTACTAACTGTGATTAATCCAAACTTACGTTTTAGCTGTTTCTTTAAAACAGTTTTATTGTGATTGTGACACAGCGATGCTATCGCTAGGGGTGGGGCTTAATGGACCGGGGGAGGGCTGTAATAAGCTTTGCAAGAAAAACACAGCGACGCGTAAAGTTCGCAAAGTATTGAGGTCAAATTCCACCAGCCAATTTCTACTTCACAACATAGCCTATGCTCGTGACTCAAAAGTTCGATAACAGTTACGATTCCGTAGCTTTCATTTAGCTTTGAAGCACACAGCACTTAATGCTAAATTAATCTTAAAATTGCTAGTACTTTCCTGTTGATTGGTCTCTTCTTTTTTCCCCATTCTTTTATTTGCTGCTTCTTTTTTTTATAAAAAAATTAGGCGAAAGAGTACTATGCCAAAGTATGACCCTCCGTACATGAAAAGACCATTGGTTACTTCATTGCCAGCCAAGCCTTCAGCTAATCATATGGCCACGTCAGTTGATCCTGCTTTAGGACTAGAAGCCGGAGCGAAAGGAATAACTTTTGGGTCCATGCCATCCTACCGGTAAAACCAAAGATTTGTTTGTTGATCGTTTGATAAAAATTCGGAACTAACTTGAATTAAAATTGATTTTTTATGCAACTTTGTGACCTGGTTTGAAAAAACGTCAACAGACCAGTAACTCATGCGAATGCTGCTGGGGGTGGAGCAGGCCAGAATGTGATTAATAATTTTGGGTCAGCCAGCGAAGAAGAAGCAGGCCAATCTGGTTAGTTTCCCCTGCAACATCCTAACTACGAAAAAAGCGGGTCTGGCAGTCCCTAATGTAATTTATCTGGACTACTTTGCACTGTAGGCGAAGACGAAACGGCAGCGTTTTTGGACGGTATTCCTAATAATTTGTCCAAGCAACCGGAAAAGGGCATTCTAAAGAAATCCGGGCCTTATGGACATGTTGGAATGCCTTTAACGTTGCCTTTAGTCTCAGGCAAAGAGAAATGGAGCGAAGAATCCCAGTCGGATAACCAAGAAGTGATATCACCCGAATCAGAACGTGACAGAGACAGAGGTCCATCCGGTACAAGTAATACAAAAAAACAACAACTTACGTCTATAGCTCTACTGATACAAACAAAAGGGGAGAAGAGTTCACCCACTTGACGACCCAAGTAATTATGATACGGAACTCATTCTGTTCTTTGGTATCTTTCAGGCATTGGCTTGTCTGACGTGGAACGCACTTTAAAAAGTCTCAATGGTTACCACGAAGATATATTGCAAGCTTTGCGCAGTGCAGCATCCCATCGCAGTGCTAGCAGCGCATCACTTTCGGATGACCTTAGAAAATCCTTTTCGGATCATTACCCAGATTACTTCCCACCTTCGGAATATATGTTGCTGCGTGGTAACAGTCATGATAAGTTAGCACCACGAAGTAGTGGAGGTGGACCAAGTCCCCTGGGAGGCGTGACCGTAGGGGGCAGTACCGCTGGGTTGTTACCGCCTGCAGGTGATAGCGGTGATGAAGGAGATTTGGTACCGCCCTGCGGACCTATCCGTATCCGTAATTTGGAGGATTTAATCCGCCAACTGGAACGTCATTCCGCCAGACACACGAGTCCCAATGGCTCCGAAGACATTCGTATGTCAGAACCCGAAGCTGATCGACATTATCGATTAGATCGTCTCGATAGACTGGATCGCTTGGATCGCCTTGGCTTGGATCGTCTGGAATCGTCGTCTAATCCTGATTCGCAAGGGTCAGTGTTTTAAAACTTGCTAACAGCATTGAGCAACCAACTACCGGAGTTATCTTCCTTGGCCCCTTACAGAGTTCTTTTTTTCATATTTTTTTGCTCTCCTGTAAAGCCCACCAAAAAGCGTTTTTTCGTTTGTTTTTTCTTAACTCACCGTTAAAAAAAAGTTTTCCTCTCATTGCAAAGTTATGCTGAAGAACAGTCTTTGAACGGAAGGTTAGTTACACCTTTCATAACATGGACAACATTAAGCAAACTCCATGTGGCGGTGTTTCGCAAGGCGCAGAATGATGATGACACGACAGTTTGGTTTGATAGAAAAGTTTTCTATACCTAAAAGTTCTTTCTGGATGTTTGCTCGCTGGAGGAAAAAAAGTGCGCTTGGTGGAATGAACAGAAGAAGCGAAGAAATGCTGGATTGTTGAATAGTTTTGCTCCGCTGAAAAGTTTTAAGAAACTCGATTCAACCCCGTCTGAAAAGAATTGTTGGAAGGATTTTCCCCCCTTTATTTTGTACTTTAATTTAGAGAGAGAAAGTGGTACAGAGGAAAGGGAGCAATCTTTAATTCCTCCATGGTATATATAAGAAAGGAAAAAAAAAACCTTCCAGTTCTTTCTTTCTTCGAGGAAAAGCTTCATCTTGTGAGCACCCCAGCATTCACCAATTTCATATTCCATGTAGTGGGCTGTGTAGTGTTCTGTACAGGTACAGAAGACAGAAAAAAACTTAGCGTAAAGTACAGATGAAAGAAAACGCAGCATTTGGTCAGGTATGAATGAGGTAACATCGTATGGTTGCAGATAACAGTAACGTTTGTTTGGAAAAAAGTCTTGCAATAAAATATGGTAGTACGAAGAGAAGGAAAAACTCAGCCAAGGTACCACACAACCATTTGGACAGTGCGAAATTCTTCTTCTCTTAATAGATTACTCGTCTTTTGCCCGTTGTATAGTCTTGCGTATTTTCATGGGATTAGCTCATTTTGCTTTCTTTTAATGGTTTGTAATTTTTTATTGCGTATAATTTTTCACTCCAGTACATTCGTTGATCCATCAAGTAATTTGCACGTTGGCTCTTTCTGTCTCTCATCTCTCTGTCACCGTCTTTCTATCTCCGCCTTCTCTTTTCACCTCCCCTTTTCACCTCTGTATATACTTCTCTCTCTCCTTTTTCTCAGTGGAAGGTTGTGCTTTTTATGGCTGAGTTTTTCGTTATTCTTTTTCTTCCAAATGCTGCGTTGTCTTCATTTTGTATTGTCTAGCAAGCACCGCATGCTTCCGTATGCAAATGAAATTTTTTGGTCTTGATGCTTATGTCCAATTTGGCATTTGGAGGTCTTCCACGCCCCACAACTTGCTAAACTTATGTTCTGTTTTTTCTCTTTTTCCTTGGCATGCGCCTTGGTATTTTTTTTATCTTACATCCTTAGGGATCCCTTGCGGTTCGTATACGGTCGATATCGTAAACCCACGGCTTCATCGGACGCCTTGACGGAATTGCAGGAAGAACTTCAGCAAATGCAAGAATTGCAGAAATTGGAACAGCTGGAAAAGCTCCAGTTGCAGGACTTGGCTGATGAGGATTTATACCCTGGTGTGCATGGACACGGCCATAGTCGCGGCCGTGAAAAATTGCATTGCGCAGAAGATAGTGACGATTCCGAGAGGTACATAGATCCTATTTCCCTTGACGTAGGCAAAGCTTTTTCCTCAAATTGATGCGGTTTGCGAACATATTTTTAGTGTCGAATATGTTGGTGCAGCTACCGTACGTTCCTCTAGCGATGATGGCGTTATCATCATTCCTTCTCATCCGTCAAGCAGCGGGACAGTCTTGGGAGGTGGGGCTGTCGAGTATCGGCGAACTGCTGCGGCCGAATACAACGATCCACGGGATCAGCCTATTTATCTTCGCTCCCCTAATTCCGAAGAGTCTTATCTTGGGGAATCCAATTCCTACGAAGACAATTTATCCCTTCCACCGCGATCCGTCAGTGAGGATTCGAGTCGAGATACAGACAATATTCTTGCTGGTGGAGGCTATGCCGAGTACAAGCATTAGAGTTTACTATTCGTCAGCCCCGTATGTATATGATTTTTCCGGCTTACCATTGTAAGAAAGGGAGAAGCAATGTGACGCCTGTGTATAGCTCCTCTACCAAGTCAGAAAGAAAAAAACAAACAAAAAACAGACGCAACCTGCACTCCTGATTATTGCTCATGAATCATATGTGCATGTTCTTTCGGATGCGTATGATTTTATAAATAAGTGCTGCCATGTGGACAAAAACTTTTGGTCTTGTCATTTAGGGATCATTAGTCCGACCCGATGGAATTCGCCTCCCCTTATTGATTCGTTTATTGGTGCTCCTGCTCAGTTTTCTGCACGTTCCGAACGAACAATTCTTTATACAGTATTGCACCTTGTTCTCGCTGCTCGAATTCCAGGGTTCTTCAGTATATCAGTCTCTTTATTCGATCTCCCAAAGCGTGCCAAAAACCCTCCATCCCCCCAGTGCTCGCAAATCCGACTCTACTTTTCTTCAGGATTGGATGGCTCACTCCACTCGTGACAATTCGCTTTCTATGTTTCCCGTAAAGTAAGAAATATGTCATTGAAAAGTGTCCATTCAGGTAAAAAAACAACAACAAAAGACATACCGAAACAGTTATTGTTAGCATAAAAACGAACAAAATAGAGTTTTTAAAACAAATGGTCTTACGTGTTTCATAGCATTGTAACCAGTCTCGTGACCTAGGTCAAGCATTTCGACCACGAAATGCTTTAAGTTGAAGCAAGAACTTTTTTTTTGTGCGCGCAGTGTGTTGTTAGGGCGCTTTCGGTCATTGGATCCATTTAGGGAAAAAAGTCAGCTAAAAACAATCAATACGCTTCCAATATTTAGTAACGGGACCCGTGGGTTGTGACTTGCGAGGAATGTGTATAACCCGTACAGCACATTTTGAGCTCCAGCTTTAATATTCAGTCAATACAGTGACGTTCCAGGAATATACACGTTAACTGCAGGTATAGGTGCGGCTGCTGCTGGTGCCGTTTTAGGTTCCGTTTGTTACCCATAGTTGTTAGTTTGTACTACATAAGTATGCTATGTTCGCATACAATTCCACTGCAGCACCAGGATTAAACAAACTTGGCGAAAGTGTCAGTTTGGCTAATTTGGCATGGCCAATTGGAGCCATTTTACTGCTTGCCGCCTTAGGCTACATCATTCTTCTTATATTAGGTAAACGAATAAGAAATACAGCATCACAAATGTAATTTTCATTCACAGTACGTAAACAGTTTTATCTTATGAGCAGGGTACGGTACATGGCATTGCACGCGTCGTAGTCCGGAACTTACTAAAACGCATCCATCCGTGGCTTGCGATTACTGTCCGTATCTCTACGCCTTCACCGATGCATGCGAGTGCTCTTGCCATCGTTCCAGTCCTTGTTCCTCGAACCAGATCTGTGGGTTCCTAAGTTTCCCGTACAATTGCAATATTCCAAGTAGTTCCGGAAATTTCTCGTGCCCAAGTTGTTGGTACAGCTGGTCTTGCTCGCATATCCAATCGCCAGCTTGCACCTGGCCATTTCGATGTCGGCAACTTGATTGCTGCTGTTTTGAGATACACCTCAAATAGTTCGCTTTCCAAAGGAAATCGTTTACTCTACAGGGAAATCGTTACTTGTATTCAGAAAGGAGGCTTTATACATGATTAAAAAAATGACTTTATATTCAACATAAAACTGATACCCACGTCCACTTGATACGAGAGAAAATCGGGATAAAATAATCCGTCAATTTAAGCATCATTCATTTGTGATATTTGGGACGGACTGCTCAAGAGTGAGGGCGTAGGTGGTCCAGAACGAGGAGGCGACAAGTTTCCCACGCTATTTCGACTGCCAGCCTCCCAATTACTAGGTACGAAATAAAGTTAATTTTGTTACAAAAAAATTTGTTTACACCATAAAGGAATTACAAACGTACCCTTGAGCTTCTTGTGAATCTGCTCTTAAAGCGGGGTGCTGGTTTTGTGACGGTATGCAGGGAGAATCAGCTTGGCGATTGCGTAGACTTATTCTTGGTCTCGGACGAACACTTGTATAGGTTGCAGATGAGTCGGAAGCGGCATTTGGGACGAAACGGTCTGGAATTGCAGCCGAAGCTGTAACATCCAGGTCAGGTAACGCCGACAGATCCGAAAGCCTACAAAAATACGCTATAAAGTCTCGATACTCTTCTTGCGGTATTGAGATTACTCGAACGAGCTGAAGCCAAATGCTGGGGCGCTAGTCAGCCTTAGGTTTTCGAATGTACTTGCCAGAGATTCTTCTTGGGCATCACGATTAGCAACTCCTCTCCTGTCTGTTCAGAATTTACTTAAAAATACGGCTTTTTATTTATATTATAGACACGAACCCGGAAGACGAATACGAAACGTCGTATCTAAGCCTAAAAAACTTTGGTCCACTACAATCGACCCCGCCTCAGGCTCCAACTCTCCTTCACTAGCGGCCTGTATTTTTTTGTTTATTTCGTAACTTTTAATTCAAACCGTCAAACGAGCGACTAAGCAGACCATACCTCAATACTGCTATCCAAACTGCTTGCTTGTCCTTCGTTAAATGAAATCCCACTCAGAATAAAACTCAATTCTGCAGAGTCTGGATCGCCTGTGGAGGAGACGTTTGCAGTCTTGACATTTGCATTTACAGCTTCCAAGGGCAGTGCAGTGCGAAAATTAGGAGTAAGGCTAGAGTTTACTGACAGAGGCGTAGCTGCTAGTGCAACGCTACGCTGATTACGATTTACTTCCACCGCCAAACGCTGGAAAAAACGAAAAATGTAATTATTTAACAAGATCAAGCTTTTGAAGCTAACTTCTTTTAGGTCGACAAGCTGGGCGGCTTGTTGGGACTGAACACTAAGTAGGTTGGTAATGTAAAGTTGCTGATCATTAGATTTTTGATAGTATGTCGGCGCTCGGACTTGAAACCTATATTAATCAAAAACGTATTTACTCCATATTAACAAAAATTCAAATGATTCGACTTGAGAATGATGGAATCTTCAACTGCGTTATGGTAACTTTCAGGCCCAAGTAAATCTAGTCGGAAGAAACGGTTATAGCCCCAGCATTCCCCCGTCTCAAAATCTGACGCGAACTCGCGAATGATGTTGCGAGCTGGCTCTTGAGAAGCTTGGCAAACCATTTCAATCCGGTATTCATACCTGAAAATCAAAACGTATGTGTAATGTTGTTTTAGATACGGCAGCTTTCCTAATACTTGGCTGTGTCGGACAGACCCGTTGTGAGTTCCAAAAACACGGACAGGTAGTTACCGCGTACTACTCCATTACCGTCAGGATAAACTTTAAGCCTCCAGACAAGTCCGTTACAGCAGAGCGGAGGCGAGTAGATTGGGTCTGCTTTCCGTCGAAGTTCGCTAAAAGGCTGAACCGTAAAAATACTTCCATCAAACGGAGGAACCATCTCGCTAGAAATCCAGTTAGTAGCAAAAACAAATTATACTTTCTGTCGTGGTAGCCCTATTTGACTATTACTTCCGTTACCTGGGGAAATCAGTAGGAATTGGCGTAGAAACCAAGCTTGCCATAGGCTGCTTCTGGGCATTTTGAATGGCTGTCAATAGTTGTGGAAAACGTGCAACAAGCTCGCGCTTAGATTTTCTTTTCATTTGCTGATCTGTATCCTTTATAAACAAAAGTTAGGGACAGAAGAGAGAAGGGTCTCTTCCACGTATACCTGCAAAATAGCTTCCAATGCTTCAATCTCATGCCGTAGCTTGTTTTTCTGCTCCACAAGTTGTAACAATTTATGCTTCAGCTGACTATCCAATCTCGTCACCATATGTTCTACAGCGGTTCTTAATTCGCGGATTCTTTCGTCTTTGGCTTGACGGACGGATTCGACATTACTTTCCTTATATAAGCAAAACGTAAATTGCAACTACGAGACGACTTTTTATATATTGATTACCACGTCTTGAACTAAGGTGAGGAGCTCACTGAGGCGCTGCTTTAGTGTACCTTCCTGTTCTCTAAGAGTGTGCACGTGTGCATCCCATACTTGATTTAATGGCTGGAATGTATGAGTTTTATGGGTTTCATTCCATAATGCACACTGCCAGCAAATACACTCGTCACAGGAACAGTAGACATTGAGAACTTCTTGGTGAACTGGACACCTTGTGATACGCATCAGTATTAGAACAATCCGAAAATATAAATATTACAATATTCACTTGTCTGAAGATTCGTCATTCTCCGAAACGGTATCAGAAGCTCCACTTAACAAGTCTACGGCCCTGCTAGAGCCTTGGACTTGATTGTGTAAAGCATTAAGCTGCTGAGTAACGTCTTCTGCCCATCGGCAATTGATAAGTTCTTGAAAGTACAGTGGAGAACGGCAATGTGGACAGACGGAGCGTTCCAATAACCATCGTCGGATACAATCCAAACAGCACAACTTCGAGCAATGTGGGCATAATCGGGCTTCCCTTAATCTCTGCATACAAATAAAACATTGGAAAACTTCGCACAGCCCCTGTGTAGACAAAGACTTTAGCAAGTTTTGGACATTTTAACTCTAAATTTCGCAATTTAATACCTCCATTCTTGACACAATATGGTTTTTATATGCAGAACAAACGCTATAAACTTCACCGCATAGCTACCAATCGGCAGTGAACGGTGCTAAACAGAAAATATCGCCTAGAGAAAAAATAAACCAAAAATAGTAAATATAATATATGTACAGAATTTATTTAAAGATCGCTAAAAACAATCATAGTGCCAGTATTAATAAAAACGAACCACGTTAAGATGTGATATTTTATAAATAAACCAGCTAAAAGGTAAGTTATCGCTATTCACTGTCTTTTTGCTTGGCTGTGCTTTGGTGTTTTATATACTGTTTATTGGTAAATAAATTTACGTGAGGCAGCCTGTACACCAGGGGGGCGTTACAATCTATTTTTAAAGGGGGAGTAAAGGTGCAAAAAAAATGCTATAGAGGAGACCAAATTAAGTGTTCTGGCTGAAGAACCCCTATGTCAATTATGCATATTAACCGTCTAATTAAATTAATTATTTAGCGGTTTAAGCTCCGCCCCTTTAGCTTTACTCCAAAATTCAAATTTTCCTATGCTTTTAACATTGGAGGACAGTTGCATTGAAAATCGATCCCTGTTCTCGTAGGAATGGCACCGTGACCTTTCTTTTGAATGCTACAAACAAGTCTGTAGGAGCTTTGGTTAATTTACAAGCCCAATCACAAAAAAAAAGAAAAAAAAAAGAAAAAAAAAATTTGCACCTTACTCCCTCTTTAAAGGACCGACAGGACTTTAAGACGTTTCGTAACGTTAGCACTAGAGAGCGTATAAGTAGGGCTTTGATTGACAAAAATCAAGTTCCACTGGACAAGCTCGGAAAGAGAAGCATTTTTCCAACAATGAGACTCGGCAAACTTAGAGCATGCCTCGGAGGCGGCGGGGAAGAGAGTTTTATAAATTCTACGCACAAAATTCTTGACTGGAATGAATTTGGCTATAGAATACAATCTAAGTCTATCCGCCTTTTTGCACGTTGAGCATATAAGCTATTTTGTCTTCTTGAAAACCATCTTAAATCTCTCGATTCGTTTAGCCTGTAGTGTAGGGATAATGTTCTTTGGCAACAATGCAGGCTATTACATCCCAAAGAGCATTCCGGCTAGAAGTTTACCGGTTAGGATGAATTTCGTAATAGAATACACAGTCCAACCCAAATCCGTCTCTTTTATACGAAACAAGCGGTATATTGTCACATTTCGATGTCCGGATTCCTTTATCTTGTAGAAGAAATTTGCTGGCTAATATAGATTGGACATTTGGCACATGAAGAACCAATTATGCTGTTTGGTAACGGTATTCGATGCTACACGGACACCCTTAGAGTATACACGACACCGCCCGGTAAAAAATGTCTGGGATCTATAGGATTACTGGGATAATAGTAATAGAGTATATCCCAGTAATCCTATAATCTTAGATGTATTTATTTAAAGACTTTCAATTGATATAATTCTCTTGCCTATTTGTCCGTACCGAAATTCAAGCCATTTTGTGATGCAATTTCCTATTTTATGATGCAAGAGTTTCATTAACTAATAGTTCCAAATATTGATTGTTTGTATCGTGCATGTAACACATAACATGTGATTTCCTTGCCAGAAAGGCTGGCGCACGCGTATTTGCTGTGCTTGTACCATTCAGCAAGAAGTCGCTGTACAGGCCTCAGGCACTATACCAACGGATGACCGCAAAGCCCAGGCAATACCGAAATACTTGAAGACGTATTACGTTATAGCCTTTCATTATTTTCAGATGCGATTCCAGAAGTAATATATAACTAGCTCTAATCTCTAAAAAGTAAAAACCCGGAGATATTTTCCAAAGACGTATTCAGATATTCAAAGAACTTATTTGTTTCTAGTCTTCCGTTTTTCCACTTTTGTTTTGCCCTGGAACAAACACACAAATAAATCTACTTTAAGGAATTTGGAGCCTATTTTTATAATTTTTACCAGATGAAGTTGAAAAACAAGAGTCCAACATAATCAAATCCATTTTTAAGTAACAGCAAGCATTTTTCGTACTCTATTCTTATTCTAGAACGACATCAAAAGAGTTCAGATTCAAGCTATCTATTAGACATACATTTTTTTTTCTTAAAGGGAGTTATAGTGAAATACAGTATTAAATGAAAACTCGAAGACTTTGCAAATCAAAGAAAGTCCACAGAATGGTTTCTTTGATCCTGTGCTAATTTTTTCATGCACGCAATAATAAGGTGTCTGTCTTACTTGTAAAGACTGACATACGCTTTATGGAAAAGTAGAATAACTAAAGTTGGAGAAAGAGGAACACAATGAGTTAATTTCAAATCCTACAAAAAGTAAGTAGGAATCCTAAAGCTAGATTTTTTATTATCTGATTTATAGCATATTTTATTTTCCGTTACTACCGCTTGCTTCTTCAAGAAGATGTATCGATCGCGAGCTGTCCCTGTGGCGGTTTGTCTGACAATTTCAATACCCTTCGTCTGAAAAGAAAAGCTGCATAAAGGTGAAAATCATATCTATATATAAGCTTTTAGCTAAACCGAAAAGGTTTAATCAACGTCTTTGTTCACACTTGTAATACATACTTAAGAAGCCTTTCTTTCTTTTCTGTAACTAATTAACACGCTGACGAGTATAGAACAGTCAGGCAACTACGGCAACGAGTAACATCATTTGACAACAAAGACATGAACACGTGTCCAACACAGTGCTAGTTCTTCGCTAGAAAGGATACGAATTCTAGGGAGAGAAAGGTCGAGTGTAATTGATTTACAATGTTAGAATTGTTTTTTTGTTTTTTTGTACCTGCATAGCGAATTCGTCCCTTGCCATCGCGATCAGCTTCTTTAAGCATATCATCTACCTCGGGCTCCGATAACTGCTCACCCAAATGAGTCATAACGTGCCGCATTTCTGTCGTCAGAATCCAACCTTCCCCTGCCTTGTCGAATACACTGTAATTGTAGTAAAGAATCATTGTAAGAAGTGCAACTAAAGGAAATTTTACTCAACCGAAAAGCTTCCAGCAGCTCCTCTTCACTGCCGGTCACTTTCAGCTTCTTAGACATGAGCTGAAGAAATTCGTTGAATTCCACGGTCCCTTGTTGGGTAGAAACTTCTCTTGCCATAGTGGTTAATTCTTTCTCTGAAAAGGTAAGATTTTTTTTTTTTAGCTAAGGACCTCATATAAAGCGATTTTACCAGTTGGTCTTTGTCCCAATGATCGCATAACAACACCCAGCTCGGATACCGTGATCAGTCCATCTTCATCTTTATCAATTAACATGAAGGCTTCTTTAAAATCTGTAAAGGAAATAAGACCTTTTGCACAAAATCCAACATGAACCAAAAGCAGTCTGAAGCGAGCGGGAGCTTAAGAAGGAAAAAAAGTTTGAATGAACTGCTAGAAACCTCCAATCGATTAACTGCTGTCCTGCGCCAGAACAGCATCTTTATAGGCTACAAATTCAAGGCGAAAACTCCCTCGAAAAGACGTCTAGTCTGTTGACAGCTACTTTAAACCGGAGATGAAAACGTTTCGCACCTGCAACTTGGTCCTCGGTCAATCCGTGTTCTGTCTAACCAAAAGAAGAAAAAACAACATCCGTGTTACTGTCTTAATTACATTTCTTCGCTAAGGTAATCAAGGCTGGGAACTCACAAGATCTATCGTAACGATGAGGTCGTGTTGAAGATGCCTTTGCCCTTTCTTGTTCTTCTTGTTGTTACTTGCTCGTAAGTTCGCAGGGGGCGTCTTCGGCGGAGCTTTAACTTGACCTTTTTGTCCTGCTGCCGCTTTATTGGGCGGAGCTTTCGTGCACGGAGCTTTGGCAGGCGGGGCTCCTGAGGCTTTGGAAGGTGGACCCTTGGAATGGACGTGACCCGTACCTTCGGACGCCTTTGTTCGCGCCTGCAAATGAAGTCATAAAAATAAACATAGAATCACAGGAGAAAAAACGTAGTACCCAAACAATCTCGCGTTACAAATATACGACATTCTAGAACTTGTACGAGCATTTAGGTGCTTACCATTAGCAATCTTCGCGATACTACTGCAGCATGCATCCGACAGGTACTACAAAAATCTTAGGAACTAGGGAAGACGTAATGTTCTATCTAGAGATTAGCTAAGGTAGCTCAACGTTAACTCCCGGACTTACGTTAAAAAGTACTCACTACTCTACACTATAAAATACTGCTGGAACAATCAACGCTCAATCAAGAATTCCATACTGACTAGGATCTGAACCGTATGTGGAGCCTGCTGTTTAGAGACTGAGGTTGTTATCTTGCGACTGCCATTTGATCACACAGGTAAGATGCGTACGTGGATGGAAGGTACGTACAGGCTTGCCGGAGAGAAATCCTTGTTTCTAGGTAACCAAGCAGCAGCAGTTCGTCTTACAAACCTTCTCCATCTTATTTCTTCCTTCTCTTTGAGTGCCTCCGTCTCGGCGCCTAACGCAGCTTTGTTGTATGTGCTGATGCTTGGGACTCGTTTTACCATGCTGTTTTCCTCCTTTTCAACATCGGAACGCTGCCGCCGTCGATACTGCTCTCTATGACAACCCAACCCGAGTCTCAATTCAATTAGCTGCGTAATGAAGATTCGGTCACGCCTTACTGGCTACGACATTTCATCCTTTTCAGCAATGAAAACGAAAGATTTATGCAGCTCTAAGTCAGCTCGCCCAATTTTCTTTCTGTCAAAACTGACTGCTCACATAAATAATTAATAATATAATAACAATAATATTAAGAATAATCAAAATCATAATAATAAGGAATAATAATGGTAATAATAAAGCGGAAAGGTGTAAAAAAAACATATTATCCGAAGCGGTGGATTACTGGAAGAGAACAACCAAAATTTAGCTGGGATTCTACTATGTTACCGAAGGGAAGTATTTATGTGACTGCTTGGAAATCGGTGAAAGAAAAGGCGAATTTGTGAAGGAAAGTCGTTGATGTGTAGCACGAATCGCTATACATAGCTGGGGAAACATGAGTTAAAAATATTCTCCTTTGCAGCTGCTCTCGTCGGAAAAGCTGCTGGCTTCTCGCTGTCATCGCAAATTATTATCGACTATTACGCATGAAGAAGATTTATTTACACACCTATCCTGACTAACATATAGAGTAGCAGTTCCACGCCAGCTGTCAGGGTTGAGCTTTATTTTATTCTAGTATTCATTACTACCGCAGGTTCCTCTGTCACTATTACCCAGATACGGTCTAAAAATCTTGGGTGGCCTATGCTCCGAACTTTCCAAGGATGTTGTACTGGTTATTATCTGTGATGGTGCCAAGCGAAACAGTCGACAGAGCTTTATCTCTCACCAATTTGCCCATTGTCTCATCACACATTCTTGTCTCTCTGTTTTAGAACGGAAAAGGCGCCGTTTCCCCTGCCCAAAAAAGAATATCTCGCAAGATACAGTGTCCTTCCACAAGTCTTCGCTGCCTTCATGGGTGCTTGTATCCGTTCATCATTGCTTCCTTATTTTCCTTTCTTTTTTTTCTCGCCTTTGCTCTAAAACTGGACTTTTCTGGGTGTTGGGAGATGCAAAAACGGCTCTGACAGGCACGCGAGTAGAAATAAATGGCATATGTGCCGCACGGTCCACATGTCGAGTGAAATTCCTCCTGTTTGCATTTGCCGAGGTTTCCTGTGAAAACCTCCATCGAACTAAAAGTGGGCTAAGGAAGCAATGCTACGCGGGAGCTTCCAGCAAAGGCGAAAAAAAATATGACCGAACTCAGCGTCGGGGGCCCAAAGTTCAGAGAGGCATGCAGTATTGAACTTCGTACTACCCGCGGAAGACCCCTAGTGAAATCATAGGGGAAGATTGATCGGCGAGATACTTAGCCATGGCCGCCACCAAGCCAGTAAGTAGAAGATAATGTTCTACATTATCCGACACCGATAGTCATATAGCTACTTAACTGGCCTAATCTGTTACATTTTGCAGAACGAAATGGACGACGAACAAGTCCAAAGTAAGTTGAAAAAAGCCAATTTTGAATTTTGGAAGTTAAACAGTTAATCATTGTAAGTACTTGAAATTCTACTTTAAAGTTATTTCATTTCCGTTATTGGCTACAATCCGTTTTTGGATACTTTTAGTCTTTTGAAGGCTTCGATAAATCCCATTTTTTTGGTTTTAATATTAAAATTCTGGTTTGACATTTGAATGTGTAAGTCTATATTAGGTTGTGAATTGCACAGTGACTATTATAAGTAGGTTTAAAAAAATATTCAAACAGATGTGTGTGACAATAATTATTGAAAACTATAAGGTTTCAAAATTTAAACATTCAAATAAGTTAGCCCAAAAGACGTCAATATAGAAATCGGAGTTTATAACGCATATTTAGTTCGTATGGATTTTAGGCTATTGAAGTTTTTTTTAAATCTGGGCGAAAATACTAATAATGGAAGTACAATAAAGCCCCTCACAAATACCTTTTTGCAGCATTATTAACTAAAAAAAGAGCAAGCATTCTAGTTCTAGAGCTGCACATGCTAGGAATCATGTTGTTGCAGTAATAGTTAAAACAAGTTTATCCATGTAGTGCTCCGCAGGGCTTTTGCCATGTTCGACTCGTCAAAATGCGGCAAGATCGAGAAAGAAAAAGTGCGCACAATTTTAAACACCATGGGCCATAATTATGTGGATGAAGAACTCGAGGCTTTGCTCGAAGAAGAGAACAAAGATGGTAAAATAGCTTTCCAGCAAAAGGGTCTGGGATAGAACAAACGCTCATCACATTTGATTAGGTTCCGGAAAATTGAATTTTGATTCTTTCCTTCGCGTGGCGGGCCATTTCATGGAAGACGGCGATGATGAAGCCATGCTGCAAGAACTTAAAGAAGCGTTTCGCCTCTACGATCGTGAGGGTAGGTACATATGTGCTACTAATAACTTAATTATCTAGTGAGCTACAGTGTATTCGTCGTAATGTGCTGTATGTGAAGTTACGTTAAGGATCAGCCTATGACAAGCTCAAGAAAGCGAAATGAGTAAGCAATAAAAGAAAAAAAGAGAAAATGCATTGGAACAGTTACGAAATTTGGAGTTGCAGCAGATAAATTCGAGCATGAAAAGAAATTTCGAAACCCATATAGATCTTAATAACTTGGGTGTGGTCTTGGCAGGCAATGGTTATATCCCAACAAGCAGTTTGCGGGAAATTTTGGCTGCATTGGATGACAATTTAACGTCAGAACAATTGGACGGGTAAATTATGTTTAGCCATTAAGTTCTTTTGGGCCAATATTCAAGTTTTTGCCTCTTTTCCTTAGGATTATCATTGAGATTGACACTGATGGTTCTGGTACGGTGGATTTTGATGGTAAGGAAAGCGAGCCCATTAATTATGTAGTACAGTGTACCATCAGAAAAGCTTAGCTGACGTTATGTACTGTCGTATATGTTTTTTTTTTTCTTCCAGAATTCATGGAGATGATGACCGGAGATTGAGCTAAAAAAACCAAGTGTGAAACCTATTGCTTTTCTCATTTCTATCTCGCTACTCCTATCTATAGCAAGACGTATAAACTCTTAAAAAAGCGTTGAAATGCTTGCGAGTGGGATATAAAATTTTGCTGACAAACTTGAAACCTCCCTTTACTGCTTTGCTCTTCCCTAGTGTGGGATGTCTTTTGGCCATCGTTAGCCGGAACATGCTTTTTCCGCTGGCCAAAAATGGGTATCCCATAGTAAGCACTATATTATAGGTCAGAGAGTATTCGTGTGGGGGCTCGATGGGCTCGATGAGCAACTCCAGATAAACTTCTGAGGGTTACGAATTATTCCCCAGCTGCCACGTTGTAACGCCCTTAAGAGCTGATTCTGTCATGTGTTTCTTTTTTCTTACTGCGAGGAGTCGTTTGTTCGATTGGCAAGACATCCACAGAACCGAGATTTCTTTGCAAGCCATTCGCCTTTTTAGGAAATCCCTCGGGTACTTGACAGCCTCTTCATAGTTAAACTGTGTTCAATGAAGGCGGTTAGCGACAAGAATGCGCAACTGACCCTTAGGGAGGCTTTCCCTTGCCACTATCAACGTTCGCTTTCAATCTTCGGTTTACGTTGGCGCAAACTTGTTCGGATAGTTCATTTCTGGGGCAACCGCGGTTATTAGAGAGCTTCATAACTACTGTTACATGACGGGTGGCTTAATAAGCAAGGAGTACATACCAAGTCCCGCAACACTGACGAATGCAGATTTGCTAATGATCCATATCTAGGATTATATTATCATCAAAGCAGCTCTAAGTCAGACTTAAGGTTCTCAGCATATTTAACCACGCCGGGAAAAACATTGGATGTAAGGCTAAATTAATTCCCTTTTGTATATCATACGCTACAAGCAAGGTTGTCTGAGCAGCTAATATTTTCGACAATGTCCCAGGAATTAAAGAACATCTCTCGGAGTTAAGTTCTCGCTGCCTATTGCTTCGTGACACAGTGTCAGGAATACGAAGTGAAGCAGGGAAACCCAGTTCATTATTGTGTTGCTGTCGCCAGAGTCCCTAAGCCGCCTGCAAGACCCTGCGCCATTGCAATGACAGTTGGATAAGATACTCATTTGGGTCAGTGGGTGGATGAGAAGGGAGAGAGTATCGCGGAACGAAAAAAAAATCAACGTGGAAGATAAGAAGGGAAAGAAAGCTGAGAAGACTCAAAGCTTCTTCCGAATTCCGCGAACAAAAGACCTCTCTCCTTCCATTTCCCTTCCAATTATGAAGCCCCGGGAGCGTAGCTCTACAAAGCAAACGTTTAGCATAACCGTTTTCGAAGACCTGGAAACAATCCTAAAGTTCATCATATAAGACGGCAGGCAGCGCTTGATTCAATTATTTTTTTTTGAAAATTCGTATCTTCCGTCTTGAGCGCTCAAAGTAGTAACTTGAATTCGTTTTTTTCCTTCACGACACGCAAATCCATGAGGACCTGGTAAAAGAAAGACGGTCGAAGAAGCGGCAAGATCAAACCTTACGCAGAAGGAAGACTTCGTATACAAAGCCTGCCTGTAGCAGCAACACACTGAACATAATAAATAAGCTGCTTTACAGTTTTACATTAGTTTATGTTATGCCTGCAGCTGCCATCTTAGCGGCGGCTCAGCATCCGGAGTTGTTCTTCTTTTAAGAGGCGGCGAAATATGAGATAGAGGCATAGGAGGAGTGCTTGCCTTAAAATTTAATCATTAGATGGTAAACTGTAAAAAAAATGGTACCAGCTGATATCCCTTATGCCAATAAATAGTCGTAAAATTAAAATCAAAATGTAATATTTGTATAAAGGAGCAGAAATTGCGGGCGGTGTACTATGGAAACTTGTTAAATTACAAATATGAAATTGTAAAAAGGTATCAGAGTTTGGAAATTGTAAAAGGGATTATTGTAAAATTATGTGCTTTTCTTTACAGCGTATCCACAAACGGTATCACTGGAAGCTTTTATTTTCTCAATCAACTTGACAACCTTTGTGCTCTATTAAGGTGTACTCGAACTCCGAATCCGTGTTTTTTTTTCAGGAATATTTCCATGCTATGAAATATAGGTATTTGAAAGTGTGAACCCGGTCTTTAAAACGAGTTCAAAGAAAGTAATAAAATAGGAGTATGTTTAATTTTTGTCTTTTACCTTGCTCCGATTCCGCGGAGGATATTCTTCGCGTGAAGGTTTACGACGTTTATCTTTCAGTATCATTCGCGCCGCTGCGAATGCCATTCTTTTGCACTTGAATGCAACACTTTTACGTGACGAAGATGGTGCAGTATTGTGAGTTTGTGACAGTGCCACAGATTAGACGAAACTTGATAATAGTGGCTGCTATTTCCACAAGCAGGTGGCAGGTGAAAGGGTAAAAGCGTGCGTTGTCAAGAGCTTGCTGTAGTGTTTCAAACAAGTTTAAGGGACAAGTTCTAGTGCCAGAAAAATGTGCTTTTAGATAGATTTATATAAAAGCACATTTATAAATATGTTTAAATATGTATAAGCACTATATCATTGGAGTCATTGAAAAGCTTTTGTATAGAATACAAGGAGATGCTGAATAGCGGGACTTGAAAGAAGGAAAAAAGTTTGAAGACGAAAGATATTACATGAATTGACCAACTCAGCTCCGCGCAGAACCCCTCAAGTTGTGCAGTACGATAAGTTTGACTCACGCAGCCACGCTTCAAGATTAAAAGCCCATCTGAACTTTTCCTTTATAGATCAATATAATGCATTGGTGTAGCGTCTTATGGCGGGAAATATTGCCAACCCAACCGATATATAACTGTCCTAAAAAAATCACAATAAGGTTTAAGACCGTGCCAAGGGATTGTTTATACCTAATAATCCTACAGATATGGGAAGGGTGAAAAAGAGCGAAACGGTAGAAGGTTGAAGCGAAATTGAAAATCGCCTATCCTTTCCGACTCGTTTTTAATTTAAAAAAAAAAAAAACTCTCGCTCTTCAACGAACAGCTGACAGTTTGTAGGACATTCAAATGTTTCCTATAGTAGTTAGAGTTAGTTAACTGCGTATTGATGAAAAAAAATAAATAAAACGCTTGGAAAAGAGAAGACGGTTAGTGGGACAACTGTCACTTGCACCTCCGCACGTTACGTTCCCTATTTTGGGGTATTGCCTCTGCAATGGTATAGGCTTACATACAATTCTGGTAAGAATACAAATGTGACTGACGAAAGCACAAAGTTATGGATTTGAAGGATGTCTTTCTCTTTTTCTTACGTCCCACGTTTATCAAATTAGGGTACTTCGAAGAACAAAGCTCCGTTTAAAGGACTACGCAGCTAGAGCACGAAGGAGACACTATCTAACACCACCTCGATTCTGCCTTCGCCTTTCCCTAGCTTGCACCCTTACCACGTGACGTGAATGGCTAGGATCCCGCAGAGAAGCCGAATGAAGCAAACGTCCGCACTAGTCTGCGCGGAATTCGGTCTCTGCTCTCCCATCAAAGTACCAGGAAACTCGTGCAGAACACAAGCAAAAGTGGAGACAGCCTTTATCCCGCTCTGTTCTTAACTCGGATATTGAGCAATATCAAATCCGCAAGACTCTCATTGTAGGAAAAGAGGAAATAGCGAGCTAGCGAACTAGCAAAGGGTGTTACTCTGTCCCTCTCGCAGCAGCAGCTTCCCTCTTTCTCCGTGGTCTGGTACAATAACTAGTGGCGACGTAATAAACTCATTTCCTCTCGCCCCCGCCCCCCTCCCCGTCTTGCTATTCACTGCCCCGTCCCGTTATGTGACGCGATTGTCAGGGACAATGAAACCTTGAATTGCCGTCGCTGCAATACTAGTGTAGCTAGCTTCACCCATTAGATCAAAAGGAATTAGGTTCCTTTCGTCAAAACAAAGGCGTTAGAGATATATGGGGTTAGGCTATTACATCCCGTGCTGATATTTAAGGATAAAACAGGCAAGCCTCTATTATACAATTGTCTATTCACCTCACATATCGTGGGAAACAAAGGGTAACCCATAACAGTAAATCCTGGAAGTAATCCCAATGCTGAAAGCTCTCAGATACGCACGAATGTTTATCATTTCCTATCCCAATGTCCGATGAAGCTATTGGTATTTTTGTTTTATTTCTTCTCCTCTGCTGCTGGTTGCGTGGATACACAAGTTATTTTCCGACAAAGCCCCAGTATTGGCAGAAAAAGTAACGTTAGTAGATACATTCCGAGATTGGGAAAGGGTCGCATGTTATAGTTCTGCAACCCTGCGACAGCAATACGGAATTATGATTCGTTCGCCCTATTACTCTGCCAGCTCAGCGGCTTGTACAGCAATACTTTTTTCTAGGATTAGGTCAAGGACAGTCGTACCGACTCGAGCGATTTCCTCGAGCAAAGAGTGGGGGAGGCAGTAGTGAGAGGAAATACGACGAGATGTCTTCCTAGGTATTGATTTTGTCGTGAAGTCATTGTCCGCGAAGCTGGGGAGTGGAAAAGTTCACAAGCTTTCTAGGAACGTTGAGAAGAGATTTCTCTGGACTTAGCTGCTCTCTAGCGACAGAAAACTTAGTAGTAAACACAATTTTATTTTAATGGTCATTTACACCACATTTCTAACTCTGAAAGATCAGGCCTCCTGCCGTTTACGTAGGTACACCAAGCAAAGTAACAGCGAAGTGCACTTGAGTTGCTAAGGGCCAAATCCGTTCACATTTTATAGCAAATGTTTTTACGGGAAAATTCTTTGTCTTGTATATAATAAACTAGCTTTTACCCTTATTTGCGCAAAATACCCGTGCTCTTAGTACGAACCAGCGTGGCTTGAAGAAAACGGAAAATAAGTGCAACTTCGCTAGCGGAATGATGCATCACGCCGTCACGTGCTGAGTAGCCTGAGGCTCACCAATGACGCTTAGCGTGGACATGTGGGTTTATTAGCCGGACAATTATGGGTTGTTAGTGGTCGCGATATTTGTATTACGAACCCGAAGGATTGTATATTTTGAATGAGGCCAGGTTATTTCTTCAGCTGTTCCCCAACTTCCGTTATTGATTAGAGAAGCCAGGGGGAAAGGTTACGGGTAAAGGAGTACACAAGTTGTACCCACAGCAAAAAACAAACGGCAGCCAAGAAGCCAGAAAAGCCTCTTTTCGTCAGACAAGGCAAAGTGCCTCCTTATCTAGTTAGCCTCATCTTTTTACAAAGGAGTCAAAGCGAAAGCAAAAACGATACACGTAACATGGGCTGTGACAAATGAAGCCTACATTCTATACAAAAATGGTTATTCTAGCTGTCCAGTACATTTTAAAGAACTACACGCAGCTTCGCAATCTCAATCTCGCAATTTTGAAAAAATAAGTTGCATTGTCAATCAATATATAAGCTGCATTGTATAAAGATATTTTTTCAGTCTCGATCATGAAAAGTTTATTATACCATTTGGTGTGGATATAACTTGGACGGAATAAGTCTATGTAGCTCAATTTTATTTCATTTTTCCCAAGAAGGCAGTATTTTAGAAGAATACGTTTTTCACTGCTTAGCACCATGTTTTTCACGCTAATGGGAGAACGTTCTTTACAAGCAACAGGTTTTCAAACAAAACTGAATAACATTGGACCAGTCCTTACAAAAGAATTACAAACGAAATAAAATGACAACTTACCCTGCGCATTACGCGTAAGGAGAACGATGAAGTCTTCATTTTGTTGCCGATTTTTTACCCAAGCAATTCGGAAATGTAACAAAAATGAAAGCACCAGATACAAATGCTGATGGAAACAGCACTTCGCAGCTGAAAATTGTGCGTCCAAGTCTATTGTAATGTACCTTCCGTATAACACGCGGTCACAACAGCAGAGGTTATATTCAGGCAATTGATTGTTCTGCTACTCTGCTCGCAATTTACAGATACCCATTTTGCCGTGCGTTACCTTGACTTAGCACGTCCGTTATCGCAGACACACAGACGCTTACGTCGAATGCAAGGCGAGCAAAAGTGAGCAGGTCTTCGTTTCCAAGTACTCAAGTACTCACGGAAGCTTTCTACTAGGCAAGCAGGACCAGCCGCGGGATCCAGCAACTTCGCCAGCGTGTAGCAGCTTGCTTGGTTGTTCATGTGGTGATGGTGCTCAGCAAGGTCGCAATGCGCGTTAGCAAAGGGTTCCGAGACTGGGACGAGCTTCCGCCAAAGCAACGCCCAATTTCGTGCCTTGGTCAACTGTTGCCTACTAGAATCGCTGATCTTGACAAGGAGAAAACTAAAGTAAAGAACCACTTTTAGCACAACTGAACGTATATCGTGTGGTATGAGCTGTGAATTAAAGATATGCCAACCTCAACCTTGGCCAACAACTCTTTAACGTGGTTTCGTCGTACAAGAAGACTGCTCTGTACTTCTTAGCAATCCGCATTATATATTTACTTACCGCATTGTATTTACTTTTTACATGGACAAGTTGTACGGGGAAAACAAATGTGCTCTTGCATAGAAATATAGTAGATTTCTATGCAATTCTTTGATAATAATACAGTAATATCAAGAGGAATGCAAAATAGACAAATTAGTTTCTTATATTTTTACTGTAAGTAATTTTCAGTACGCAAAAGTTTTTTTTTCCTGTATACATGATAAGGGCAAATTACGAATTTGGTAATTACCACGTCCTGGACGTTACTTTATTGTATTTTTTGTTTACAGAATGCCGCACGGATATTAGTGGGTTTCTTGATTATTAAAAAATAAGTGAATGCAGTTTTATGCGCAAAACTCATGCGCACGGCTTGAAAAGCGTCCAGTGCGAAACACGTGCGCTTCCTGGCGTTATCGAAGGAGAAACTAGCTAATAGAGAAAAAAATGAATTTCAACTAAGTTTTTATTATTAGAAGCTTACCGCTAGGCAGTAAGCTCTTGAAGTTGCAGCCATTAAATTCGCTAAGAGAAGCGATGGCCTGCTCGAGAGAAGATTACGGCTGTGAAGGAAGAAGCATGCGATAAAGACACATCTGCATTACAAAGGCAAGCAGATTATATAGTGACCAGTCAGGATCAATAATGGAGGCCGAAATACGCCAGAAGGTTATCCCACAGTACGCTAACTGTGTTATGTTTTTTTGTGCTGGCATTGCTTTGCGTTTTTAGTCTGTAAAATACTACCACCGCGTGGCTGAAACTTTGACTTGAAAACATGGCTTCAGGTGGGGGGGGGGGGGGGATACTTGAGTTCCTATAGGAATGGCAAAGTAAAGGTCGACATGCTGAAGCACAAGGTCCTCGGCAAGTACCTATACAGGGATTCTTTTTCCCAGAACAGAGATAAAAAAAAACTCACGAAGGATACTACAAACTCAATTAAATAAAGTGAACTTTAACGGAGAATTCCCTACCATGGAGCATGAAAAAGAAAGAAAAAAGTCGTTGGTAACAGCCATGCATGCCAACAAGTTCTGTATTAGATTTCATCAAATGACCAGCTGTCTCATTTTCACAACCCAACTCAAACATTCACAAACTTGGCCAATTACTAAAGGCTTGTTCGCCAGGGTACAAATTTTTAGGAAAAGGGAAGAAGTCATTTAGGATTTGTATAGCAACCCAAAAGAAAAAACTCCACCAAACTTAAATAGATAACGGAACCCAAAGTATACGTACAAATGTCTCCAGATTATTAGTGAAATAGTCGCCAGTTGAACATCAACAAAGCACGCCTGTTGCCTTGCTTACAAAAGGATAACAATAATTGTCCTAGGTTTTATACCCCCCAAAAAAAACTCGCAAACCAAACTATTCACTCGCTAGTCAGACCAAAACATATTGGACTCAAATCACAAGGTAGAACTGGGGGAGACCAGCACAGAGCTGCGAAACGCAACAAATTCCAGGTGCGACAGACCGAAGAAGTGCAACTTATTGTGCGTTTTTAGAGCACCCATAATGCACTACGTTGTATACCATCCTGTTCCTTATTTAAAAAAATGTGCACTAAAAAATTTCAGCCTCATGGATTTAATTCCAAAAGTGCTGGCACTGGTAAAAGGAGCGGGTGGGACGGGGCGGGCAGGACAAGGGGAGCGAAGAGGAGGGGGTATCTTAGAATTTACTAAGTTCCACGGTCAAGGAACAAAACGGTTTAAGTGTTTAACCATGGATGATTGCTAAACTGGTTTCGGCGATGGCAGTGTTAAAGTACCCGTGAAGACCGCCATGGCAAGTAAGTAGTAGTATGCACTTCTTTCCCATTCCCAAAAACGGCACCCCGAAAGATGCTATGTAACAATACAAGAACAAAACTAGGTTTCTTTTTCTTTTTAAGTGTCACAAGTCCTAACAATGTCTCGAGCATAGGTAGGGTTGTAAAAAATTTCACACTAGGAATGTTCTTCCGCTAGTGTTGCACGCGCAGCAGTCGTTAAAAGACCGGGAGGGAGAGGGGTGGCCAGTCCCATGCAAAACATATTTTAGATCCATTCCAAGAACGAAGGATCTTTTGCAAGAGTTTGAATTGCCAACCTTCTCTCTTTCCTGGCACTTTCCACATACAATGGTCTCCGCGGCGGAAATGAGCGGGATGTGCTCTAATGTGTACAACCCGGGGTATTCTCCCAAATCCAAAAATACCCAAGGTGTTGTTGAATGTAGTGCTAAGTCTCTCTCTCTCACGATGGGCGTATTTCATACTACTTTGAGGGCCTTGCCTTCCATTCTTGAATAGTATATATGGATATAAGGTCGTCATTGTTCTTTAAACAGTTACAGCAGCCTAGTCTCTAAAAATGCAGGGCGTACTTTTTTTTCCTTTGGCATTAACCAAATAAAGTCGTCAATAATACAAAACAATGCAAGTTTTGCCGTCAAACAGGGTCTTCCCTATCTTCGTCTTCGTCATCTTCTCCTGTACCAAGAGCTCCCAAACCGGGATGTTCTGAAATGGAATAATAGCTGCCATTGTAGAGGATGCCCAAGTCTCGTAAGTACTCCCCTCGAATAGTAGCTTTAATGGTCCAGCGGAAACAACCGGGGCCTTCTTTCTCCCTTTCGAGACGGTCCACATCAATAATTTTGGCTTTTAACCGATCCAAAATGACGCCCAGATCCAAAACCGTTAAATGGCGTTTTTGTTCTAAGGTGAGCTGGTCCGTCAACAATAAAAGTTTTTCTGTAGCCACGCCATCACTGTCCACCTCATCCTCCAGTGGGTTGGATTCCGGATCTCCATCCGATTCTGAAGAATCACGAGCTGAGGAACTTCGTCGCCGCGTTACCTCTTCCGCGAAACGAGGCTGCTGCGTCTCCCCGCTACTGCTGGCGCGGGCGTGGGCGTCTTCCTGAAAACGCACATGAATGTCTTTCTGGCTTAACTTCCTTTCACCTCCTCCTCCGGTGGCTCCAGCTTCCTTGGCAACGGAATCCCGAATGCTACGTCCTTCTTCGTGCAACGCGCAGCAATGAAAGTCACACTCCACATTGCCAGTATTCGGACATGGGCGTCTGGAATGCTCAGCATTGCCACCACCCGTACCTGCATCGGAGATGGAAGTTTGTCGAGAAGACGAAGTCACGTGGCTGCCACTATAACGCGACGAACCTGAGGCGTTACTTTCCTGCGAAGCCATACGCACAGTTATCGCTGGAGGTTTGACGCTCGGGGCACCGCCCCCACCATTGCTGTTCCCACTAGGTGGCGTGGTAGGCGGATTGACATGGTTGATGAGCGTCTCCATCTTCCCGCCTGTTATGGTAGTGTGGGCAAAACCTTCCTTCTGCAGCAATTTCAATTTCATATCAAGAGGAACTACACGACTTCGTTCGCAGCCGACCACTGACTCAATAATACGCGGTTGATGACTTAAATGCGAAGGCTCCCAATGCAAGACCAAAGTAATGCGGCCCTTATTGTCGATCAGTTTCCAAAAGGAACTTTCTTCGTGTAACTCGAGGAGGCCTAGTGTGTCAACCACCACTTGAGGAATTGGATGTCCACCTAAGACAACACACAACTTTTGAAGCTTTGTTTTAGCCCTAACATTGTGTCTGTATTCTTTCCATAAATCTTTGCATCAATGAATTATCAGCATAGTTCAGCGTTACCGCCAGTTGGTCGTAGAGAGCGGCCAGGTGGTATCCAAGCGTCACCTGCTCTAACAAACAAGAAGACGGTGTTGTCCGGTAAACAGGCAAAATAATCTTCGTCGTCTACGAGTGTACCGTCCACCTCCAGTAATATCCTCAACTCCTGCGTATCTGTCCAACCAAGCTTTTGCCGACCTATATATTAGGGAAGAAAAATAACAAAGTTTATAAACAAATTGTGCCACTGAAACCCTTGTCCTTCAAGAAAAAAAACCTCTGGCACGGAGTTCTTCCAAACTGAACACCACGACGGCCTTCCGGGAGGTCCTTGACGCGTCCCACACTTTGCAGGCCTTGGCCTTGCGAACCACGCCCCCAACGTATCCCTGCACCAAGAAAATATTCACGCATCATCAATACGCTCGGTCTTCAGGAAATATTACATGCTCAGAACTCTACCAAACACTCCCCGGAAAACGTTGAATTAAAGATCCAAAGAAGATCAATATAAAAAAAACAGCACACGATTTGTACAAGCTAAAGTGAACTAGTTATAATTCGGTGTAGACACTACAGCAAAAGTGTAGACTATATTTCGGGTTTTCTTTTCTTGGTGGCCAAAGTGTCCTATACTATGTGTGCAATAAAGTAGTTTCGCGAAGAAACATTATCGAGCCAAATCCCTTCGCCTGCCTCTCCCACGCTCGGCAAGACTTTTCTTCTTTTTTTGTGGCTGTACAGGATCCAGGGACAGCTATACAGAGAGGAGAGCGAGAGAGTAGATCCGCAGCACAGCAAGTCAAAGAGGCAAGGAAAAAGCCTTGGCTACAACGATCAGCCTCGCCCACAACAATTGCTTCTATCACTTGCCACTTGTCTAAAGGTCTCTTCCCCAGGTGAAAACTCTTGCCTTACATAAGATTGATGACACTACATATTACCTCTTTGGACATCACGGCATGGTGATGAGTCCCTCACAGTCATCCACACTGCACAATTCCGCTGACCTAGCGTGACCTGTCAGGATGTAAGCGGCAAGGCTAAGGGCCTCAAGACGCCATGGCTGAAGCGAGGGGCGTCGCTACTGCCCAAAGCAGCTTCCCCAGACTCCGCAGATGGCAACCCGATCTTGCTAGCTTCCGCGCAAGGCAGCGCTGTTATCCTAGCTGGCGGAATCCAGGGTGCTCTTCCCCTTGTTGTTCGGCTCCAAGTCGAGCTTCCCCCCGTTTTGCTTTCTCTAAAGCCGAAGGGCATCCGCATCGAAACCGCTGGGGCCACCGGTAAAAGTAAACCCTCCCAGACGACATGGCTTTCACGGCAGACGTCATGTTTGGGCTCGCGGCATATGGGGGCCTCGGAGCTCAGAATCAGGCTCTTGCGTGTGAAGTCCGCCTTGCGTTCCCTCTCGGTGAACTGCAATACAGCAATACAAGTCTCCCTGTTTTCTCTTCTTTCCCTCTCGTCTCTCCGCTTCACTACTGGGTCGATATTGCGCCACAGAGTTGAAGGCGGATAATGGAGGGTGTAGGGAGTTGCTAACGCGGTCGACGGCACTGGTTTCTGACACCTTGACCCATATTGAAGACTGGGCGAACGGGCACAGGGACCAGAAGAGAGGGAAGTTCATACAAAAACGCAACCACGACGGGGGAGGGAAATGAGTTATTGAACGGCCATATGGGTTTGAACAAAGCTGTTGATATGCGAGACGCAAAGGCCTTTTTTAAAATGGGGCTGCTGCGGAGATGGGGGTGTTTCAAATAATAGTCACGTTCTATCTTTACGTACGACGAAAAGGCTTGTTATGTTCGTTATCCGGGCTTTGATTCACCCACCCTTGAAACGCTTTACACCTGCAATTATCACTTAGAAACACTGTAATGCCACCTCGACCCGACAGTATATACTGGTACTTATACCCCAACAGTCTCACTTGAACATTCATTCACAAACTGGGCTACCAAAAGCTCAGGAAATCGGTCATTTCCCAATTACTGAGATTTTTAAGAAATAAAGAAAATAATAGTTTAACAACGCCTATTGCTCCACGTCAAACAAAATGTAATTCAAAAGTAAAGTCGAGAAAGTAGCACACTGGGAGTCGTAGTGCAATCTTACAACATGGGGTTCATGCCCTCTGGCGACTACCTTACATATTTTTTAAACAACAGCTGATAAATTAAGTGTAAACATGCATCTGCTTTTCGCTTGCCACTATAATTATGAATGTCAGGTTTGGGGGCAAAAACTTCCTAAGGAAATCCCCGAGTGGGTTTCTTTACTAAGTTTTGTAAGGTATTATTGTGCTTACTTTTGTGTATTTCGTTTTGTTTGCCACGAGACCAAAAATTCTTAAAAGCCCGTCAAGTTACAGCTAAGTAATAGAATCTTTTGCATGTGTGTTGCTTCAAGGTAAAATGGAAAATAAACAATGAAATTTACATATAACCCATGGGATTGAGCTTGCTGTTTTCCTTATTATTATGTATTTTCTTAATGTTAAACGGCATCCAATTTGGAAGTGAATTGACTACAAGTTTTGATTGCTTTTGGCATTGCGTAGGTGCGCTATATTGCAATAGGTGCACATGATGTTCTTGTTCTGCTAATGGTGATTTAACAAGCTAGATTTTTCAGTGTCTTTGCTATCTATATAGACCTTATTTGGAAAAGTTTTTGCCTTTTTCCAATTTATCCTGCCTCACACAATAGAAAAGTCATATGGATTTCTGTGTTGCAGTGTCTCTCGCACGATGCTTCTTTCACTCCCCAAGTTATCTGCTAGCCTGGGAGACGAACAAGTCAAGAGCTGTCAACGGGATTGAACACGGCTTATCTACCACGGAGTCTTAGTTGCTTTGCTGGGGCTCTTTTTCAATGTCTCTTTTCAGAAAGTTCCCTCAACTTGGACTAATAAATAATTCTTCGTGATCTTTACGAGAACGGTGGAGAAATAAAGTGCAATAATCTTGACACGGAAGCTGATCTTACAGAAGTTTCTTTGCGACTCCTGTGTCCGGAATAGTAATGTAAGTGACCTGGATCCCCAACTCACGGTTAGCTTCGAAAGATGTACCTCTTGAAAATAAGAATAAACTATGAACGACTTCACCAGTTACATTCTAAAAAAGACTGCTCATTTCTTTACTTCCCTTCATTCATTCAAGAAGATGGGAAAAATAGCAGCAGAAAGAAAAGCGAATGGAGTGGTAGCAAGAACTTTGGTCGTGAGTCGAATAGCAGCGAGTCGTCAGTTAGGTAGTAGCTTTTTGGATGGCGCGCAGCAAGGTATATACCCCGTATATGGGCGTCAAGTGCAGCCAATGAGCGGGAGTACCAGGACGGATTATTCGCTTCACTTCAGTGTGTCCGCATATGCAGTTCCTCCTCCTCCGCAAGATCTACAGCTATTAAACCACCTGAGAACAGCGCAACCGGGGACAATTAGTTATGTCCAGGTTGCTGTAAAAGACCTATCGCAGTACCTTGCACTCAGAAAGCCAGCTATACGGTGCAATTTAGCCAGCTTTCCCGCTCTCTTTGAGGACATTTTATATAAGGTAAGTGGTTCGAAAAAAATAGAAACTTGCTTTAAAGACCAAAAAAGTGGTAATTACTAGGTCAGTCTTGCTCGTAATCAACATCTGGATATCCGATATCAGTAAAATCTTTGCATTTACCGTTTCATTCACCAAAGTTCACAAGAAAGCTCAAATTCCTACACAAACTCTTATTTATATAGAAAAACCTGAGAGACGCCAATGGAGTATTAATGTCGCACTTTTTCACTGGACTTTAGGACTCCATAACATGATTCGAATTACCTTTTTGATCCTGGTCATTTGCTTTTCCCTGGTGACGTTGGCATGGGCATTTCCTCGGCAACGACCCGAAGACGATTCGGAAACATTTCCGGTAGGTTTGTTTTTTATACTGGATATGGAGTCATAACAGGATGGGTTGTGAAAACTAACTTTACTGTCAGGTTCCAGATAAAAAAGCTGCAGTTTTCCTGGACAGGTTGATGGCAGCTTTTCGGAAAGCCATGTCTGCAGAAGACCCGGATTGGAACACAACAGCGAATCATCAATCTGACCTGCACGTCCAAGAAGTACCTCCTGGAAGGGTTTCATCATCAAGACGAGTAATTTTATACTTTCCTTATTATGGGCGTTGTACCTGATCAGAAGGCCAGAACTAACTTGTGTCAGCTATTCGGTATACATTTCATGCAGGGTAAAAAAAATTTGACGCCTTGAGCTTAGATGAAGCATAAGCAGCACAAATTGATCATAACAGCCTCAAATTTCTTTAATCTTTTTCCATAAATTTGTCAAGAAATAGAAACCATTTACGTCATATAGGTTACGTCCAATATTACGAGGAAAAGGGAAATCAAACCGTTGGTTTCCATGTATCATTAAAAAGTACCTTAACAACCTAGTAAAATGTCGGCTCCTCTAATGTGGTTACATCATTATTTCGAAATAACTTTATCCGCCTAAAGGACTAGGACTAACTCGACGCCTTTTTTTCAGAATAAGAAACTTTATCTGTTTGTCTTTCCAGTCAGGTTTGGAGCGACGAGGGCAAGTACCAAACACAAAAACGGGACGAGTTTTTTGGCGCTGCTATTTTAATGCCGTTTCGTGCTTCTAAAGTATCAACTTTATTTTTATCTACCTTACCCCACGCAAAGCAGCAATCAGATTATTACCTATAAGAATCCTGTAACTATTACGAGAAATAAACGACTGAGTCTGGCAATAACTTGATTTACGCCCTTTTTTTAAAAAAAATCACTATATTTGTTTCACAATAAAAAGAAGACAAAAAGGGATGACGGTACCAGCACGTATTTAACGGTTCCCACCTGTGATAATCAAAAGTTCAGCAGATCAACAACGAATAAAATTGATATTTTTTCTGTTTTTTTTGCAACATCAGCCCCTCGCTACAGTGATTCGTGCTGTGATACAATTTACCTTCCTGTTACAGATTAACAACTCAAACGGTTTTGACAAGGGCATCGCGAGGTATCCAGTTACTATGGCACCACAAACCAGTTCAACAGCTCAAGCTGAGCCTACGCTAATCGATCCGGTAAATTAAGCAGCACCGAATCTATCTTGTTGATCCAGGCCTATAGTGAAATTTAGTTTTTTTTAATCAGAAACGACACCTGACCTATAGCAGAGAGTTAAGACATGCTCCCACGCGAATAATAATAAAAATATACTTAAAAGTGAAGCTACTTTAACACGTTATTTTATATTTAGAAGTGTTCTAGTGTCCAACCCGCCGCCCTATCGTGTCAATTTTTGCGGCCCTTGATCGACTACCAGTCAATACGTTTTTTTATTAAATATGAAAAATAAGTATTGCACACTAATAAATAACATTTCTACTCATGCTGCCCGCATCCCTAAAGATGTCTTCATTTGGCCCCATACCAAAAAATTTGACATCCCTGCAATAAAGTGGTTTTTCTGGCCGTCATGTCGTTTAACATCGACGTTTCCTAAGCCTATTATCGAAAGACTGTTTCCTTCTTTCATTAACAGCGCTTCAGACTGTACGCAAAGTGTCAGAAATGCCTAAAAAGGGTGGCCAAGCCTAATCCAATAACTTCTTTTTGACATTTGAATAACATTGCGACCTCAACCCTCAACACTGCAAGATTTTTCTCCCTTCTTCCCATCCCTGTCAGTTGGAAAGCAAGAGATTGTCGCAAGTATTTGGCCGGAGGACTTGCATTCAGGCAAACGCACAACGAAAATCTTGAATATCGGCACAACGCAGGACTCTTTCAGTTCAAGTCATAAAGCTTCGCTTATGCTCGCACTTGCCTATATAAGCAGCATCACCTTCTTCCTGGCTTAAACAAGATCTGCCGCATCGCGCAGAACGCACCGCTCAGACGTTCGTGTTCTCTTGGAATTTCGCACAACAGTATACATATAAAATGGCAGTAACGCAATTAGCGAAATATCTTGTAGTGGCTTCCCTGCTCTGCAGCATTCAGATTCTGGCCCAAGCCAAAAGCATTAGTCCAGCCGATGAGTCGGCCATCATTCAAGACGTTGAGGTAAGTTGCAAGACAATTATGTACGACAGCTTTCATACGTAGCCAAATTGATGCCTTTGGAAGTCCCTATATTTGGTTTATAAATCCCTTCTCTTTGGTCCCCACAGAATGCTGTTCGTACTGTCGACGGCGGTGTTGAAACGGCGCTTCTCAATTATCTACTCGCCAAGCAGATTACAGAACGGCTTAATAGCAACACTGACTCACACGATCTTCAACAAAAGCGGTCTTACTGGAAACACTGTGCTTTTAACGCTGTTACATGCTTCGGAAAGTAAAATGACGTACAGTGCATATCTTTGGGAAAAGGACTCTTGATCACCACGATCACCTTTCCTTCTACAACTGTAAACTAACATCTGAATTTCGGATTCACGCCCTTCGGAATTCATCAATTCTCTTTCTTCTTGTATATGTTTCAAAGTTAATCTCAAATGCGTGATAATGTGGCAAATAAAGATTTGAATCATTAAATCTACTGGCTCAAAAAGTTTACAAGTAGCAATAGCGTAGATTTCAGGACGCTGAAGAAAAATTTCGAAGAAAAATGTTGAAGAAAAAATTTTTTAAGTCGAAACTTGATAGAACTTGGCCACAGTCGCTGCAAATTTCATTAATGAAAAGCAACATAATACACGTGTCGACATTTGACGTAACTTATTAACTGGGGTCACATCGAAACTTTGCAGCGTAACCTGCAAAAGTTGTATTTGTAGAATTGGAGACACATGGGCCTGATAGATTTATAACAAAAAGCTGGGTGCGAATCTAGCACAGCTGCGAGTTGTGGGGACGGAAGAGAGGCTATCTTATGACGCCGTAAGATGAATTGCCTTCCCTGGAGAACACGGGACAAACTTATTACTCCGCTATCTACCTATTACAGGCAAAGCTCGCGCTAAAACTCTTTAATACGTACAAAAAGAAAAGAATTGCATGAGCTGTACGTAAATGAGAAAAGGTGATTGATCGCTATAATGGACCACCTGGGCCCTCACTTCCGTTTGAAGGTCAAACAATTAAACCCGGATCAATCGATATGCAAAAATTGCCCTGAGCTATACTTTGCCAGTAACAGCAAAGCGTTGACATTTGAAATAGAATGCTTGACTTCTTCTTTTTAATATTAACGGCCCCGTTTTCAAACCAATTACAATCCCACGTAACAAACGAAACGTATACATACAATCTGATCTTAGATATCGACGAAATTTGGAGTTTATTAAATACGCCAGAAACCGGATTTATCACACTAAAGCAACAAGTAGAACTTACGTAGTTATAAAAGCAAAAAAGCCAGCAAAAAAACGCCAGTCTCTTATTATACTTATACTGATTGAGGTGTTTTCACCATAAAAACCATTCGTTAATTTTGCACGGTGCTTTTAAGCCAAGACCACGTAGTTATCGGTGCTAAGGCGAGTAGAAGAAGTAATGCAGTCCCAGATCCAAGCCACCTGTAAACGATGTTTGCTCTTCATCTCCTGTCGATTATTCCTAGGTAAACTTTTGGTAAGTCTACTAGAATCTTTCCCCGAAAAGTTAGGCGAAATTATATAATCCACAGACGAATTGAAAGCATAAGATACATCGCCATCATACGCTCTGATATAACGACGCAGCTCCGAGATGTCATTTCTCTCATTTCCGGATTCACAGTCAAGATAGAAATTCAAACCTGTGAAAAGAGCGGGTAGCGCCTGTGAAAATAATAGAACGGCGATTAGAAGCAAGAAATCTCACAGAAAATAACGTATCAAATAGTTCTTTGTTAGTTTAACAAAAGTACAGTGGAAATCGCTCAACCCCAAAACACTTAACGTAAAAAATCGGTTAACACAAAATAATATTCTGGTCCTGACAAAATACTATGTACAGTGGAAACCACTTAACACGAAACTGTGGGGACCGAAATATTTTTTCGTGTTAAAAGAATCTCATGTTAAAAGATATACGCAAAAAAAAAATCACCGATGTTTTTGATGTCGTAATAACAGAGTTAATATTCAAGCTTATACTCGTACATTGACAGTCTATACGTTTTAAAGCATTTTAGCAGACTAAAGTAGATGCCGCTTATTGCGATCACTGGTTATTAGAATCAGCCGCTTTATGGAATCAAATTTTAAAAGGTCTGATTCAAAATGATAAAATTCATAGTATGTTAATCGGTTATTAGAATCACACTTTCGGATATTATACTCAATTTCAAAAGAATCTTCACATTAGTACAGTGCTGAGCAAAAGAATCTATACCGAGCAAACCACAAAGGTCTAATTAAGCCTCTCGAGGCTGATTCACCTTCATTAAGTTGGTGAAAATGCTGGAACCAGCGAAAGACCGCGAAGTTTAAAAACATTTTTGGCTAAAGCTCACAAACTATGCCGCGAAGGCTGCATGTATCGACAACAATGGGAGCATAAATAAATTCTAGCCGTAATAAGGGCTAAGGTACAACTTTGCTATTAAAATTGAAACTTTCGGTATCGAAATTCTTTGTGTTAAATTGCATGTGTCTTATATGAAAATGGTAGCTAATTAATTGTTGCTTTACTACAAAAAAACTTGTAATAATTTTCAAATTGTGTTACTTATATTTTTGTACATAGTATGTTTTTAAATTTCGCGGTCTTTCACCTAGTAAGCGATTGGTTCCAGCCCTTTCACCACTTAATGAAGGTTAATCAGCCTCGAGAGGCTTAATTAGACCTCTGTGGTTTGCTCGGTATAGATTTTTTGCGGCCCATTGAAACTTACGACAAGTTAAATTTAAACGATTTTCCTCAAAGGGAAGCGGCCGTTAAATTAGGTATTCCCATCGTTTCGTGTTAAACGATTTCCATTGGTAACACAAACCAAGTCATAACTTACGTATTTCGTCTTCTCAAACGTGAGTACGTCGATAAGATTATTAGGCAATTCGCTTTTGCACTTTTTGGGGGGGATTTCACCCAGTATAAAATCTGTCATTATTTTAGACTGTTTGTACAATTCCTATAAATGAAAATTTTTTTTTAAAAAAAAATTACACGCTTTCTGGTTTGGTTTTCGGTGGTTTTGGGTTTTCAACATTGGGTGGGATAGGTTTACACTTACAGTGAGTTCCTGGACGGAGGTTGCTTCTTTCCATGATTTGTCCTCCCGAAAACGGGAAATACGAGGAAAACGAAACGAAAGTCCATTGGCTGTATGCACTTTACTCTGTGTAAATTCAGCTCCCATAATTTCCCAAACAGGGGAGTTCTTACAAAAAAATATAACAATTTTAAAAACTAAGTTATAACTTCCAAGTTGATGCAATAAATGTAGAAAGTTACCTTTGGATTTTTAGCTACCACATGTGGAATCATGGTTCGGTGGCACTTTAACCAAGAAGGCACATTTCCATCCACAACTTTTACCATTTCCATTTCTCCCTAAAAAAAAAAAAGTTCTTAAAAAAGTTCCTCAGATTTGTTGCATTGGTACCACGGACCTGTAAGCTGTTGATCGTTTTATCATTAAGCTGCGCGGAATGCATTTTTGTAACTGTCCGCCACTGACCATCCTTTTCGTCATAGCAGCCCATTAAAAAAATTGACAAAAGGCCACCTACAAATATTAACAGCAATCTAGCTCATACTCGCTTAAACTACAACTCTGGCTTCCCTTCAACAAGCGGATAAATCTTTCGCCTTTTACTCGCTTAAACTACTCGTACTTTGTTCACTCATTGTTAAACGGTGACACGTTTCTACGTACCATAAGCGCCCGTACCATACCAAGCTCCCAGTACGACTAGATCGGCAGTGTCTGCCATTTTTCCTTCATTCAGGTAATCACGTTTAACTTTGAGCCAGCCACGTTTGCCTGGTTGATACTGACCAACCGGATCTTTCAAAACCAAGCCTTCCAAACCTGCTGACAAAGTTTTCATGGTCAAACGTCGCAAAGTCTCCACATCCTGTCACATAAAAGGGTACTTAAGACTCGTGCAAAAAAAAGGAAAAAAGGGATGCTCTCTACCTCAACCAAAGTCAGGTCGGATAATAGAATGCGGTGAGTGACTGGTTCCATATTTTGCTCCAGAATTCGGCGCCTCTCTTTCAGACTTCTATGAAAAAATCCACGCAAAAATTGTTTGAAACAACCTATTTTCCGTTAAACGAAACTTACTTCTTTGTAATATCTTGTCCGTTGAAGTGCAGGCAGTCAAAGACAAAAATACACACCGAAGCGTCTTTGAAAGCAGTTCTCTGCAAGGCAAGTACTGGAATTAGGAATTTGAAGCAAGGCTTTATATTAGAAATAAAAAATTCTGCAACCTTATGTACACCCAACGTTCCAAACGGTAAAGGTTGACCAGTATTTGTATCCATCAGCAGTACTTCACAATCCAAAACTATTGCGTTGCCTTTAGGAAAAGCCTGAGGCAAGTACTCTATCACGTGAGAAACCTAGCGAATAATAAGCGCATATTAAATACCTAAAACTTTGACATCAGCTTATTAGACGAACATACTTTGTGGGCTAAAACGGGCTTCAAACTTCGCGAGTAAAATTCAAACTTGCCATCATGAAAGTGGACTTGGACTCTCTCTCCGTCGTATTTAATTTCCGCATACAATCCTTCTGGATGCGAAGCCAGAACCTTGCCTAGTTGTCGACAAGGCGCAGCCTACGATAAAAGAAGATAATCGATGAGTTTTTACGTTCATACTTATGATTTAAGCTTACCAACATGGGCAAAACTGGTGTCATAACCTGGATCCCAAACGTGGCAGGAGAAGACGAAGTAGAAGCAGCGGGTAAAGCTTCAGCTCTATTCCCAATCGCAGGCGGCATAAAGCGCGATACGACCACACTCAAGTCACGTGTTGACTGGAAGGCAGAGTAGGCGTTGGGATGAAATCCAGTCAGACTGAAGCGGAATTCTAATGAGTTTGTTTTGGCTAAAAAGAGCTACCTAACACAAACTTACATTGGTTTGGCTCCAGCTCCCATTTTTAAATCATGCTTAATGAGCCTTATCACAATTTCCAAATCATTAACAGTGCATCTAATGGGCGAGAAAAAATAAAGTAAACCCCCCCCCAACATACAGCACAGCTCGTCTTTGTCTTTCTTATTTCATTATTATATTTACTGCTTGCTTATTTTTTCCAAAACCTTTAGCTGATCCTCTTCAGTTGTAACTCCACTCAACTCCTCCAACAAATCATCGACTTTCTTGAGAGTCAAGGAGCTCTTAGTACGAGGTTTTAGCCGGGATGAAGGGGACGAGAAAAATCGACTAACCGTAGCAGCCACATCGCCTTGATGCGAATCCTCCACCATGTCATCATGGTCAGTTTTAAAAATCTATAAACATCCAGAAAAGGTCACGCGTTTGAAAATTGTATTTATTCAAACTTCCTTTACCTGACTAAATAACTTTAAAAGCTGCTTAGTCTGGAGGTTATATATTCGCTTGATAACACCCGGTAAAAGAGAGCGAAGCCATAACATTACGTCTCCAACGAACTTTCCTGCACCTAAGAGAAAAACGCGTGTCTTTGCATAAGCTTTTCTACCCGAAAAATTAACTTTCACCTGAAGATCCTTTGGAGAAAAATTCCTGTACAATATTTGCCTTATCAATATGACCGCTTATGCTGGCTATACTGTTAACTAGTTTCCGAAATTGTTCAAAAGAGTTGTCGGGGTGGCCAGAATTTTTCTTATTGGTATCCGATGTGTCATTCATCCGAACCGCTGACAAAGTTGTGGAATCATTACCCCCACGCGGGTTTTTTACCAACTCTTGTTTGTTTTTCTTATTTCCTAAAAAAAGGATATAAAATTGCGTCAATTAAAAATCTTGGCAATTTTTTTGTCCGAAATCTATGACACGAATTTATGCGTGGGTACGATGTCACTCTGGGGAAAAAAGTAATTTAGAGTGAGTTTCATGAAAAACAGACGACATGCTTACAAATCAAACGTTTGACGTAGAGATGTCGATATAAAAGAGGGGAAAAAACCCGCTGAATTATTAGCAGCGTAGGCCTTGCCTTGTTAAGAGACAACAAGTTTGCTAACTAATGGATATACGATTTCTCGGATTTCATCACTTGCTACCCAAAAATGTAACAAAAGTTTTACTGACTGAAGCAAAAGGTGAATTAGTATTACCTGACAGCGGTGCTTTAGAAGACCGTTGCTGAACTAGATCTGAAACGGAATTAACAATAATGAGAACGATACAAGACAAACAAAAGGCAGATTAAATTGTACTTTAAATGGTCATTAAATTAGTTACAAACAATGTCATGCATAATATATAATAGCTCTCTCCCCCAAGACAATTGTGTTTCTCTTCACGTGGAACGCCCCTGCAGGCTTTTGAAGTGAGGGAGAACAAGGAAGCCAATTGAGGCGCTATATACAAAACACCAAGAGAAAAACGGAATTACTAAACGAGGAACCTACCTTCAAAAAGCTGTTCTATAAGCCGTTGGTCCTCTAACCTGAGATCACTCCACCCCACAAGATCAGGACAAGCTTGCAAAACAGGAGTAGAAGCTCGAGCTTTCTTCCAGACCTCAAATATGCAAGATGAATGAAACCACTGTTTCATCGTACTTCCCGAGTCGGAAAAATGATTGGGGGCGCTCTATTTTGGAAGGGCGAAAATTATGAAAAGGAGAGCCGAAATTATAATAATTTTTTTTTTGCGGGGAGGATGGACAGATTTTTTTTATGTTTTATTTGTTTACCTTTCCCAAGCGAAGTTCTCCCTTGTTTAACTTCACTTTGCATTTTTTGCACGATGCTGCTCCCCGCTTGTCATATTCCGCAAAGAAATCTTCCGCTGACATGATTTACACGTACCATTCAACTATGCAATAATCTACAAGCATAAGAGAAAAAATCTGGTTACAGGTTAAAGATTAAAAATGTATTCCGTACAAGCAATCGCTTATCACTTCATCACTTGAGCCGATACCGCAACAACTCTATGCATTACAAGTAGTGATACTCACAGTGAACCCTTATCATAACTATCCTTGAATAATGCTTCATGCATTTGTATGCGGTTTTCTTTAGCTTGCTTGAGCAAGGCGTCTAAGCTTTCCACATTTTTCAAGAATGGCACTCGATGGTTTTTCATTCAAGAAAAAAGCCAACCCGATTCTTGTGAAGCAGTCCTAGAGAGCACTTTGTAACATTTTATTAAGGCTTTCTCTAAAGGACAAGTGAACATGACTTGTGAAATTGTCTCCAGTCTAGCAGATCGAGAAAAACGTGTTTTTTTGTTTGTTTTTGTTTAAAGGAAAGAATAAAATCTCTGACCAGATAGAGTACTGGGTGACGCTTGCATTTGCCCTACCTTGTATATGTCAACCTTTAAAGCTCTTTGATAGTTATATGTGGTAACAGTAAAGCCGTAACCAAGGATTTTCATTAAATAGCCACCCATGCCTCTGTGCCAGCAACCTAGCTTATACTTACGAACTAGTCCATTAGCGGATACCAATCAATTAACTAGAGGGTGCACAGGGTTCTATTCTCGCTCTACTGTCAAGAGAAAAGAAAGAACTTGAGACTTCTGGGTAATAGTTTGTCAGGTAACTTCACAAGTAATCTCCCATGCGGATTCGGGACTGACAGCCCACAAGGTGCTAGATATATCTTGTAATAGACTCGGAAGACTTTTGCGCATCACGGCGGGACTCGGGCTTCTCTATCGAAATTCCGACGAGTACAGGTGTGTCACACTCCGCCTCATTGGCTCTTGGAGGAAAAGACAGAGGCGTTCAAAGGACGGCCGCCTCTTTGTCTCCTAATATAAAAGGACCTCGTCTCCTCGGTTAGCTTTACAATGAGTGATTGACTTTTGAACCTTGCGCTATCATACTTATTTGGGTAGGTATAAGCAAGAAACATTTGTGCTCGGGAAACGGATTACTGAATCCAACACGTATACCTTTTAGTATTCCCATCAAGTTTGCACAGGAAAGGTAAGCTGCGAAACAGAAGTGTGCTTTCCACAGTATATAGGTACGTATGTAATTTCCATCTCCGCCTAATTCAGTTATACCTTACAGTTATTTTACTATTCCTAATCATTCGGTTAGCAAGCGAAGTATAAGTGAAAACACATCAAGTAGCTAACAACGCCTTTTAATGAACTACACGGAACACAGGAGATGCTTGGAGCGTAAAGTAACGATTCGCTTTTTTATTCCGACAAGATTAACGAAAGCATTAAAAAGGAGCATCTATATTCCTTTTCCTTTAAATATAATCTCTGGGTGGAAACTTCCTAGAGACAAGGAAAACGTGTCCTCAAAAAGCACACTAACGATTTTAATAAGCTAACAACTACTAATGGGAAGATGACTGAACCCGTAAAAAAGTTAAAGAAAGAGGTTCAGATTATCATACGGTTCACGTCCCACAACTGTACCTCTGACAAGATTCTTCCTCCTCGCCGGAGTAGAAACCTTCTGTTGACACCAAGGCCTCTCTCCTATTTATGGAATTTTCTAGACAGTCTTGCAGCATTTGAAGAAGTACGGGCTGATTATTTCACAATAGTAATCCGAGGATAAAGGGGCTTTTCCGGGGAGTGTTTTTGGTTAAAAGTATCAAGGGTAGTAAGAAACTACTTTGGACATGCACGTCGGGTTAAAAAGACCGTAACAACGTCCCATCCCATGAAAAAGCCACAAACGTGGCTTAGCCCCGCACGCGTAAGCTAGATTCCCCATATTTAATTATCAATCACGATCCCTAAGAGACCCGTTAAGCTTTAACACTGCCGTGTTGACGTAAGCAATAGGAGCAGAGTTTTACGAAGAAGAAAAGCAACCGAAAGAGAATTTTCTTCTAATGTTCCAACACTCGCCTATTCATCCAGGCTATAAACTCCCCAGTCTAATACGTGGCCAATATTTTCTAGGCAAAAGGAGAGAGAACTCTCTCATCATATCATTGCTCATGGCTTGCTGGCAGAACCCCACCGTCTTCATTCTTCTAGCTTTGACCGGATTTCAACATCTGCTCTTTGTCAGACCCTCAGCCGCGGCAGAACGAGCAGTCATAGATCTTAGCAGTAATGTGGATGGGTTCGAAGACGCCTTGACTTACCCTAAGCAAACTTTTTGGGATTCGCCATCGTGGAAACTATCCGAGCCAAATCTTTTGCGCCTGCTGTACGAAAACTGGCGCCTCAGCGAACAGAAACCGGGTGACTTTGATGCCGATTGGTTAAGACCTCGCGACGGATTGGCACATTGGCGTGCTACGCCAGCTGCTGCTCAAGTGAGACACTTCTGAACCCGGCCAAACAAAATCAGAGATATTAATTAACCATTTCCTTGACTACAGAAAACGGATATGAAGTACCCCAATCAGATGATTCGATATTCGCCAAAGGAGAGTCCATTTACTATGGAAAGGTTTGGGGCGTTCAGACCAATATCTACCAAACTAAGGTATATAATTCAATGACTTGCATTAATCTTGGAACAGACATTAAAAGCAGATATACAGTTTTAATTAATACATCTGAATGATGTAATACTAACGGCATTGGGACACTGACTTCCAAAATCGCACCATTTTGGTACTGGAAAGGAATTTTTAAAACTTGTTGAGTTGCCCTACTATGTAAATCAATCAATTGATGAGCACTGTTTGTTTTTATTACCCCAACAGTATGGCGCCTAACGTCAACCAGATCCCGGAGTCGGACTGGGGCGACGAGGACGTTATGGGAAACGATTTCCTGACCACTTCCAAACGGGATAACTGTAAGATTTAGTTTTAGCCCTTTTTTTATTGAGCATAGAATAAGAGAAAACACTGGTTCTTAAACACGAAATTTCGCTTTAGACATGTCAATGTGTCACTTCAAGATCTGCAATTTGGGCAGAAAACGACGCATTACACCGCACGTCGAGTCGCCCAAATGGCCAGCTTAATATTCGAGACGACAGATGCCGTTACAATATCCTCTTTTAGGTTCAGAAAATCGTACACGATATAGAGTGGAGTGGTAGGTCTAACATGTGTTCCTAGCGTCCATTACAACTTTTTTCCTCATACATTTTGTCTTGCTCTCACAATACAAAGATGCCCTTTACTTGGTGAAACTCAATACAATTTAGCACACGCATGTAACAGCTTAATAATACAAGCCAAACATTAACCTGCTCAGTATTACCATGTTATAAATGTACGTAGACAACTCGCAATTTAGCCTTTTGTCGTCTTTTTCGGACACAAGTTCTTGTTGAAGAGTGACTTGCTCCCCACACTAAACTCGAGTGGATGACTGCAAACATTTTATGGAATGGCGAGAGGTATACAAAATGTATCTTGCAGTTTGAATACTTTCATGTACCGATTTTGCAAGGCGCCGGCTGCTAAAGCTAAATTCTAGGAATTTGACCCTTCCTCATTCAGGTAAGCGTATCGAAAACTCTACATTAATTAGATAGCTAACCACGCAAGTTGTGCCTTCCGGCCATCTGCTATTACCGTGTTCTCTTAATGGCTTTATCTAACAAAAGCTTGCCATGTTAACGCGTATAATCTTTATATGTACCGAGAACAAAGATGTAATCTAGTCCAAAATGACTAAGCGACGCTAAGAAACTTGTCGGAGAGGAAAACCATAATTGGGCCCCAGCTCGTGGGGTTCGAGTAATGTGAAAAGTCACTTTTGCAACTTTAGGTAACATGCTTCTTGTTTGTCTTTAAACCTTGTGACCTAGAGCAACTAGAATTGCGCCAACTTTACTTGAAGATGTCTCCTATGACGCAGTGGCAAACAATGTCTTCAATAAACACTGCTGCCTGCTTGCTCTCTACTCACGCTGCAGGTCTCGACCCTCTCCTCGAAGGATTCTAATTCAACAGCAATAGTATTGCGTAGGCAGGAACTTTTATTTTCTTTCTCAGGGGGGTTATGCTGAGAGGAGAAGAATCTGAACCCAAAAATAAAGAAAGAACCTTGTTTTTTCCCTCCGCTTTGCGCTAAAAGCTTTAAGACTGGATATGACTATAAAGGAATACGGATTTGACTAATACACATTTCTTGAAAAATTTTTCCATACTTTTAAGTAAATCTGAGGACGCTTGGGGCATCATAAGGTCAGCACAACTTTTTTTACTAGACTTTTGGTGGAATCTTTCGGCAGCTGAACTTTGGCCCAAACCAGTCATTCCCAACTTCCAGTTTTTCTTTCCAATATGGAGCAAAAGTCTACCAACAGTTCGGACATTTAATCATCAAATATCTCTTTCCATCAGCATGTCAGACGGAGGTGAGCAATAAGACCTCTTACGTAGTACAGTTTCAAGATGACTTTAATCCCCCTGTCCATTTCCCATTCTATCAACCGACATATTGAAGGACAGCTTCAAGTATAGAGGCTTTGGTACGATACTTTAAGCCCATACAAAGTTGGAATGCTCTGTGAAGAACTTTCTCCCCCCTTAAAATAAAAAAAAAAAGTTGGAGAAAAATCCAGCTGTAGAACCAATTACACCTTCTTGCAGTGTTTCTACAGGAGCGGAAATGAGATGTATAGCGCGAACGTGGGTAGATCATCCAACCAAGCCATGCATTATTGACGTGTTTACAATTACCTTTTTCGCATTGATGATCAAGAATGGAGAGTTGGCACTATATTGCCCACAAAACCCCAGACAGAGTGAAAGAGGAGGAGGAAAAAGGGAAAAACACACTAAAAGGGCCAAAGGTTCTCTCGTAGCCAGATGGCTTCTAATACGCGGCAGTATTGTGGACACAACTCTCCACATACGGCTTTATATGACGTTCACCAAACACGATGACGATCGTCCGGATGTCGCAAATGGGCTCTGATGCAACCCCGATATTCTCGTAGGCCTAAACGCTTATCAATACCACCTTACAGCATATAGCGTCAATCCTATCTCAGCGTCAATCCTATCGATAGGCTAGCATCTTTGCCCAAAAAATGAAGTGAAACGCAATGATGCCTGCGTTGCTCCAGTAATCAGTCGGTAATTTGTAGCTCCTTTCAGACAAGACGCGACACTCTGAAATTCCACACCGCCAAAGCCCCTGAATGCCTAATACCTCGGGCGACACAGACTTGATGATACAGCAGCCGAACGCTAATTAGTTCTAATCATAGCAAGTCTTATCAACTGACTTGCCCGACCTGTATGAGTCTCTACTATAGTGCCGAACAGAAACCCAATAGAAGACAATCTTAAATCTACGGTAAAAGGAAGGGGGGGGGGGGGTTAGCCCGAGACTTCCTATAGTAAGTACTGGCAACTTTTTGTAAAGATTCGTTTTTCCCCGAAGGGTTTTTGTAACCTCAGAAGACAAAAAGTAATGAAAAAAATGCTCCCAGCTATCTGGTCAGTAGAAAGTCCAGCAATACCAGGCGAAAATCTTTGCTCATATGTCGCAGCCATGAAGCAGTCCAGTATCATCCCCTCCCTTTCGTGGCAAGTCCCAAGTGTGCTGGTTTTCATCACGTCATCCTGGAATCTCCCCCCAATATCACCTGTTGCGGGCAGCACACGAAGCGTTGCGTGGGGAGTCTGCCATAGCTATAAAAGATCCACGGCGGACATGTACTGGGTCAGTGAGAGACAAAGTCTGCTAAAAGAGCACAGGAACCTGAGCCTTGCCCAGAAAATTTCCGAGTCAATTTTACTAAGACGACTAGATACTTGTTGGACTATTCCATCACCTTACGCCAGACAACTAAAGTTAAAACCTTAAACATGGCTCTGTGGAAGTACACCGTTTGCTTGACGCTCTTGGCTTGCAGCTGGGCCGTGGCCAAACCATATCTCCAAGTAAGTAGTATTTTTCAAAGTGTGACTTTTGGCCGTAACCTATAAGCAATACAAACTGGCCTATCTAAATCAGAATCTCGAAAGGCAACAAATACGTATTTTTTTAAACAAAATGTACTGGTCTTCTTTCTGACGGCCAAAAAGAAGTTACGCGTACGTGTACGACCGCGGGAAAAATTCTAAGCTATTTCGATTCCAAGTCAGATTGTAACCCATTTTTTTAACTGGTTCAAACTACTCGCTTTCTCTGTACGTCCATAACTGAATTATAAGTTTTCAAACCTGACCACGTAAAGGCAAATTATGCGCACTGGATTAGACAAACGTGCATGGCTTGGGTGTTTGGGTAAAAGAAAAACCTAAATCAATTATTCTTATCTACGTTTCCCTGCAATTTTTCCAGGACGACGAGGAATTTAATCATGAAAGAAGCCTGGATGCCCTGGGAGGTGGTGTTATTCTCCGAAAAGGTAAAGAAAAAAAGTTTCATTTTCTAAATTGGCAACCAAAAATGTATTGTGCCACTGCCGAGCAGCGCTTCTGCAGAAGCTCTTGAGAGGCGACTTGGATTCGTTAGGAGGAGGAGGTTTGATGTTAAGTCAAGTCGACCGTCAGAATCAAATACACTCCAAAGACCAAAGCGGTTTCCTAGCCGGAGACATCAAGCTGCAACAAACACCCAAAGCTGTTGGAAGTGATTTAGACGATTTGGGCGGCGGAGGTTTGCTAGAGCAGTATATCGCTATAGTTCAAGATGACATGGACGACATTGGAGGTGGCGGAATCTTGTACAGCGACCTGGATGACATTGGCGGTGGGGTAATTTTATACAATGCCAACCCCAGCAGTCATTCCCGCAAAACTGCCCATGCCCGACAACTGGATACTATTGGTGGGGGTGACATTTTATTTGCCAAGCCCAAGGTGATGTTTTGAGTAAATAATGGGAACTGAGGTGAAGGTTTGTGTCTGCATTATATGCTTATCTGTCACGTGGTGGACGGGCGAGATTTGGGCTTACAACCCGGGCTTTATAAAGACACTAATTGTACATTTTTTTCTTCCCTATATTACAGTCCCACTCTTACGGGCTGGGCGCCTAGATCCGATGCTGGGTGAAACATTCGGAACCGCAAAACGCTTTGATTCTTTGGGGTAAAGTTTGCCTTGTTGCCACCAAAATAATTGACCTTCGTTTCTTTATCATTCTTATTATGGTATCTTTTAGTGGATATACGTTTGGGAATAGCAAGCGAAACTTTGATGAAATTGACCGTGCTAATTTTGGGAGTTTTGTTAAGAAAAACTTTGACGAAATTGACAGGACTAGCTTCAACGGCTTTGTGAAGAAGAATTTTGACGAAATTGATCGGTCAGAGTTTGATCGTTTTGCCAAACGCGAAGCCATCTGAGGCGGAAAAGCGGTTTTGATTATTACTTTTTCTTAACTTTAAAAAATTTTACGACAGAAAGAAACAAATCCTAGTCATACTTTGTTCAAATGTTTATCATCTTCTCTACGACATTTTTTGTGACACAAAAGGGTGGAGGTAAATACAAATGGGAACTCAGATTCGATGTTGTAATACTTGTTTTTAATTATAAATTAATGCTTATATCTAACAAACACTTACCTTAGACTGAAGATAGACAGGAAAACATGCCATATAATAATCTAGCTCTAAGGTACACATATTGGGATATGTATTGTACGCTAGATACAAATACAAAATCTATGGAGACAAGTGTCAATAACTTACTCTGAAAAAAACGCGCTTGTTTGTCCTACGCTAATCAAGCAAAACCAATTTCCGATTCCAGCAAAACACGCGTAACCAAGATCAACACTGACGGAAACCACAACACCGAATGGCCACATGGGAACACGTAGAAGGAAAATAAGGAATTTGAAGTCAAAGCACACGCCACCTATCCGTCATCGAAAGAGCGTACACATCTCAGTTCCCGACTTGTAGAGAAAGCAAGTTTACTTCAGTCAAATAATTATTAGAAAGTAAAAGTTATTTTCAACGTCCTTTTGTCTCGGCTTGAGGTGCTGGTTTCGTACAAATGCACTTACAGAAAGTTACTTATGGAAAAGTAATTCTCGAAACATTACCCTGGTCCGAATGTTACAAGCTCGTCAAATCGCTGTTCGACTCCTAAGTAAAAAATCATCATTGTACGATTAAGAGAGTAAGACAAGACTACCATAAATATAATATATAATATAAAGTACTTACACGCCAACTTTCATTTAAATAGCAAAGATCTTCTTGTTGCAGTACTTTGTCGCTTTTAAGCTCTTTTTCAACTTTTAGGTCTGATTTCCCATAAAAGACATCCTTGTGTACGATTGGCGCTTTGTCGTAGCATGCATCCACCGTCAAATAAGAAACCTAAAAGTCAATTAATTGATTAGTCTGTATCATCTCGAAAATCCCAAAGGCAACAACGAAAGCTTTTCCTTACCCGAATATTTCTTTCAATTAAAAACATGATTTCAATATCTTCTTCATCTTCGCCGTAAGGATTAAGCAGTTCCTCTGCTGCCTAGAGATGGTTTTCTTCAATTTTTTTATACATATTATGTATACATTACCTTTAGTAAACCCACGTAGATTAAAAATTCGAGCACGGTAATCAGAGGGAAGTACAATCTTGCTTGGATGCATTGTTTTTCTCCTTGATCTGTAACTCCTTGCCGAGCAAAAAGGCATGCGATGAAATACGCGTAAGTGGCTATTGTTACAATCTATACAAAGTTACGTTAAATTTGAGTTTTAGTAGCCTCTAGTTGATGGCAATATTTACCTGGGTATAGATCAACGGCAGGGTCACCCAGGCGTACTTTCGTAGGCGCCCGCACTTGTCTCGGAAATCTAACAATTCCTAAAAGACCATTACATTCATTAAATATAAAACATTAATGGGTAACGTCAGAAAGCTTACTTCGTTTACGAGTTTGTAGCCTTCCATATCTACAATTCTGTCCGACTCTAACCGTGCCCTACGTAGCACATCGACAAACCAAGCACACGGAATCCAATAACAGTCTGTTGCAAGGACGACTTCTTTAAAGCGATCATAGTCAGTCACAGTCATATAGCCTTCGGGAGAGAAATTGGAATACATATTTATTGATTTCTTTAAAATCGTGGTAGATACCCGCGGCAACGAGATCTTCCAATTTGGGGTATTTTTTCTTCAAGGGTCGGCAACTGCCGTGAAGTCCTAATATTAGCATTAGGTTCACATATCTTACCAAAGTTCGCCGTATGAGTCGGCCTTGTTCATCTGCACCTAAAACAGTAGCATTGATGGCGTAGCAAACCCTAAGACAAAACTGCTTTATTTACGTGCGTTTTTGCAAATAAGAACAACCTGTCTGGCAACGGAATGGTCATGAACTGTTTGAAAAAATTTTCGGTGCAGGAAGCGACGTAAAAACCGAGAATAAATGTCAGGGGTATCACGTCGGTATACTTTTCAAAATAGCAAGCTACACTGTCAAAAGTCCTAAGAGACGCTTACACAGTGACGCGTACGTTTTCGTTTATAAAGCGCATACTTTTTCTGCTCTTGGTTCAATCCAATGTGGTAAAGAAGGCTTATACTGGCAAAAAGTGCCAAGTAAATCAGCAATTCACAATATATTATACGGTAGACTGAACCTCTCCACTTAAAGAGGAGTCTTACGAAACCTCTACTAAGTGATGCGGCAACTTCGTTATGGTAAGCTACGGTCATTGTTCACCGGTCAAATGTTAAACACCGACTGCCGCGACCTGCAGCGAAAACCGGAATGTTGCAAAGATCGTAAACCGATGAAGGGAAGGTTTCCCCGAACACTAGGCACACGTTGGAAAAACGTCGAGAACCGTTTCTACTACTAGCAAGAGGATGTTGTATTCGTTATTGTTGCTTACAGTAGGATTCTTAAACGATTACGCTAGTTTTAAAGAAAACAAAAGTACCGCTAAAAATGCAGAAATCGTAGACTAATTTGCAGGAACTAGACGAATATAGGTTTAGCCCTTGGCTACTTCTTTCTCTATCTCTGCAACATTAGCTTCAAATATCGGTTCGTCTGTAACCATTTCGACATTTGCTATAGAGTTCCACGCATTATTAAACAATGTAGTCTCTTAAATCCAAACTTACTCTTGATTCCGTTGCGCAAAATGTTGCTTTCTTCTGCCACCATTGGCAAAAGGTGTACATCCTCAACGTCATGTCTAAATATAAAAAGTAAATAAAAATAAAATCAATCGGTTGGGATGCAAATACTTGTCGTGTTCGCTAGGTTTCATTTTTCTAAGCATGCTACGTAATAGACTATCGTCGTCGCTTGGAAACTTGGGGAACTCGACTGCGTCTTGGTCAAAGAAGATGTCCTTGGTCACTGGTGGTATCATTGTGCACAAAGTGTCCGTAGCCATATAACAAACCTATACAAAACATAAACAAATTATTAGCGACATGCAAGACGACCGTGTTTAAACATACTTTGATGTGTCTGTCTATGAGATAGTTTACTTCGAAATCCTCTTCGTCCTCACCAAATGGGTTAAATAGTTGCTCGGCCACCTACAACGCTTTATTACTATGGGTATAGTCATATTGAAGAAAAAAGTTGTTCACTTTTAGCAGTCCCATGTAAAAGAGAAATTGCAAGACTGTAAATAATGGAAAGTAGACATCAACGGGAATGTCTTTGGAGTCGATTTCGTTTCCTACTTTTTGTCGCCCAAATAGACACGCGAGAAAGAATGTGTACGTCGCTAGGGTAACCACCTCGAGGTTTGAATTTTTATTTTCAACTAGTATTCGTTTTTGGGTTTAAAATACATACTTGAGTGTAGACTAACGGCAAGCTAACCCAATCATAGCACCACAAGATGGTACATTTATCACGAAAGGACAGCAATTCCTAGACAAAATATAAGCTTTAATTTCTTATTTGATAAATTAAGCTAATACCTTCATAATTAGGCTAAGCCCGTAGCTGTCTGTGACGCGTCCTTGGTCTTTTGCTTTTTTAAGCAGTTCGACAAACCACACACTGGGAATCCAATACTTGGCGTATTTAATCTTGGCATTTTCGTGACATTCCAGTTCTGGTCGAGTCATGAAACCTGTATAAGAAAAGACATGTATATAAAAAATTACTCTATGAAGGGTTACACGTGGTTAGTTTTAGTACCCAAGTCAACTAGGGTTTCCATGGAAGTAAACCGGTTTCTCACGCGACTGGATATGGTGCGAAGAGTAAGGACCATCATAAGGTTGGCGTACCGCAAGAGAGTCCGTCTGTAAAGTCTGCCTTCCAGGTCTTGACCCGGTAAATACATGTTAATAGCCAATACCAACCTAGCAAAATAATCCGTTCTTATGTCCTGCAATATTTTCTTTTGTGTGTTATTTTACTTGTCTGGCCATGGAATCGACATGTATTGAGCCCACCATCTCCCAGCAATGGTTGCAACCTAAAACACGGACTTTTTAGCTGCGAAGCCGGGGGAGTAAAAATTCAAATCTGTACTTACATAGAAGCCGACGATAAAGGATAAAGGAACCATGTTGGTGTACTTGTCGAAATAGTGGACACATTTCTCAAAAACCCTACAGTGGTTCGAATTACGAGAATAAATCTTTCTGGGTTACGAGTGTAATAGACGTTTTTACTTTTGTTGGTTCTCATCAAGTGTATAACGATACACGAGGCTCAATAATCCGTAAATGGCAAGAAACACTAGGAGCTCTCTGTAAAGGAGCTGATACATGGATCCTCGCCATTTGAACAGTTTTGCAACAAAGCCTTCATCGACTAAAGTTTCCGGATTATACTTCATGTTGTTTGGTAACCTGTGTCAAATATTCCAAGCAGGTTACACCACACGAGTAAACGTATACTTTCTTGTTAATAAAATCACTTTCAGATCCAGTTTACAAAAAAAAACAGCAACAAGAGAATAAAAAGTTTAAAGCCGTCATCAGCAGCCACTGCACAGCTCTGTTTGGCAAGTGATTGTCTCGCATAAGATAACGTTCACCTAAATCCCTCGAAAGCATTCAAACTATACGTCCAAAGTGACCTGAAGGAACGAGAATTCTATAACTTCCTTTCAGTCACGCACCCGAGTCAGCCTACTGGCCGCGGGTATATAGTCCACCTGTTTTCTTGGTACTTGGTCTTCGAAGGTGACAAAGTGACACAAGGCTAGTAGCCCGCTTTTCAAGACTATTGTACAATTATTTAGTATGATGATAGATTTTTCTGCCAATAATCCAAACGAAATTTTAATTTGAACGTTTTCGCCCGATCGGACAAAGTATGCCAAGGGGAACAGCTCCGGAAACCGGGATCGTTCTTGCGGTTTTATCGGTTACAGAATAGCTGTAAGCTTTCTTACATACGGGGTGTACTTGTTCTCGATACTAGGCTTCAAAAGGGAGTTGTCCATTACCCGCTTTTAAATAGAAAGACGGGTTTTTTTCCATGACTGAGGAACGAGATATAAAACGCTTGTATCTTTATGCATTCAAACGTCGTGTAAAAGTAAAGTATTCGTTCTCCTAATTTCAAAATCTGTTGCCTTCGACGGGTGTACTTCATGGTCTCGTGAAAGTGAGACATTTTGCGCTAGTTTTGGAGGCGTAAGTTTAAAGGCGTTGAAGATGTATTTGCTCGAGAAAGACTAGTCAGAGTTCGGCTGGTGTTACGGTATCTTCTGGTGTTCTTATAATTTATTCTGTAGTTATTGTACCACACGAAAAAAGAAAGTTCAGAAAAGACTACGTACCTGTTCACTTTTGCTGGTCAGCGACGACGCAACTCTTAAAAAGGTTCTTGGAACTATAGCAGCAACCCGTCCGTTGATCACGTCTTACATCCCATTTTAAACTCGGCGCGCCTTTGGCAACGTGAGTGGTCAATAAGCACCGCCCCTAATAGAAAGTCAATAACAAAGCGGCGGCAAAGAAGTTCATGTGAATTTCCAGAAAAAGATGACTACAGCATTATACTTGGAGCACTACTTGGACAGTAAGTTAAGAATAAAATACATTGTCGCCTTTTTAACCCGGTAAAAAACTGGTTTATAGGTTTAGAGTCCTTGCCCATTGAACTGCAAAGGAATTTCACATTGATGAGGGACTTGGATACAAGAGCTCAGTCTTTAATGCGAGAAATTGATGTTTTAGCAGACGTTCATGTAGAGAACGTAAGTCACCTGAACACTGAAAAAAGGAAAGAAGGAACTGAAAAAATCCAAAAGCTTTTTAACAAAGCCAAAGAATATGGAGACGATAAAGTTCAGTTAGCTATCCAAACCTACGAACTGGTAATACTGGTCTATTTTACCTTTTATTACAAATCTATTCGTTATTGTTGGGGTCTTGAAGGTAGATAAGCATATTCGGCGATTAGATTCGGACTTAGCTCGCTTTGAAGCAGAAATTAAAGAGAAAGGTACACCCCCTACTCCAGTTAAAGAGGATGTAGAGCCTGTGGAAACGAAAAGTAGGCTAACTTTCACAAAAGTTCCCAGGAGTATAGTCTGTAACCCTATGTTTAGAAGGTCGTAGTAAAAAAATAGGCGATAAGGAAAAGAAGAAGAAGGGAAAAACTGAAACAGAGAGTGGCTTTAAAACTACCGATGAAGAGCCTTCGCGAAAGAAAGGGAACAAGAAGAGCACAACCACAACTGCATCCACGGATAGCGCCCTAGGAATGAACATTACCCACCCTGCCGATGTACTGGATATGCCCGTCGACCCTAATGAACCTACCTATTGCCTTTGTCACCAAGTATCGTATGGAGAAATGATTGGCTGCGACAATTCAGACGTAAGAATACTTAACGATTATTTGATTTGAAAAGTAAACTTTTTTATTAAGTGTCCCATTGAGTGGTTCCATTTTGCGTGCGTGGGATTGACGACCAAGCCGAAAGGGAAATGGTACTGCCCCAAGTGTTCGGCTGACCGTAAGAAAAAAGTAACATGAGGATCCGTCAGTGAAATGATGCCGAAACAATTGTTGTATTCCTCTCAAAATCTGACTAGCAGTACTAAATTCTTTTGTTACGGGCTACCAAATACTTTCGTCAGACACGTTTTAAATAAATGCACTTGGTTTTTGTAAATCTAGACAACTTACTTGCCCACAAAAATGCTTTTGGTTAACCGTTTTGTAGAAAAGATATGTGTAAATCTAGGGGCTACTCGAAAACGAGCTGCTACATGGCCTCATACATGACATTACAAAATTTCCAGGTTAGCAAAGGTAGGAAACCCACAAAAATAGACACGCTTTGCAACTTCGTTTTGACAAGATCCTGGCTGCGAGGATGTTTTACTAGATCTAAATTTGTGGACAACTGCACGACAAAAAAGGCGCTATCTTGCAAATTCTGTTAGGGGCGACACAATTCCTTCTCGGTAAATACGGTGAATGCACTCGCAAGCAAATTTAAACTGAATCTGCAAGAAATAATAATCAGAAAAATCGCCATTAAAAGTTAAACCATGTTATAGCAAAACGGTATAAAAAGGTACCGCTGTTTGAATCATCATAGGCCGTTGGTCTCGCATGGTTTTAACAATATCGAGAGGCATCACGGGCTGGTTGGCTTCTATAAAGGCCATTGCTGTGTCCAGCAGAATCAAAACGCCGGTTCTTCCAATGCCAGCTGAACAATGTACAAGTACATGCTCATCTGGACCACACAAGTCTGAGCGCAATTGACGTAATTCCAACATCAAGTTGAGAAAGTCTGGCACAGATGCTGCATCAGGTACTCCATGATCTGGCCAAGGCAAATACTGCACGTGCATCACACTGCGTTCTTCGCCAGTCTAAACCAACCAAATTTTGATTACTATTTTTTTTGTGGGGGGGGGGTAAATTATAATGATACCTCTTGATCTGTAAGGGTAAATTCGCGCACGTGATGCGTGCCCTTCTCAACGTATTGAACGCAAGTCACTTGCAAACCGTGTGAACCGAGCTCCAACGTTTGGTGCAATTCTGGCCAGTAGCAGTGACATTTGATACGACCTCTTTCCAAAAGCGCCGTCAACATGACCACTAATGGACACTGGCCCTGCCATACCAATAACCAGAAATCGGCCACCGTATTTGGCATGGGACCTTGAGCATGAAAAATATAGAACTCTGGATGAGAAACAAGACACTGGAAATGAAAACAATGTCTGTACCTTGTGTGGCGATATATCTATTGACTGTTTCGACGCTAGGAACTTTCATGAGAACATAATTTGCATTGACGTAGTCCCCAGAATTGCAGGATCTCAAGACGATTCGGGTAGAATCATCTAAAATTGCATAGTATTGAGTTAATTAAAACCTTCCTACTTGTCGGGAAAAAAATATACTTACAAGGAGAAATGTCGTTGTATCGGTTCTTTTTCACATTGTCAAGTTTTTTGGCTTCGGCCATGGCCCATCCTGGATTCTTTCGGTGCAGCAACTCAAACTGAGCCATAATCCATCCTGTTCGCAGTCCTTCTTCCAACAACGTCATAGACTGGGCAAGGGTTAATGGCGAGTCTGATGGCTCATCTGAGCCGGTTAGAGTATCTAGTACGAAAATGTAGGGCGATTCTTCAGCCGCCTCTTCACCTTCATACACTAAATAAGGAAGGTCATGAATTCTTAATTTGACAATTGCAAAGCTTTATATACCGTTATGTTTTATCGTAAGCTCCAGGCCTCTTCTCTGTGAGCTTTCATCCACAGGCTCAGCGGCTTGACGGATGAGTGCCACTACTTCATCATGACTCAAGCCATCCAACAAGTGTCCATTGACGCTTAGCAACTGATCCCCTTCGTTCAGACGTGGGTAGCACATGTCCGCTGAAGTGTTGTGGGCTACACGCGAGACTATAACTGCCCCTCCTTCATCCACCCCGCCTCGGATATTGAACCCAAAGCGTCCATTGGCGTCCGGCTGCATGCGAATACACAAGACGCCATATCCTGCTGCCGGATCATCAGCAAGAGCTTGACTACGTGAATCACTGGTTGCTGCCGAGACAGATACGGTATCCTTTTCGGAATAATCGTCTGCGTAGGCCAAAGTGTGTAAAGGAACGGTCGGTGAGAAAGGACCCAGAGATTCTGGCAAAGCTGCTGGAGCCGCAACGGTAGGTCGAGCTAAAAAACCTCCGTCACTATAAGAATAATAACAAAAAATTGTCTAGTGCTTTCGCTTAGCGTCAGTTTGATAAAACGTCATACTCGTCGGAAGGTGAGCTCTCTGCCCATGCAATCCTGGGTTCTTGGATGACTTTAGACTGCACCCGATATGAGTCGTGAGATCTGTGACCATTTAAGCTCTTGCCATTGGTCGACGAAGTACAAGTGCTCTGGCCACTACTTATGCCCATCGTAGCTGCACGAGATAGCAACGGACTGGCGGAAGGGAAACGAACGCTACCACGAGAACGTCCCTCGATCCCTGTGACCGTTTTTCTTCCATGACGGACGCTAGCAAACCTACTTTTTTAGACATTAGGATCTGTTCAGAAATCACATGTGGCAGACTAGTTACCTAAAAAAGGGCTGAATGCGGACTTGACTTTGGGTTTCTATCATGGTTTGATGCTGACTCCGACCCGAATAGCGAAATTTTGACCCCAAACCCAATCCGAAACTAAATTTAAGGGTACGACTGGGCGGCAGAGAGGTTTCCAACCGAAAAAATGCGTGATATTCCACGCACGAACGCCACAGATTCTTGCAAGATCGATACGTGACAAGATTGAAGCATAGCAGAGTGTCGTAATCTTCCGACTAGAGGTTCGAGTTTGGGATCGTTATAAAATATGATTAAACTAATTGAAACTTACAGCTTCCCGGTGGAGCTGGATCATAAACAGGGTTTGTTTGAAGGAAATTTTGACAATTTTTGACCAGCAAAATGTGTTGACTCGAATTCCATTATGAAACACTAAAACTCCCTTGGAGCTCACGCCAACAAAGAGGTCCTTGCTCGTCGAATCCTTTTAAAAATTCGCGAAGAGTCAATTTCGAAGATAATAAGAAAATAAATTACTTTGGCTTTATGCAAGTCCACGCCGTACATTTCCAAGCGTTTGGCATGATCTAAAAAGTTGTACTCTGCATCAGCAGGTGTTTGGCCTTTATGGAGCTTATGTAGTTCCATAATTTTCTTTTCTGTATCTTCTCCTTGTCCCAAAACCCACTCGTTGCTCGATAAGTATCTGTGGTTTGTTCCATGTTCTTCTATACTATAATCTCCAAGTTCGGCTGCAATGTATAAACTTAGTTTAGCACTTAATGGAATACAATGCAAATTCGAGTTTTACCTTGAACAGCATAACTAGCCAATAAACAGGCAGTCGTTGGTGGGACCACTAACTTGCCTTGCTTGATGTCACTGCAAATTTGCAAGAAAAATTGGTAGCGTGTATACTCTTCCTTCAGCTTACTAGGGTCGTCTACGTAGAATTTGACTCGAAAATGGAAATTAACTGGCTGAACAGCATCTAAATCACGGAGAGCCATTGTCATTTCAGTTCTTACAACTGATTATAGTAATAATACCTTTAATTTGCTTTTTGACCCCTTTCAAGGAATTTAACCACCGCTAATGCAATAAAGGATCACGTAAATATAAAACAAAACACTAAAATGAAATATTATCTTACTGATGATTCACAGAAGCTGGGACTAGCCGACTCCTGTCCTGGGTCGCAAAATAAAAGACCGAAATAGTCCTTCTCCACGAGATCAAGGTGGCGAAATACTAGGTCCAAAAGTGACTGACCTTTTGAATATTTCTATATGAAAAAATAAACAAACAATGCAAATGAGGCAATCCATCTAAAACATAAATAAAAAAGCGAGAATTTTACCCCAATGCAGAAGGCTTGGGAAGTACCATCCAAAAAGCACACTTGGCACAACAGTCCTTTTTGCAACCGTATATCCAACTGGTTGTTTGTAATGCTAGCAGTGTTCTTTGATTCTTGGACAGTGTCAGTTTTCCTTGAAGAATTTGGGGTTCCGATGCAAGTCGTGCCACTGCTTACAACCGACTCTCGCACACTTATTACCCGACGCGGCATGATTCAATTTTACACCGTGTCAGCTTCTAAAATTCCTTTCGCTTTTCAAATTAATCGTGTGCAGATATCAAAAGCAAGACTTGCTGAGATTCCAAGATACGTTTTTTCCCTTTTCGTCTTCACAAGATATTGAGATAATCACAAGTAATAAGTAGAGCCAGACTTTTTTTTTAATGAATTACGGTACGTTTCAGTTGCCTTGCTTTCAATGCACGACAAAAATCTATTAGAACACAAACTTCCAAACGAAAACTAGACATGAAAACGTAGTAATCGTAAGCCTAGCACGCCATAGCATGCGCAATAAGTGTGACTTTCCAGACAGCCAAAGAGCCGCTGTAATCTCACACAATCACAACAAACATGGCAGTATAAACAAGGCCCTTGGCTGAAATTTTAGGAGCAAAGGATTCATCCCTTTGAATATAATTAGGATGTAAAAGCCAGCGCCTGGCGTCATCTGGTGGTACAGAAATGCGCAAATTTTCCAGTTTAGTCGAACTGATCTTATATTACCGATAATGCCATACTACTATATTATAATAGATATTATTTGATATTATTAATGCTGATAAATGCCATTTAATATTTTTTGTACATGGTTACCTCAGGTTTTTAATCAACATACACTTTTACAAAGGCTTGCTATACAATCATCTTGACCGTTTAACTTTCAGAATCAGATTAAAAATGCGACACTGAAACGGTACAGAGAAAAATTAACGCACTTTTATAGTCATTGGAGTTTTTAAAAACTTGCAATAAGTCACTCCAAATATTTGCGCACAAGTGTATTCCTATTCTTACTTGAGAACAAGTGAACGAACTCGTTCAAACCATGCTAATTATCGGATTTCCGCTTTCGTGGTTTCAAAACCTTCGGTATGTTCCGCTACGAAATGCGGGGTCTACCAACACACGGAGGATCTACTATCGTGGCACCTGTAGATTTTGCCACGTTGTGTATCAAAGACCACCTCTTCCATGGTACGCTGCTTTTCCTTGTTCGTCTGGGCTGCGCTTAGAATGCGTTCCTTCTTCTTCCCTTCAGTGTGAAATACAACGAGTACTCTGTCTGACCTCTCCAACATGCCAAAAGCTAAATCTGCGAAGTTTTTTCCATATTTTGTGGTACTTTTCCTAGCGTGCAGTTTATCGCCTTCTTCCTTGGCTACGCAGAATGTGGATGATATTCCGGACGACAGAGGTAACTTTATCATCCAAGAATGTTGCGAAAAAGTTAAATAAATATATTGGCAAACAAACGTTAAATGCAACTCTAAAACTCGAATTATTTTAACTCTGAAAATGTTGTGGTATTTGTAAGAATTAAGATTCGGCTTTGATTCAACATAGTGCTTGGCGAGGTTCACTGACCTGGCGCCAGTTAGAAAGCCTTAAGGCCCGTTAAGAAAGATACGGGTAAATTTTTATATACTTTACAGATATTCCCGTCGTGGAAGGGGTTTACGGCAATTATCACAGTATTGAAGAAGACGACGTTCTCATCTTAACCCGCGAAACGTTCGCGTATTTCGTCCGCAAACATCCGTTAATTCTTGTCGAATTTTACGCACCATGGTATGTCAAATACTGTAGATACTTTTTTGGCTAGCTCTATAGTAAAATAACTCTCGTTTCTTTTCTTTTTAATTCAAAGGTGTGGGCATTGTCAAAGCTTAGCGCCAGAATACTCGAAAGCAGCAAAAAACCTCAAGGCCAAACATTTAATTTTGGCTAAAGTAGATGCTAGCAAAGAAGTAGAGTTGGCAAAAGAGCACATGATCACCGGTTTCCCAACTATTGTTCTGTTCAAAAATGGGGTGAAATACGAAGACTATACAGGATCACGGACTGCCCAAGGTAAATGAATGTTACTATTTTTCCAAATGGAATATACGGGTTATATTTGGGGTACATTGCAACAGGTATCGAAGACTATATGACTCAAGTATCGGATCCAAAATGGAAACCTCCCACATCTGCTGTTGTTGTGCTGACTACCGATAACTTTACGCAAGTAGCTCGCAAAGCAAACCTAATGTTGATCGAGTTTTACGCTCCTTGGTGTAAACACTGTAAACAAGTAAAAAATCTAAAAACTAGTAAATCCTTGTTGGACAGACGTGATCGTATGTTAATATGTATAGTTGGAACCTGAATATGAAGGTGCAGCTCGTACTTTAGAACAATACGGAATAACTTTAGCCAAAGTGGATGGTCCCAAAGAAAAGAGCTTGGCAGATGGAATGAAAATTGCCGGCTGGCCCACTCTCAAGGTTATTTACAAAAAAAAACAAAAAAAAACTTTTTTTTCCCTTCATTTATTGAATTTATTTATTCACATTTTATTTGTTTATTCAATTCCTTGCCAATTAGGTCGTTCGTAAAGGCCGTGTGTATGATTACAAGGGCCCTCGTGAGGAAGCAGGTATAGTGGAACACATGAAAATGCTTGCCAAGCCTCCTTCGGTTGAAGTGAAGACGGTTAGGGAAGCGCAGAATCAAATGGATCGTTACGAGTGCACAGTGGCGGGCTTTTTTGACAGCCAAACAGATTTGTATGAAGAGTACGTTGCAGCTACACATGAAATGCGAGGTAAAAAAACTTACAAGACCTTTACTAATTTCCCCAAGAACTGACTATAAAAGCAGTCGCCCAAGTATGCCACTTGAATTTACGACTACTGCCCTGGTATGAGAAAAAAAGCTACCCGAGAGACAAAACAGAGCTTATTATAGAATACATGTTATTTATTTTATTAGTTTGGACTGAACGTCAGCCAGCCCTCCTTGACATCCGTGTGCATTCTTAATTTGCCCAATAATGAACCGCTTGTTTCTCCTTGAAATAGCTGCATAATTGTTTAGTTTTTAAGAAGGCACTAACTATAGATCCTCTGTTTTGAATGTCCGACCCCAGGTTTCTTCAATTTCTGGCACACATTCAATGCTGACGTACTCGAACATTACGATATCCGGCCAAACACTTTGGTGGTTTTCCAGCCCGAAATATACCACTCGGAATACGAGGCGAAATTCTACGAATTTTCCAAAGTACGAATTTCTATTATTTGCCTCGCTGCAGGATGACGCATGGTATCTAATTTTTCCTTTTCATTCTAGATATCCGGGACTTTTAAGGAAATTGTGGAATTTGTGCAAAAAGCTAGCGTACCGATTGTTGGACAGCGGACAAAAGCCAACGATGCATTCAAATATACCACTCGGCCTCTCGTGGTTCTCTACTACGACGTCAACTTTGACCACCAGTTTGTCAAAGGTATGTATTACGTTTCAGAAATACAATACCTTGTAGAACAATTCATTACGGAATGCCTTCGTCACCACAGACACTCAAATAATTCGCAATAAAATTGTGCAAGTCGCGAAAGAATTGCGCCATACAAACGTCAAGTTTGCCATCAGCAACGAAGAGGAATACGATGACGAATTGCGGGCTTTGGGTTTGTCCGACAGCAACGAAGACGTCAAAGTGGCTGCCTTTGAAAATACAGTCAAATTTCGGATGGAGCCCGTCGATGATTTCGAGCCCGAGCATTTGCAGGATTTCCTTGACAAGTTGGTGACAGGTAAACCAATTTAACCTTTCCTCACACGTGATGTTAAATGTGACGTAAATGAAAACCAGGAAAAATCAAACCGTATTTCAAGTCACAGCCCATTCCGAAAAAACAGAAAGGACCAGTACGCGTCATTGTCGCGAACACATTCGAAGAAGAAGTTTTGAAAGCTAAAAAGGACGTTCTCATTGAATTTTATGCTCCTTGGTAAGAAAAAAAAATCCTTACCTAAACATTTGACGTCACTGTCTCGTTTGATGTTTTGTTTGTCCAAAAGGTGTGGCCATTGCAAAGCTCTCGAACCAGTCTATATCAAGTTGGCCAAGAAGATGGCTAAAGAAAATCCTAATTTGGTAATCGCAAAGATGGATGCCACTGCCAATGATTTGCATCCCACGGTTGGTCAGATAAAGGGCTACCCCACCATCTTTTTCATTCCGGCTTTTCAGAAAGATGAACTCGTACAGTTTAGTGGAGAACACACTTATAAAGGTTTCAAAGTAAGTTCTTTTAGGTCCAAAATTGTACATAAATTCAACACACCTCTCTAATTATACAGGAATTTGTCAACGAGCATGCCTCAGTTTTCCTAACCGAAGAAGAACGACTAGGGTTGAATACTCCAACCGATGAATCCGACTTGAATTCAGGCAATTCGTCCAAAGACGAGCTTTGATGTGTACATCTCTACGACGCTCTCACAAGCATCATCCCACCTTTTCTGACATTCCACATCATTAGTGACATCATTATTTAATTTGATGCTAATTTATTAAAAAATAAAATAAAAAACTCGACCTTTAGAATGTCCCTATATTTAAACGTTGTTGACGTTTCAACAGCAGCGAACGCCTCGTTTTGTAGTATAGTTAATACAATGTCGTCTGAACCTACCAGACGGGAGGAAAATCTCTATCCTAATTAAGGAAGGTTCGACAAATATTTCATATCTTCCTGCTATGCGTTTCCTCATTTCACCATAGCTTCCTTGTTAGTTTCAGTCAGTATACGCTTTGGTAAAAGTTTGTGTGCGGTTGCCGACCGTCTACTTATAGCCTCGTAGATGGGGCCAACACGGGCTTGCTTTCCTTCTACCCATAAACCCCAGCCTCCGGTCCAAGACCCTATTTATAGGAAAATCTCGCTCGACAAAAACTTTTACCTTTTTTTAATTTATTTTCTTTTGAACTTCCTCGTCTTGCCCTAGCTTTGGGCGAACTCTGTGGCGCTCAGCTTTTTAGCTGTCTTTAGCCCTAGAATACTAAAATTGCATTGGGAGATTGGTTCCTGTCCTTGGCATATGCAACCTTTCAGTTCATGAGAAAGCTTTCCAAATGAGCATATTTCAAGGGGAATTCTAATAAAAAAAACACTAGGGGCAAAAAGTGTTAAATGAATTCTACCAGTTTTCTCGAGTTCGAAACCGACGCTTTCTTCTAGGAATTTTTCACAATGATTAACGAGCAGGTCAAACATTATGTTAAGGATAACGGGTGAAAGAAATAGAACCTCGAGAAAACGCAACGATCCCCTTTTAATGTTGAGATTAGAATGGTCCCAACGTAATATCATGAGTGGTAGGGTATGGTACGTAAAATTAACTCAGTGAGTCATCCATTTTGCTGGGTATATGTTCACGTAGTTGGTTAATTTGTTTGTAAGTCAAGGACAAAGCGTTTTTCGTGGTTTGTCTTCAAACCATCCGCCAAAGTGCCCTTATTAAGCTGTTGCCAACTTATGAGTCAACTGCACATGCTCCGTCATACCCAACATGCGAAAAGTTGGCACGCAATAATTTTAAAACATTTGGTATGTTTTGGCAGCAAGACCAAATATCAAGTGCCGTGGAATGTGAATCATACACTTCTCAGTTCTTAATCAACAGTACTCGGTATTACATACGCTTTTTGGAAGATTCTGGAACAGGTTTACTTGCAACATGACTGTTGTTACCTGCAAGGTTTAAGACATTTGTACTCAGGTATGCCGAGGGGCTTTCCCCATTTTCCTTCCGGTGACGACATGACACAACTTGTATATCCACAGTCGCCCATGTTTCTCCATAATAATAATAATAATTCACGGACGTCACTTGCTCTATTGAGAATTCTGGGGATCCGAGACGTTCCCCGCTGCAAAGCGTATTTGAGGCCAACAACTTTCCACATGCTTCACCCTGCAGCGAAAAAGCTTTGGGTTGCTTCGTTATGACCATAAGAAGCTTGTTGGTTGTGTGTGCCCTGTGAGACAGCGGCGCCAACTTGAGCATCATTATCTCTACGAGTCGTAAGTTTTCAGTTCAAGTTTTTGGTTCTTCTATATATGCAGTAACAGGCACAGCATAAGGAGAGTTAATCTGTTTCGCATGTGAAATCCAGAAATCGTGACAAGACAAGATTAGTTTGAGAACTACTAATTCGCTAAACAAACAATTGCGTCTTAGCAACCGTTTGGGTGCTAACTTGGAGCTGCCAAAAAAAAACTCCGCTTTCGGCATTCGGTGAAATTTGCAGCAAGTGTAATTTGCGTGGAAGGGAAACCGCATAGTCTCCACGAATTGGTGTGACGTAGAGCTTAAGATTGAAGTAACGTATGCAAGGATAGCTTTTTTGGTCCTCCTCCAAAAACCTGACAAGCGACTTGACGAGGTACGGGGTCTCGCCAGCAGGATTTTAAAAGTTGAGATTTGCTGTCCGTCCGGAGGATCTCCCGGGTTGTGTCTATCTCCATACAGAGAAAAAGCCCCGGTGAACATTTTGGGAACTGTGAGGCATATCCAAGGGAGCTTACCCGCGGTAGCAACGCAAGTCAAGGAGATCAGCATTGCCACCAGAAAGTCGACTGCAGTTGGCCGGATTGGAAGTGTTGGCTCAACGGGAAGCAGAGTGTATTTTAATTGCCATCAGAGGATTAAGTTTCAGACACGTGACGAAATCTGTTTAAAAAGCACCGTTTTGGAAATTCCTGGAAGCTTTTTTTAATCCAACATTCCCAATCATCTGGGGATTAAACATCTACCAAACCCACATCTGGATTAATATAAAAATGTGTGCTTCGCTTATTTTTAGTAATGTGCGTCTCTAATTGGGAGGCACATATAACAAGAAGCCCATTTTGAGGGCCAAACGTAATTCAGTTCAAACTGGTGTGCCAGCTCGCCTAAAAATGGGCGTCTTGGGAAGGATGCTGTGTCAGTATTTGTTATTTTTGGTGTGGTCTGTGTGTGTGAGGACTTACAACGTGGACTTACCTAGTGCCGTAGTTCATCGCGGCCCGAGCGATTCCTTATTTGGATTCAGCGTTGCCTCGCACAAGGACAGAGGCCAAAGTTGGTAAGTTCGGAACCAACTTTCTCTCGCCAGTCCGGACGGACATAAAAAAAATGCTAATCACGCTATCATCTGGTCTTGCCAAAGCAACACCTGTTTCGCAGTTAACCCTTCAACGCATGGATTTACTCACGGAAAATTCCTGTGTATGGAAAAAGTCGACCTTGAAAACTTTAACAAATTTCCGTTTTCGAGAGAAAAGGGCCAGCTCATATTTTTTCTCAGAAATCTGCATATCCTAAGCAGTTGAAGACAAGCAGTATAAGGAGATAGGAAACCATACGGCCGTCTGGCTCTTTCGAGATATCCAACGTCGACAACACAGGCTGCTTTAGGGGTGTTCTAAAAACATTGGGAGCTCTCCTTTTGGGGTGTAGAAGATCCATCTCTTTGACTACATGATAATGCTTATCGTCGTACTGAAACTGGCGTGAAAACACGAGGGCAGATCCAAGTAACTCAGGGAAACTGATTTCATTACGACGTGTCTAGAACGCCAAAACAAAACCTGTTTTCCCACGTTGCGTTTTACCACCTCCCTCGTGTGTCTTTAGGCCGTCCCAATAGCCAAATACGTCAGAATAGCCAAATATAACGTAAGGGAGAGTACATAGGCCCCCCGAGTTTGTCGTGCAACGTTTGCGACATTCGGAGTTCGTAAGTCGCTAAAACGCCCTACCAAGACGGAGTTCTGCTCTTGCTGTGAAGAGCGGAAAACGATGAAGGACAAAAGGGGGAAAAGCCTGTTATTAGAATCAAAGCATGAGAAATTGACCATTTGGCCTTCGTGACGGGAAAACATTATCATTCTTTTCGATTATAATTACCACATCCAGTGGAGAAGGATGGTAGGACAAAAACTGTGCATGGTATAGATGTCAATTCGTAGACTGTCAGCAGCTAGAAAAAACTTTTAACTAATATTATTCATCCTATGTTCCCCCGTCATGAAGACCGTTTGTCTATTGCTTTAAGCAACATCCGACCCCCGCTATATTCGCTATATTAGGTCATTCTTGACCCTCGGAGCAGACCTTGATTCCTTCACATCCATTTAGGGACAACACAAGAACGACGAGGAAAGAGTAGAATCGCGTCACCGACACTATTCATGGTCCTAAATAAAACCGTAACGTAGACGGTAGAGCTTGGCAAAGTTTTTATTTGCTGGGTCCCCTGTTCTACGTCGCAAGTTCACAATTTTTGTCAGAAGGGTGTGGTGGTCTTCAGTTATATACTATAGCATACAGCTACCAGGCCACACCCATATTTTTTTTCCTTTAGATAGATTGGTAATAAGCATCTATTGTCTTTCCCCTCCGTCTTCAAAACTTGCACTAATAACCGTTGCTGCCCGCGCAATAACCAGCGGATATTAGGCTTCTTCGTCTTTGTAAGTATTCATATTGTGCTCACACACGCACTATCCCCAAAAGAGAGAAAATAGGGAAAAGAAATAACTTGAAACGTGTTGACCTTTGCCTGTCAAGCTTAAAGTTCACTTTGATGTAAATAATAAACTATACTCGTATATATGACCCACCCTATTCTCAACCTTTGATAGGATAAGAGCGAGGGGGATGAGTTCTTGAGAAGAATAGCCCTAAATTTTAAGCTTGCCATAAACGACGGGAATAACTGCTGTAAAAACAGATTTGGAAGACGCCGTAAAGTTAGTAGCTAGCTCGAGCTTAATTTTCTGTTGGCCTCGTCTCCTTTCCAAGGGCCTTGGGTCATTTATAACCATGTGAAATAGGGGTTGCGGGGTTGACACCCAACACTGTCCAGTTTAGTTTCTCCGCGTGGTCCGAGAAACCTCTTCCGCGCGCTCTCTAGAAAAGAAGGGTGTCCTTGTGTCACCGGTTTTCACTTGCTGTGATCCTTTTTCGGGCCAAGTTCATTGCTAGGGTCACAGCTTGCAGCCACATGGGCGAAAAACATCTTGACAACTTCCCCCTACAACTTCCGAGCGCCGTACCTAAGTAATGTAAGTGAGCTACTAAACGCAGAAGGACGTTAATTTTAGGTCTCCTCTATTGCCACCTATAAGTACTATGTACCAAACCAGCTGACTTGGGCTCCACTAACTACGAGGGGGGGCTCAGTTTTCAATTTAAAACGACAGGCTACCACGCACCATGCACCTCGTATCCGGAAAGAGGTGTCAGCTTTCCAGAGTTTTGCAAGTCACAAAAACTGAACATAAAGATAAAATTCATAGCGGGGGGTAGACTTGTTGGTTCTTTTTTTTTTAGGTAATATATGATAGTAATTTTGTGTTCACAAGGAATGGGGTTATTCTTTTTGTTTGCTAGAATTATCCCAGTATAAAGGGTGTTGTGAAAATGTTCATAGCTGCAATGCATGCGAAAATGGTGGTCCCGCCAAGCCACACGTTTACATAAGAGTATTTTTAGAAGCTGTGTTCACCTAGCTCTTGCACGCATATTTTGTTTATGATGCTATTGCATAGTTACTAATAAATACGAAGCCAGTCATTTCCGGTCGCTTTCCCATAGAACCGGAACTCATAAGCTTCTCTAGCCACGTTACGTCACGAGTCTTCCAGGTTAACAGGATTTATAGTCACAAAGTCACGCTTCTATAAGCTTGCATGAATCGCGTGTTTTGCGGTTTGTCTAATTAAGGTTACGGTTGAGTCCTTGAACAGTTTTGGTCCCTCGACGCTCCGTATTTTCCTTTTGCTCGCTATGAAGTTAAATAGTAAAAATAAAAAGAATAAAAATAACTGCAAAATGCGTCATTCGCAGTGACGTCACGGATCTTGTCTGTACAGTGAGCTCAGACTATTGGATTTGATTCATTCATTCACCATAGATTAGGAAATGAAGTAAAAAGGCAAATTTAAGCCAAACTAATTTGGTGAATTGTTCATTTTCTTCACTTGAAGGATACTAGTTGGAGCACCCGAAGCCTCAACACAACAACCAGACCTGGAAAAGCCCGGTGCCGTGTTTCGCTGCAGCACGGAAAGTCCGGACCAATGCCAAATCGTACCTTTCGACCGCACAGGTAAAGAAAAAATCCACCCCAGTGAGCAAATAGTTTGAATGTGTGACTAAATAGAACAGCAAAAGTAAGGTGAAAAGCCTGTCATCTGACTGCGATGTTAATCAAAATGGAAAAGCAAAGTTCCTAAATCTTAACATTGTATAATGTAGCTGATATATCTTAGAAAGTCGGGCGTGCGTGATGGCACCTTATTGAAACACGGACAGCGCTTTAGCCGCGACATAAAAGTCTTAAAAGCTTATTTTTTCCAATTCCCCGAATCCCAAGTCTTTGTTCTCTTTGACCTTTTTTTCACGTGAGTGCGATGCCAAAGGGTGACACTGTGCCGACGATATTTTTTAAAGAACGCACACTGCTGCAAAACTGAAGAGTTTTGCACCGATGCAAAAGTTTGCACTGACATTTCACGCACGTTCTTTCATTCCGATAGGTAATAACAACGAAGCTGGACGCCAGATTGACAACAAATCTAAGCAATGGTTTGGAGCCACGGTGAGAAGTTCAGGACCAAATGGCGTCGTTATGGTAAGCCTTAAAAAATAGATACGTGTTTCGTTTACATTCTATTTTCATACAAAATTACTAATAATAATAAAAAAATAGGCTTGCGCTCCACGCTATGTTTGGTATTCGACTAATTTCGCTCGCCGAGAGCCGGTCGGCACCTGTTTTGTCGCGCGGGATTCTTTTAGAGAGTTTTCCGAATATTCGCCTTGTCGTACAGGTACTAAAATATATAAAAAATATTATTTCTAACATATTTGACGGAGTGGTCAGATCGCAATCCAAAGAAAGAAATGCGGACCTTGGTCCAATTTTTTTAGTATTTTTTTTCTTCGCAAGTAAAATAGTAGGAAAAAAATAAGAGTGGCAACCGTTCTTAAGCAGCAATCCTTGTTTATCATCAGTTATACAGCTTAAAATATTTTCTAACGTTTTTTTACGTCTTTTCTGTATTTAGCCAGCTGGGGATACCATCGACAAGGCTCTTGTCAAGCGGGACTCGGTGCCGCGCTCTCTCCAGTAAAAATACCATAATATACTAAAGGCGGACTGGGAGATTAACTAATGTCTCGCCTTTTTCTAGGATGGCCAACGACTATTCATAGGAGCTGTGGGAAGCTGGTATTGGCAAGGTATGCAATTTTTAGCTATTCAAGACCTCGTAATTTTCCCTTCAAACTTAACTGGAAACTGTAGCTAAAAACTGATAGTAATTTGTTGTGAGCTATACCCGTAATAAGTAATGAAAGGAAAAAGTTATGGAGGTATCAATAATTTACATTTCTCAGGTCAACAGTATTCCGTCGACATTACGAATCCGAGAATCCGCTCGGAAATTTTCCGTGAGTTCGTCACAGGTAAAACCCCCAAGCGGTTGAATTTTTTGTATAGGTTGAGGTATCAAACTAATCTCTTTTTTGTGCTGCGATTGCCATGTGCGTTGCCAATTTTTGATTTGGGTTAACTAGTTGGTTGGGGGATTCGCTGGTGACCTCTGCTGCCAGCGCATTCAGTCCGACTCACTTATAACCACGGCTAATAAAAAAACTTCTTGTTTTAGCTGTCTTCTACCCTTTTTGGTTTGGTGTTGTATTATTTGTAGCCACAACATCTTTGCTTAACTTATTGGTGTGGGGAGTTTTTTTTTGGTGCTTTTGCGGTGAAGTATACAACTAAGCACAACATTACATATACCATAACTTATTGAAGACTATACACAAAAAGATAATAGACAAGAGAGCGATATCCAGGAACACATGCTTCTGTAAATCCGATACACCCGCGAGGCGAGGGTCTACGGGACCCTCTATTCCGAGATTAATCGTATTTTTACAGCTATGCACTCCAGCGTGGGGGCACAGTAACGATTTCCATGTAATTCCATTAATAACATTGAGTTGCACTTCTATAGAATTACCCGTGATAAAAAAGACACAATCCGTATACATCAGCATTACTTTAATAATGTCCTGCAACATTGTTCTTCTGTCTACTTAAATGTGATTATTAGGTATAAACCAAGCGTGATCTCTTGCAATTTTTTCTACACACAACCCACTGGACACGGAGATACCACAAACAAAATAATCTCTGGTTTTCGGGGTCTGAATATAATATAGACTGCTTAGATTTTCCCCGTTTGTGTTTTTACGGTAGACGCACGAGAGTAAAAAGCTTTGTTTAACCGTTCAGCTTCCAGCTTCCATCTCCTCTCCCTATTCTCGATTTCCACGTTGACTAAAAACTGTGCCTTATAAAAAAAAAGGTTAAAAATGAGCTAAAACTCTCTCATGATGTATTACTGCTATCCATAGGTGAAATCTTTTCGCAAAATTTGTACTCCCGGGCAGATGTTTTCGCAACAAAAGAAGGCCCTCCTTCGGATGACGACAGTTATTTGGGTTACTCCGTAGCTGTAGGAGAATTTAACGGCGATAATGTAACGGATGTTGCAGTAGGCATGCCTCGAGGTGCCAACCTTACTGGCAAGGTAAAATTCGAAAAACAAACTCATACATTTCTTCACCCGAAGTAAGGAACCGAGACACGTTATAACGAAGTTTTGCTTCTAGATCCTGCTTTTTACTTCCAATATGACCAACCTACATAACATCTCTGGCCAGCAACTAGGGTCATATTTTGGATATTCTTTGGCAGTCTCGGACGTTAATGGTGATGGACGTGATGATATCCTCGTAGGCGCGCCCTTGTACACCAATTTCGACAACACCGAAGGCAAATATGAAACCGGACGAGTCTATGTCATTTATCAGACGGCGAGAGTAAGGCATTTCTTTGTTTAACTCAAAACAAATAGCCGAAACTTGTTTTTTCCTTCCATTCTAGCATACATTCCGAAACTGGCATATTCTGGACGGCGAGACTTCACGATCTCGATTTGGCCTTTCGCTGGCGGGCGCTGGAGATATCAATCGTGACGGCTTTGGAGGTACGCGATAAGTTACTCAATAACCTGGAGGATTCAAACGTAACGAAAATTCTTTTGCTTCTAGATTTTATCGTGGGTTCACCTTATGATGGTATCAATGGTAAGGGTGCCATTTATATCTATCACGGTTCCGAAGCGGGTGTCAAGACTAAAGCTTCGCAGGTAAGACCCCGAATGATTCCCTTATCTTAATTCTTAAAACCACAGTCCGATCCTGTTTTTTTATTTTTTCAGGTGATCTACGCCGAGGACATTCAAATAAGCTTGAATACTTTCGGCTTTTCCGTATCCGGCAGTGTAGATATAGACGACAATGAATACCCGGATATTTCTGTCGGAGCTTACGATTCTAATGCAGCGGTAGTTTTAAGGTAATGATTATTATTTTCGAATAAGTCTTGATCCTCTAAAAGGGAACATTTTTTAGGACTCGTCCTGTAATTTATATGAATATCGTCAACTTATCCTTTGAAACCGAGTCGAAGCAAATTGATTTGGAAGCCAGAAGCTGCAGCTTGCTGGACGGTACCCTTGTGGCATGTGTTCCTTTAAAGTTATGCTTAGAGTACATTGGCATTGGGGTGGAAAAAACTGCAGGTACAAGCTCACTACAGATCTTGTAAAAAAAAATACTTAAAACTCTAATTCTCGCAGAGTTTGATGTTCAGTTTACTTTGGATTCCAAGAAAACCAAAACTCCTCGTCTATACTTTCTCGCTGATGAAGCCAAGTCAAGCTTAAATCACACCGTCACGCTGACTAAAGGATCTCAGTATTGCAAGAGCTTCTACGTTTACGTTAAGGTAATATAATAAGCCAGAAAATGCAACCAATTTATACTAAAAGTAGACTTGAACACTTAACAGCCAAAGATTCGCGACAAGTTAACACCCATAGAAGCTGAAGTGCGTTTCAGTATTAAGAACAGCACTTCGATCCAGTCAACAACGACCCGTACTCGTTCCAGACGTTCCTTAACCCCTGTGCTCCATGCTGAGCCTTCTTCAGGACGAGATCAGCTTAATATCCAAAAGAATTGTGGTTCCGATAACATTTGTTATCCAAACATGCGCGTGCTCATCAAGTCGTAAGTCCATTTGTTTAACCATGATGTAAACTAGCTGACGTAATGGCACTTATTTGTGTTCCTAGGAATGTACAAAATTATGTTATGGGAAGTGGGGGACGTGTGGAAGTGGATGTTACGGTGATCAACAGTGGCGAGGACGCTTTCGAGGCTATGTTTCACATGGTTATCCCGCAAGGAATTTCCTACGTCAATGTAGATCGCAGTGGTACGGATAATAGTGGGGACGCAGCGATATTATGCTCGCCCCCTTCTCCAGATAGTAAAGGAGGAGGCACCCTACGCTGTGATATTGGCAACCCGCTACCTGGCCAAAAAACTGTAAATTTCCGCGTCCTGCTACAACCGCTTGCGTCAGTCGCGAGCAAATCATCGGCAATTACGGATGAAGTTTCCGAGGAGAAACCGAAATCATCTTTTGACTTTCATATTGAAGTTAATAGTACCAATGCTGAACTCGAGGGCAATGATATCGATAACATCGTGCTTCTTTCCATGCCCATTCGAGTGGAAACGGACATTATAATCCGGGGGTAATTACTAAACCTGCTTTGAAAGTTAATGCCACCGTTATAACTTTTTCTGCTCTCGTTAGTATTTCCAACCCAGAGACGTTGAGTTATAACAAGTCTGCTTACGTACTCGAAGGCCAAGAACATGAGTATCAGATTGGACCAGAAGTTATTCATCTGTACGATTTAGGCAACCGAGGTCCTTCGGATATTCTTGCAGCGGATGTTTACATTCTTTGGCCTTCTAAAACCTTGGCCGGTATGTTATAGTATTTACATAGAAGCATTGGGATTAAACGTCTTTTATTTCCTAAGGCAAGGATTTGCTGTACTTGTTGGAAGAGCCAATTGTGGAAGGTGCAGGCCGATGCCAGCCTGTGGACGATGTTAACACTTTAAGTTTAGTGGTAAGACTGTCGCAAACCCTGAAGTATTGTCTTACAAACAATGCTAACCATCTCGATTTTTTTCGATTAGTTGGATGGCCAAACCAAGTCAAGCAAGACAGGCACAGGTTCAGGCAAAGTTCACACGTCATCCAGTTCACACCAATCAAGCTCCACCAGAGTTATTAGTGGACAAACTGTTTCCTCGTCTTCCTCTTCATCCTCAAGCTCCCACTCTGGCTCGTCAGTATCAGACAGTGAAACTGCAGTCTCTCGCAAGGCTACTGTAACGTACTCCTCCAGTTCCAACCGCACTGGTGACTTCGATGATAGCAGTTCAAACGGCTATCCTTCTCGCACACGTACCGGTGTGTCTGGTGCAGGGTCCGTCCCTGACAACGGACGACGTAGCGGTGGAAACGTAGTCGTTAAAGAAGTGAGAACGAGCAGCAGATATACGGGTAATTCACAATCGCAAAACAATGATAAAACCCAAAGCGAGACGATTAGAGGCTCCACGGAAAATTACGACCAAGACGACTACGACGAAGGCAACGATGAACAAGAAACCGTAATCCGTACCTCAAGCTCACGTGGAACTGTCTCCGGAGCTAGAAGCGGCACCCAACAGGGCACAGTAACCCGTACTTCGAATTCGGGAGCAACCGGCACTGGAATTAGCAGCGGCTCCCACGAAGAAATCCAAACATCCCGACAATCCAATCAGCAAGAAGGGACTCCAGGCCAACGGACTGCTTCTGGCAGAATCGTTCATCGTCAAGGAGGAAGAGAAACTCTCACTTCCGAGACCTCTGTTTCTCGTTCTAGCAGCAGCGGAGAAGTTATTGAAGAAAGTGGAGATATTGAAAGCGCTGGTAGTCAAGGTTTCGCTACCTCTTCTAGAGGAACTTCTGGTGGTCGCCATCAACAGCAAAGTGGCTCTAACTCACAGAGCTCCAGTAGCCGAAAAGTTTCGCAACGCCAAGGGCAAAACGTCGACAGATCACATTCGGATTTCGATCGACAAGTACAGAGCTCCGGCGCGGGCAGTCGAAGTCATTCCTCGACCTCGTCTCATACGATCAACGGCAGTCGTACACAGAGTCAGGATTCTGATGCAGATTTTGACGATTTAGTTACTGGCATCCGCAAGGATGTTTATACTTCTTTTGGAACTGGTGTCGGAGAAAACGGTGCCCGTAATTCCAGCTCTAGCTCTGGCCAAGGAACTCAACAGGGCCAAAACGTGGGAGGGGGCAGCCGATCCACTGTCGTCAAGAAGGAAATATATACCAGCCGTAAGTACACGTCCAAGAATTCTGAGCCATGGGAAGAAGAAACGAACGTGACAACCATAACGCACGACGCTGGAAAATCTACGAAAAAAACACAGGTCAACAAATCCAAGACCCTGTCGCCCAAATTCATCAAAGGACAATCCGGCCAGAAAATTAACCCTGATTTTCTGGAAGATTTTCGTGAGGGGGACGACGAGAACGGGCCAGGTATTCCTATAGATACTCGAGTGACACGCTCAGTGGACGAAAAAGATGATGTTTTGCAAAATGAGCTTAACTGCGGTGCGACTCAGTGCACAGTAATTAAATGCGAAGTGGGTCCCTTGGCGAAAAACGATCATGTACTGTTCCGAATCCGTTCACGGGTCTGGGTCCAGACTTTTGCCGAGGTATTTCGTAAACCTGACACAAATACTCAGTGTTTTGATACGGATTTTCTTTAAATGTTGTAGATGGGATACGAGGACGTTCAAATTTCTTCCAAGTTGGTGGCTCGCGTAAAAGCCCTGCCTTACGGAGTTGATCCAAGCTATATGGCCGTTAGAACTGAACAGGTTTCAACAATTTTGGATCCAACAGATCGAGAACTGGAAGCAAAACCTATTCCTTGGTGGTTTATTCTTCTAGCAGCTTTGGCTGGAGTATTGCTACTCCTCCTGTTAGCCTTCTTACTTTGGAAGGTACGCACAAACTTGCTTAATGGGCTAGAATCCACACAAACTGTATTTACACACGCTTCATACGCGCCACAACATTTTGTCTCGTCGTTTTTGTATCGATATACAGTTCGATGCGATTTTAAAGTGGCGCAAAGCGGAAGTTTGTGAATCCATGTGAGTATATTTCTAACAGCGCTTGTTTGTTTTTCTCTCTTATAGTTGGGCTTTTTCAAGCGTAAGCGCCCGGACGGCGCGGAAAAGGAACCGCTCCAGAGTGGCGATGAAGCACTGTGAGAAATCCATCCACTGTATAGTATGTTAAAAGTATGAGCAAACGCGACGTGAAGAGTGAATGTTCTTAAATTAATTCAGCTGCGTTGTGAAGCAGTGCTTGCGAGTAACCTTACTTGGCGTAGCTTTTAACAAGTGTGGGTGAAAGAGAGCACCCGAAGCCGAATGACGAACCGAAACAAACGAATCTTGAAACCTCTCATTTTACTAAGACAAGAACTAAACCTAAGGACCACATGCCACGCGCAAGTAATCGTGTGATGTATAATTACGAAGACAAGGGTGAACTCGTAGGCCAATAGGCACGGAAACATTGGATTCTAAACTTTTCCGAAATTAACCAGATTGACTGACAGATTTGTAAGCATAATGACTTAGATGTTATAGAGATTGTTGAATTGTCTAATGAAGATGTAATTTATTCAGGCCAAGGTGAAACTAAATTGGCACACATGAGCGTGTCAAAAAAAATAATAATAAAAGGTTTGTCAAATACGTCTCGCTTTATATCTAGCCGCTATATTAGTTAGCCTTGAAAAGGTTCCCCAAGTATACGCATTCACGAACCTCACGTGAATTAATTGGTTTTAACATGACCATGGCCAAAAAATTCCCACCGTAAACATTCAAAAACCACGATACAACAATTACAAATTCTGAAAGACTTTCCTTTTATCTACCCGATAAGGAAGCCACGACATCACGGCATTGAAGATAATTTCGATAAAATTGAGTCTGCTGCACAGGTGCTGTGCATCCATAGCCTCCTAATATATGCAAACGGGCGTAGTCATCGCAATTCACCGCGGCATCTCCATTACAATCTTGAGCAAATTTGCTCATATAACCTCGAACCGTTTCACCGGCACAGATCGGATCCCTCGCACAACGATCATAAGCTAGAAAAAAAATGACGTCAGAGGTTTTTCCCGTGAGTATTTTTTAACGTTAACTTACCTCCAGGACTATCTGGGTTATCGTTAAATAATACAAACTTCCCAGCATCAGCCCAGTATGGCCATGAGATCAAGAAAGGACCACAAAACCCGCCATCAGTGCAGCCGATGGTCATATTGCAATTCGTGCTGGCTTGGCACAAACAACCGAGGCAATCTTCCGGTACAACAGCGGCAACCAAAGGTCCTGGTTGTTGACCTGGAACAAAAAGATACCCGTAAATGAAAACGATTTTCGTTGGTTAAAAAGTGTGCACATGCAGAAAATGTAGGTTATTGCTTTTGACCACACAAATACAGAGGTACGTACATATTTACTGTGGTACGTACCTATATAATATAGTAAGTACATATAAAAAAATCGCTTGCAAGGAATCACAGATAGAAACCGTTGGAACTTGATATTGTTAGTTTTTAAAGGAAAGAAACACATTTTAGTACCAAGAAAAGGCGATCATAAAACCTGAGAATCTTAAAAGATTTTCTATTTTCTGTGGCTATTTTTTTATTTTTTGCCAGACCATAGATGACGTGATGTAAAGAGGGCCCTTTTGGGTTTTTCAAGTATGACATAGCAGACCGTTAACCTGTATTCGCCTCTTCGCGGTCATCGACAGCTTCTTTTGGGCTAAGGGCAGCTGAACCCCCTTCATGAAATCGACAACATCTCTTTTCTTTTGGCTAGCAAACAAAAGTCACGAAAAGATGGAGTTTCGAAGCAGACAAAGAAGAAACGACGTCCGGCTTGGCAATGCATATCAAGGTTTTCCCACTCGAATAATATTTTTTTCGTGAAGGACAAGAATACTATTATCTAAAGTGAAAAGCTCAGCCTTCTGACGGGAAATTTGTCTGCTTCAAGAATCACTAACGCCTCCTGAAAGTGCGTTCTGGGTTAATTTACATAAAACGAAGCATCCTTGAAAATGCATGTACTCCACCCAATCCGCATACGCTAAGATCTCCAAAAAATAAGAGAAGCTAATAGGATGTTTGATTTCTGCAATTTTCCGATATCGCGTCTATTATTTGCCAGGTTTTGATTAAAAATTAAAGACAATCAGCGGTCAGGCAAATCTGTACGGGTAAGCTAGCACACCGCAAAATAAGAAGCTCGTTTACGAAGTTAAAATCGAAAAACGCGACTTACCTGCAACCGAAAACCACGAAAGGCAAAACACAAGGAACACAGCAGCGATTTTGGCAATCATTTTGATGACGAAAGTGTCCGGTACAGCGGAACGTTCAGACAGGTGTGAAACGTTGGAGGAGTGCGAACCGTCTCAAGCTCTTGGCAGGAATCTCGTCTGTTTTGAACTGAAGATCGCGGCCAGCACCAGCATTGGTTAGCGTCAGCCAAGGCCATTTAAAAGGTAGGATGACGAGAACAGACTCAAAACTCTTCCAGTTTCCGGTATTCTGTTTCACAATTACCAAGCAACAGCGTCACACGAACAGATTCCTTCGGTGTAGAAAAAACGGTGACTCCCTGTCCCGTAGGTGGACAGGAAAGTGAACGGATAAATGTTGAATATCAAATACGTGATGCACGAATGCACGAATGGGGTTTAGCCCTTCGCTAACTTTCCTATGCAACTGCAAAAAATCGAAATTGACGTGACAGATACAAAGTTAACTTTTTTGTGTATTCATTTTCGTCACAATAAACATTCAAATACTAGTTTTTACGCTTTTTTCCCACGCACGGATCTTTCAAACAATCAATAAAAAAAATCTTAAAACAGGATGAGAACATTAGTAAAAACGTGCTTAGCTTTTGGCAGTTAAACGCTTCAGCTTTTCTTCCGAGACTGCAGTCGAATCCGTGACCTTTACGAATTCTTGGAAAGACTTTCTAGTTATGCTGGCTAAGTGAGCTTCTTCAGCAGCTGATAAATCCTCCCCCAGCTTTTTTAAAGCACACAGAATCTCGCCCTAATTTTTCGTTTATCAGAGCGATAAAAAGGCAAAAAAAAGAAATTGTTAAAGAGGATTACTTTAAGTTCGTTAAAGCTGTCTAGACTTAATTTCCCAGTTTTGCAATCTCTTTCCAATTCAACCAGACGGAACCGAAGCTGAGCGGGTTGCTTCTTTGCAAATAGTTTTATGATTTCTGGGGTGCGAAAAGCTTCCGAAATTGTAGCTTGGATTGCCTACCAGACAGCAAAAAGATTAAATAAGACATAACGAAAAATGAGGCACTTTTTTTGGTAGATACTAGTCTGACTGCAGCATACTGGCTCAACAACGTCATATCCCCCGAGGCCAACCTTGCCAATGAATCTTGAAATTGCTGGAGCTGTTCGACCGTATCTGCTCTCATTTCTTCATATTCTTGTGCCTCTAAGTCAACCCTGTTTAATAGAAACATTGTCACATGTCAAAAAGGCCCACTAGTAAAACTATCATTGTTACGTGCTCATGGTTCAAGCGAAAACCCCTACATACAAACAACTTAACATACAAATAACACAACATGTTATTGTTTATACAGTAGATGCCGCTTATTATGATCACTGGTTTTTAGAATCAGCCGCTTTATGGAAATAAATTTTAAAGGACCGATTCAAAATGATAAAATTCATGGCATTTTAATCGGTTATTAGAATCATACTTTCGGATATCAGAATCAATTTCAAAATAATCTTCACACGCAGTAACGAAATTACAGTAGTGATTTCTATATAGAATTTGCGTATTGACCTATTGCGTATTTCTATATGGAATTTGCGTAACTGTTTTTACGTCGTTTCGACTAATATACGCTTAGGGGGAAATTCCTTCTAAGCTCCGCCCAGTCAATTAGGTTATTCAATTGAATGACCAGTTCTTCTAATGTACGCATAAGGGGAAATCCCTTCTAAACTATCCAGTCAATTAAATGAGCAGGTTATCCAACTGGATGACCAGTTCCATTGACTGGGAAAATTAGAAGGGATATCATGTTGCAAACCATACCTTATGACAATTAACTCCATCTACCTGAGTTAATCACACTTAAGCGAGTGGTCTAGAAACGACTCCGTTAAGATTAACGGATATCTTCATTAAAAAGAAGTTAAAATTAATTAAAATCGCCTTCAGTTTGTCGTCTGGACTCTCATCAACAGTTCCCCTGTTCTGGGCCTAGTTGAGCTCGAGTAGCATTTAACTGACATCAGCGTCCCGCCTAGCCTAGGTATAAGCGTAGGAGTAGACTTCAATAAAGGCGCAATGGTAGTTGTGTTTTAGACGTGCGGTTATATAATTAGCCAATTAATTAGGAAATCCTCAAGCATCTTAAAATTGTTGAAAAATCGTTCCACTTCAAAACTGACAAAGACGAAACAACAGCAACGTTTTCTTTTTTTAAATCAAATGTTCAAAAATGGTTTGCAAAGAATCTAAAACATTTGGAAATAAAGCAAATGAATACATACTTGTAACTTTCCAGGTCTTCTAGTTGTTTCAAGAGACGTTCTACTTGGTCCTCTACTTGCGTATATAGTCTTTGTGTTTCTTTACTCGTAGCCATCACGCAAATATATAACGAGCAAAATGGTAATTTACCCGAAAAATTTAAGGAAAGGAATATTTGGAATTTGGGAACACTTCACTAATTGTCATGTAGCATGTACACACCGTAAGGTTTTAAAGCTTGACGTGTTCGTTGTGTTGTTTTGTTCTTCACATGTTTTCGGGAATGGTTGTTATTGTTGATCATTTAACTATAACACAAAATAGCTTACAGATGGCGCAGCGACACAGTAAAAGTCGCGCTTTAAAATTAAACGAGCGGGAAAATAAAGGCACACATATATTACAAAGTACATTTACTTGCTAAATTTAAAAAATCTCGTTTCGTAAGTACACGTCTATTACATTTATGTTATGAAAGAAAACTTGTTATTTTTTTCCGATTTTAAGGTTGTAATGCCTTTTCAAGTGGTTAGCGAGACACTTGCCCTTCCATCAAGACTCATCCTATTCGGTAAGTTTTTTTATCGTCACAAAAGTTTTAGAAGTTCTATGCTAAGAACAGTTCAGTCTCTTTTTGCTGACGAATCGATTTGCTAAAAAATGAAACCCCATAAAATATATTTAAATTTTTTTATTTCATATCGAATTAATCACATAAGTTCTTTCCTTGGCTTGGAAGTATTTTCACTACCATCCCAAATCCGAGTATTTCCAGTAAACGACTGCTTGAACGATACACTAAACAACCCACCCGAAATCGAAAGGCTTGGCGAATTCTTTTGGAGCTTCAGGGAAAGCAGAACGGAAAATTATTATGATAGCCGATCCCTTGAGTTCTCGTGAGGTATTTTTAATAGCACGTCTAGATGTTTACATATGGGCTCTTTCCGCACATAACTTCTCGGTATGATAACATAGTAACAAATTGTTTCGAAAGAAGAGATAAAACGACTATACATTTCGGCCCCTTGATGCGAAGGGTTTATTTACAGTAAGTTTCGGTGAGCAGAATGATGAGTACATGGCAAGGTCTAAGCTAACAATTAACAACTATACATGATCCATAATATCCACGACGTCAAAACGTTTTATACTTTTGGCAATACCTCGCTTCTTCTCTCCGTATCCTTAACACACGCTCAACGTTTAATTTACTGTAAGTTCGAATATAACTGTCACGATCTATCAATAAACGAGCTTCATTTTTACGGAACTGTTTGTCGGCTCGCCCCATGATAATATATTCTTGCTCTATTTTTAAAACCGAACATCCGCAATCTTCGTTGCTGTTAACCCAAATGAATTCTCGGCTTAGAATGGGTATCATGTTCTTATAGGACTGCGTTACTTGCACTTCGTACCGAATTTCCCCGCCAATCGTTTCGTAGTTCAGAACTTGGCACCTAAGCACTATAAGGAAAAAAAAAGAAAAAGATTAGAGTTTTTCGTCCTGTCTGGCCCTTCCCATTCATAGAATGCCAAACTCACCGAAGTCGCTCAAGCAGAAATGTCTCTTGCCATTGACGGCTTTCCCACACGCGTTTTGGCACGGTGATTTAGTGTGATCCTTTTTGAACACGCCCAAGTGATATTGCACGTTCTTAATTTTGTTTAACTTAGATACATCGGGTCTCTTTTTCTTCTTGGCTGTCTTCATCTTCCTAGGCTTGGCTAGCTTTTCACGGCGGGTTGTTTTCTTTTTGACTATTGATGCTGGTGTAGTAGCAATAGCTGCTAAAGTTGTAGTAATAACAGTTGTAGGCTTTGTTTTAGGAACATACGGCCACATAAAAACATTCCTTTGGCTTGACAAGCGCGGAGGTCCCCGAACTAAACTGGCTGCTGTAGGCTGAGGCTCCGGAATTTCTTCTTCGATTTCTAACGCATTCTTTGTCAGATTTCGGAGCTCTGGCTCCATACTATCACGCGACGAGTTGTAGAAATATCTTTGCACGGCATCTACATTAGAAAGTAAGGGCTTCACGGTGCTGGGTGGAGCCTGTATTGTTGAAGCGGTTGTAGCCGCCAAAGGAGCCACTGTCATCGCAGGTGGCGTCGTGGATCTCGGCAAGACGCCCATATGATTCCCCAAACTTCCAATATTGGACGGTAGTTTGGGCGGTGATGTTGTCTTTGGAATCCAATACTCATAATATATGCCAGGATTCGTATCTCGAATAAGCACCTAACCAAAGGTAAGAACGATTTGACCATAATGTTTCTCATTAACACGTTAATTTAGTTCCATACCATTACAATGACCTCATTTTGAAGAGGTCCGTTAGCCACGATGACTTCGGAATTGTCTGCAGCACGGGAATAGTCAAAGACAGTTCCTCCAGCTTCATAACGGCCTGGCCAATCGATAATCCAATTCCCGTTCAAAATATAGCGACGCTTTTCATCCATCAATGCTGTAAGATTGGTATAAATCACAAAAGGGGGAAGGTAAAAGTTATGAACGCTAGCTTAAACAACATACCTAAGTAATTGGAGGAGTTTTCACTGACTCGAACGTGAGTTGCTCCCCGAGGAATACGCACGACTGCATTATACCCATACGCTATACAAGAAACGAAAGCCAAAAATGCTAAATGTTAAGCAAAAACTGATGCCAAAATTGTCTAAAATCTTGGTGACGTATTTGGATATATATTGAGCTACTTTGATTACCAATAGGTTTGTTAATTTGAGTGAGGTCTGTAGAGGATTGAGCACTGGTTGGCGGTTCCGTAAGCACCACGGCAGCTATTTTGGCACAGGTCGTATTTTGGCCTCCGCAAATACCACACATGTCCACTTTGGTCAGAGAGCCTACTTTGCCATCACACCCTACCGCCTGATTTATAGGCAACACATGACATAAGACCGGGAGTTGCAAAGCTTAATCAAAATACCAGATGCGTACCAAACATCTTCCGTTCACGCAGTAATCCAGATTAGAGTCTTTAGCGTCCAAAGCACACTTCGTCCCATCCAATACTTTACCGAAGGTGTAAAAAAATCCTTTGCCTTCTGCTAGACAACTTAATTCACAAGGATTCAAGCCTGCAAGAACCAAAAACAAAACACACCCTAATAATTAACATAGTGGTCTTCAAACGCCTTTGTACACCATAGCTGCTTTTTTTCTATTTTTTCTCTTATGATTTTTCACATTTTATTTTATCATTATGTACCTCCACGATAAGGAACCCACTTCGCTACTGTATGGCCCATGATGGTGCGATTGTTGTACAACGCGCACTGGTATTGGCGAAAATCCTTGGTTCCTAGAGGACAATTTTGCGTGTTGCACAGTGCGTAATCTACCGGGTCGCCGAAACATCTTTGGTACGACGAGCGTATCCCAGAGTTTGCTGATATTCTAGAAAAAAATAATCATAACCAATAATAAATTATACAGCTTTCTGCCGTCTTTGAAGCGTGCTACATGAGCTTTTAATTACCTGGCATATTCTCTCCGGCATGTCCGGTGGCGGGACATTACTCCACCGCCACACGTTCGGCTACATTTAGACCAAGTCGACCATGCTGACCACACGTGGACAACGGGACGGGGAAAAGGGTACGCATATGAACGATGATAGTGCGTTAAACTGCTGGAAATGGTGGCTGAAGCACTATTCGGTAATGAATTGTCCGGGTGATTGACAGCTTTACGGTTCATAGTTACGGATTGGGCGTTATTCAGCACCTGTCTATTGTCGAATATAAACATCAGTCAATCTCATTATAAGAGAACAACGGAAATTCTTCATAGATCGCTAAGAAAGATATGCAATGTTCCCTCACTTGTTTTCCGACACGGATGCCAGATGGTGAACGCGTAATTGGCTGTGTACTGAAACAATAGATTGATCCGACTTGATGGGTTTGGGTGGGAGCAAATACGTAGAGGCCACCCAAGACTTCTCTGATTGAGATCGAATCAACGGGGCAGACGCCTCGGTTGCAGCCATGTATTGGGCGTAGGCCTCTGCGTCATCGACATTGTCTTGGAGTGCATCCTGTAAATGACAGGCGGAAAAATCCCAGAGATGAGGTTCCATGAGAAGCAACTTGTTAAGTTATGGTGAAAGGGTCAGGACCTTGAGAACGTGTACACTTACCAAAAAGGCAACCTATCCTGCCAAGCCAAAAAAAAATTTTAAAAAATGCCCGGACATTTTAAGTGTCACGGAAGAACTGGTGCTTATAACTTTTGCGGCTAAGGGGATGCAGACCGTATCGCAAAGCGGCAAGAATGAAAATCTGTTACAAACCAGAGGCATCACGGTCGGCGCGTTGTGTCTATACGAGCGTATACGTTTGCGATGCAGGTGGGTTTAATAAATACAAGTTCATCGAGCGGTGTCTTGCCTTACCGCAATATGACTTGATGCCTTCAAGATTCAAGACATCGAAACTTTCGAGCAGTTAATTCGCCAAGACCTATCAAAATGGACTGGGGAAAGAACTAAGCGAGCAACGAGTGAGTAAGTGACTTTAAGCACTTGACATGTACATGTTATTTGCATACTCTGCGTTCAAGAATTGCTTCTTTCTCCACTTAAAGGATCCAAGATGTAAACTACGGGCAAAATAAAGTATCGTTGGTGCCTCACAGCCGGGGAACGCGAATCCTGGCAAGTATCCGAGTCACGCACTCACCCGTTTGGCAACACCAGTGATTTTGGAACCCGGTTAAAAAAAAAAATCTTAAGTGAAAAATGCGAGAGCATAAAGTTTCTCAACGGCTCATCAAAAAACCTTTGAAATATTAAAAATCAAGCTAAACGCATTACATACTAAATCGTAGTAAATCCAACGTGACTGGTATTGAAAAAAAAATACGAGACGCATTCCATTAATAGGAAAACTTGCTGGTCTTGAACAGTCCTTAACTAAGAAAATGTATTTCCTTTCTATATGGGTTGTTAAAGGAACCCTATAATTTCTGGACTATGCGGGACAAATCTTATGGCCTATTGTTGCTTGCCTTGATGTGTTTTCCTCTATAATGCAAAAAAGGAGTCAAACACGGGTAGACGCAGAGAATGGGATGAGAGTCATGGGCAAGTTTTAATGGTCATTTACGCATACAAAGGCTTACGCCGTAATTTAGCTGCTTACCCGTTGTGTGTGGAGGCCAAAAGTCAACTTTGCGAGGAAGAACAAAAGGCAAAGGCAAGTGGTCTGGCTCTTCATCTTCTCACCAGCGGGGCTATAAGGAATGAATCGCACGCTTAAGGCTTCGCTCTAAAGGAAGAAAGGACCACAAAGGATAAGTTTTTTTTAAAAAAAGAAAAGGTATTAAACCACTATACATGCACTTAGAAAGTATAGCGTTCCCGCTCAAGTCGGCGCTGGATACTGTCAACTGAAAAGGAAGAGAGGATGAGTGCGACTGGTGTGTGGGATTCCTGTAATCCTAACACCTATATCAAACAGAATTTGCGAGTCGTGTGTGGCCTTGCTTGGCTTCTACGAAAGTCATTAATACATTAAGAAGTCGAGCATTACCATTGAGCGGCTACTCTTTTATAAGAGGCAAGACTTATAAGAATATCTTAAGACGTAAGCTGCTAACGGTTCCACAATTACACGTACTTGTGCTAAAATGTATATAATGCATCTGGCCATAATAATCGAGGAATTGATTTGAATTTATGCAAAAGGGTAAAACGTCAGGAATTTCAACCGGTTTGCCTTTAGGGCGCGAAATCTATGAGTTCACAATTGTAACTTGAGATGCCCATGGTGAGAATAGAAAATGGAAAAACGACTGTAAAGGTTTCTGATTTCAGGCATAACGGAGACTAAACAAAGACCACAAAATGAACAAACGAGCCATGGGAATGCTTTCGCTGCGTGTTGCGATGGCTAACAGAAAGTTCTGAATAGTTTTGTAGAGAGAGGATATAAATGAAATGCGTGGAAGTTTTTAGAGTGACTAGCTGCATATAGCCATAGTAATAATAAGAAAAGGCTTAGGATGCAGAAGAGAGCCCGAACCCTGTTCGTGCTATAGAACAGAAAGTCTGCTGGAAATAGTTGTACGTTTCCGCGCGGCAAAACCAAGACACAAGCAACTGGCACAGAACAGCACACGGCTGCACCGATAATAAATTGATGTGTCTAATATAATTACTCAAGTCTGGGCACTGCCAGCAGGCTTGGCCGGTATAGTCTAAAGAGCAGCAAGCATTCACTGTACTGTCGTGCAAGTCTGACTAAACTTTTTTGCGAGCAAGAGCGTTTCATGACCTCTCTCTTGGCTCCAAGTGCTCTTTGAGTCCCAAAAGTCGTGAGTGAGTGTTGCAAGAGACGGCGAACGCGAACACAGCATAAGAGGAAAGAAAATGGCTTTATTGTTTTGGCATTACGGGGCAATTCACATTACCTAAGAAAAAAAAGAAACTAAAATGAAAAATGGCGCAAGCGGATATCCCGATCAAAATCTTTTGAAGCTGTAAAGCACTTGAACAAAAATGGTTTTCGTGCTCAGTCATTTTTAACTTGGTAAGTATCTTCGTTATATTAGACTTACTTTCATTACCCAACTTCCGGTCATTTCGTTATTAGTTGGCTCCTAAGTTGGCTCGTATGCCGTACAATGTTTCTGTATAGTACGAACATTGTATAAAATCGGTGTTTTTGTTTTTTAAAAGTGACTGGCACATGCACTGGAAATTGTTTTTTTGTTTTTTTTGCCCGTTAACTTAATGAGAAAACATCACAACTTTTCAGTAACCCACACGATCGTAGCATTCGCACGGTTTTACGGTTTCAGGTTTAGCTTCAAGGTGTCCACGCACGCACCCAAGGGCGTCGATAAACGTGAGATTCCTGGCAGGTTAATACTTCACGCTTGGATGCAACCAAATACAACGCGACTCATTTTCTGCATGGTCCTTGCTAAGACTGTCAATCACGTTATCGCGCATGGCCTGCAATATGTATACAGCCAAGTTTCACTCATAAAGTGGACAGCGTTCTTGTGAAGCTGTCTTCCATATAGCCTGCGAGACTATGGGTAAAAATTCCTCGCGTGTATTTGCCTGCTGATGGAGAAAGAGTGCGAGTAAACAGGACTCGGCGACGGATCAGGTAAACATACTCTTGTTTGACCTCGTCACGCTAATGTCAAGACAAGGAAAGCGAGCCTGTCATTCTCTTTGACTATATAGCTAAGGTTTGGATATCTCTGACGTGACTGACAAACAGAGTAATCCCTTGACGGATTTGCGTCCTGGACTGGAATGTATGGAGAAATCCAAGGGAATAAGGTAAACAAACCCCGGAAATCATATGTTCCTGGCCTGCAAATATGTCTCATAGGGAAAGCGAATCAAGAATCTTTTACAACGCTTGTCGGGTTCCTCATGCAATATGGATTTGATTCATGATTTATAACAAGATTATCCTATGTTTCTTAAAATGGGCGTATAACTTCTGGCTTGCAGAAGCGGGTCCGCCGACCGTGAAGCAGAATATATGCCAGAATGAAAACAAACCCGGGGTGAAAGAGTCGGCCACGTTTACGAGCCGCCGCAGTCGGCCGTACTTGTGAGGTTCTATGCATGACAAAAGAACATCTCATCGAGGTCTGGGATGCCAATCTTATCTTTCCCCGCAGCACTACAACACAGTATTTGCGCTTCCAAAAAAAAAACGAAACGAAACATTTTAACAAGGGAAAACACGTTTGAATCCCTTATGGAAATTTGTTGAACGACTCTACAAATACCTATGCTTATATGTATTAACTCCTATGCAATGCAAAAAAAAATTCCCAGCATAAATTCATCCTCACTTTTGATCTTATCTGATATTAAAAATTGATTCGTTTCACACATCAGACCCTGCCCAGGTGCGAAAGAGTTAAATAGGCATACAACTCTAAAGAATGTAGCCGAGGTTCCAGAAAAAATAATTACAAGCCCTCTATTTTTTTGCTCCCTTTGTAAACTATCACACTTGCCGCCAAATGGTCGTAAATCACCGAAGAGGAAATTCGTCTATCAACAAGTTTTTTTTCTTTTTAGTTTTTTTTAATATACGTTATCACTGACGCTTCATCACTTTTTGTACTGTCCTGTAAATCTCGCCAGAGGCCTGTCACAGGCCGGGGTTATTTTTAGTAAAGGATTTCGCTTGAATTATGGTAAAGAAAGAAAGGACGCCAGGGACAGGACTGTTTGTGGAGACACCTCATTAGGCTCAGCCGTCCCCTTCAAGGAGCTGGCGTTTGAAAAGAAAATACTGTCGAGCGGGAAAAAAAGCGTGAATATGCCGTACTAAAAGACCCAGAGGGGCCGGTAAAAAATATCCTGTTTGTGTTATACGGTGCTCATCAAATGGAAGGCTAATTGTATTATGCTAAGCGTCCAAGCAAGGCAAACAAGACACTCCAAAGTCTCTGGAGCTCCTTATTAATGTGCGTTTTGACGTCAGACGTGTTGCAAATACGAAGCCTGCGTCATCCGGGTAGATCTTAGCATTTTCGTTTAGAAAAACGCTTGAAGCATTGGCCAAATGGGATGTTTCCATGTGTGCCCTAGGTTAATGACACAAAAAGAATTAAAATTTGGTCAGTAGCGTGATTCAGCGGTCAGTTCGCACGTTCAACCCTCGACAGATTTCTTTTCGTGTGTTCCACACATACACAAAAAGGCATGGCTCGTGGCTCCCCGGTAAGGGTGTATATTTTAGATCCGCCGAGCTCGCTTTCTCTCACTCTTCTTAATTCCCCGTCTTACTTAATGTCTGTGTGCTCTGTGGTAGAGCTTCTAATAGACCAGGAGCTGTTTGCTGGCCTGGCTCACCAAGAGAGTGTATACTTTAAGGCGTCGCATGTATAGCTTCATTCGGCCACATTTTCTTTTAAAGGCTCCATAAGATTTCCTCTGCCATGTATACTGTATGTAAGTAATTCTCTGGGCGGGCGACATAGTTTAGATGCTGCCGCTAGTCCCTCTTTGGAAATATCTCATCTTCTTACAGGAGCTTCGTGCAACAGCTACATCAGCAGGCGCGCTCATCGTGGGGTTTTCTCAGACATGACACACCAAGGCATATAAGCGCTAAGAACGAACGCGACGCCCCCTTTTTGCCCGTTCCAGTTTTTTTTACTGCCCCACGTCATGTTAGTTTTTATCTGTCCCTAAATGGCGCCATTTATGTCGCAACACGACAAACTCCCGGAGACAACCTTTTTCGCGAACTTTTATACTCGCTAGCAATTCTCGGTCCATTTATCGTTTTTTCTCGCTTTTGTTCATTTTCTTAGAAAAATTCCAAACAAGCACTCATTAGTGTTTTATTGTTGGCGCAGGAAATATTCTCGGAAATTGTTTTACGTTTTTAAAAAGGAAGCATAAACTACATTTGAAGGCTAACTAATGACTTCAGGGCGGTCATATCGCATCCAACCTGTAGGCTAACTGACTTTGCTAACGGCAGATTTATATTTTGGTACACCGAAAAAGGATTTCCGGAGTGCGGCAGATGTTCCGCAACTGGTACAAAACCAACACACTTTGCTCTCTTGCGTATAGGAGGGTCGGGTTGGGTCGGGTAGCGCTTCGCGTATGGTTGACTAAATCGTGAATTTTTGCACTCGGCTATTTTTCTCAAGCCGTCAGCGAAACGAGCGTGGGATCATGAGGTCAAAAATTCCTAGCAAAGGGATAAAAGAAAGTCCGTGAAGCAAAACCATTACCTTTATAAGAGGACATATTTTATGCTCTGCGCAGAGAAGCTCCTAATATATCATGCTATTTCGGTTCACTTCTTCCACTTCCATTAAGTCATCCGGATTGAAGCTGTTGGGTACGTCGAGTCAACCCGTAGATCACGGAATATATTCAAGAACCAAAGGGCGCGGTTCATATTTAGATCTTAAAAAACCTCTAGCGCACTTCCAAAGCGAATTAAAAATTAGGGGGCTTAAAGAAATCGATTTTATGATCTACGCGTTGGCCGGTCCTGTTCCTTTTCAACTCCCTTCCTCCTTCCCTTTGCAACTGTCTGCAGCAAAGCCTAGCCAAGAAGAAGTTCTTGGCTCTGATGAATGATGGAAGTGAGGTGTAATTTTTCATCGCAATCTTACACGGTCCACCCATTTCTGTAAATGAGGTTTGCCCTTCTTCGTCATACTCCCGGAATGTTGCTCTCTTATGCTCTGGTAAAAACTCCTCTCCGGGTTCCTTGTCTGCGGTTTGTCTTGCGAGTCCACACTACATGTCGCTCTATCTCTTTCTTCTCGTGCACATCCAGATCCTACAATATATGGCTAGGACTTGTCAGAAATAAAAAGGCCTATACAACACCCTTGCTTTTCAACTTAAAGAGAAAAAAAAGAAAGGAACGCATTTAACTTCACTCAGAAACGGTAGGCACCAATGTCTGATGATACTTATGTGCAGGTATATGTTTCTAGAGGCGCCACTTATCACACGTAAGCCATCAACAGAGATACATTTGGTCTTCTCCTAAAGCTTTTTTTCTAAAGTGCTTGTCTCGTTGGGCACAAATGAGGCTGTGGTAAAAGTTTTTTCGTTTCAGTTTATAGCTGTTGCGCTACGACTATCCACTATAGCCTGAACGAATTTTGCAGCTGCTTTTATCTGCAAGTTCGATAGAATATAGGGAGCCTGCAATAGCCAAGGTGTGGATCAGCGAGGCGATGCCAAGTCAATTTGGCATGGTGATCATCCCAAAAGGTGTTATCGCTGTTGGGAGGCCTATTGAGAGGATTTAGGACCTGATGTTGGGACCGGTGGCCCTTTTTAGGGCTTCAAAAGATGAACCGAAGTGATACATATAATACACACAGACAACATAACACAACTTAGCCCTTTTTTATTTTATTTCTATTTTTTATTTGACCTCGCTTAAGCTGAAACCTTTACGGTCGTAAAAGCAAAAGTTGGTTGCACGATAGTGCTGCGATTTACGGATATCACTTTCACGTTAAGGCTAAATATTCCCTCCGTAAAAAAAGACTTGGAACTTTCAAGTCTTTTAGCGGGAAGTTTAGAATTAGACTGAAAGTAACAGGCCGAAAACTTTCCTTAAGGCGCCAGAAACAGCCGCAAGTCTCATTCCCGGATAGAGACTGACAAAAAAATATTGCAAGGCGTCTGCGGTATGGCCTTTAAGATGTGATTGCCGCACAGCGAGCGCCTGAACATTAGGCACGTATAAGCTTATCTCTATAAGTACTTCCGCCTCATTGCGTTAGAGCACTAAATCTGAGTGCCCCGGGTCCGGTAAATGCGGCTTTGCGGTACGGTACGGCACTGAAAGGCGTGTTAATAAGACTTAAGTGGCCAGATTCTTCCTTCTCATCGCTGTATGTTATTTTCACTGCTTAGCCAGTACAACATAATCCTACACAAGGCATGTGATCTCTTTCTAATTCGGTATAGCCACGACGTCAAGCGCAAATACTTTTCTTTTATTATTTTCTATAAAGTATTTTTTTTTTTGCTTTCACTTTAACTAAAACGAACTATCTCAGGCTTTTAGTTTTAGGTTGACAGCAAACTATTTTTTATGTGCACGCGAAACTGCTTTTTAACGGCTTCCTTTTGCGTAATTGCTAGTTCACAGATGCCACAAACTAAAGGTAAGTAATTATCCTTTTTGCAAAGTTAAAAATACGGGTTTGCGGAAAACTTTTGCCAACAGATGGTTGGATTGAGACGTGGCTTGCTACACCTGGTAGCTCAGGCACCGGGCAAGAAAATAATGGATTACATTTTCAATAGCAACCTTGACCAGGTATCTGCCGTACTATGGCTTCTTACATTTTTCTCGTTGTAAAAAAGGGAGAAAAAAATAAATAAAAAGACTGCATGAACTTTCGGAATGCGTACCCTTTTTCTCTCCAAAAGTCATTATATAGCCAAGTCCGGATAAAAAGACCTGACCAATGGTCAACCCAGGTACCCAAAACGATTTAAGCTCTCCTTTCGCAGTTCTTTGTTGGTCATTTTTTAGAATGTTGCTTCCACTCGGCCTGCCACCATATCCAGACCCATATACGAGTAATCTTATAAAAAAATAACCAAATTTCCCGAACGCGAGCAAATAACCAAACACGAGCCCAATGACTTTAGTTGTTTAAAACTTCAACACTTTCCGAAAAAGATCCCGATTTTTAAAGGATTTTTGATCATTTCCCCGGTGTGATAATTAAAAAAGTTAATTTTGTGTGTGCTTTCTGCTCGCTATTTCAACGCGACAATTCCTTTCTCAATTATATACTACCTCGGAAATCCAAAGTTTTGAAATTTTGTAAAATAATGCAATTCCGCAACTTTTATTCCCTAGCCGTGAATGCAGAGTCTGGGGACCTAACTGTACTCCAGGAAAGCCAAACATGACAGGAGACCTGAAATGAAGGGATGGGAGAAAACTCAATAAAGATCAACTTTAAATTTTCGTTGGTTCGAAATCCCTGGAGTGCCTTGAAGCGAACTTTTACGGACTTGGAAAAAAAAATTCTCTGTCAACTAAAGCCTTTTGGCTCTAACTTTAACGACAAATCTGTCGCGGAAGACAGCTTCTTTCTTTTGCATAGACCTGCTAAAACATTCCCGTCCAGGAGAACACGACCCAACAGCATAGCGCACGTCAAAAATTTGCCCTTGTGGAGGACTTTAGGCGTAAAGTCCTTGCGACGCATTTTTTGGAAGCTCGCATAGGATGCTGTAATGATATACTCCCAGAGCGGTTGCCCTAAAGTGTCTCTTTGCTCTCAACTTCTCCAAAAGCATCTCAATTCATGTCTTTGGCTTCTTGGCTCTCCTTCTATAGTGTGAACTTCTCTCTCTTCACTGCACAACCTTTGCCAGCTCTGCTTATGCGTGCGTGTGTATGGATGCATGCACGGCGTGTTGTGGGCAGTTATTTTGGGCAAAGCCTCAACATCTGCTTTGTTTTATAAGCAAATAAATTTAGGCACCTCGTATGTAATAAGTTCTCCCGCACAGCTAAACGTATCCATGCTCAAAAAGAAACAGTTGAAACCTATAAGCCAATCCACTCAAATCATATTTTCCTATTTGTTATCACCAAAAGGGCAACGACGTATAACTTATCATTTGCATAGCACGAGGTCTGCAAAAATTTACCGAACATGGAAAAGGAAAACGTGTTGGACAAGAGACGGTCGTGCGCGGCTTATATAGAGCTATAGTATTAATGGCGCGAGTATAAAGTCCACACATTTTTTTAGTTTTGCTTTTAATCCCACATCAATAACCTAGAGGGTTTATGTTTTAGCTACTTTTGTCTGTATGACTGAGAATTGTAAAAAAAAAAAAAAAAAAAAAAAAAAAGAGAAAGCGAAAAACAGGAGAGGCGGGCCAACAGGTCTAACGCTCATTATTTTTCAGCCGCCAAACTGCCAGTCTTTTGGTCTTCCTTTTTTTACAAATTACGAATTCAAAGCAGGCTTGGACCTTTGGAGTAATCTTTTTCTTTTTCCTTTTCGTTCTCTCTATGTGCGCACTGTCTTTGCCTCTCTCAACTCCTCGTCTACCCCAACTTAGATACCCACAACCAAAGGGCATTTGCATTGCTAACAAGTTACCGGGCCTTTATACAAGACGGACGCATAGAGACAACAACATACCAAGACCTTTATTTTTTTGTACCCATAGCTTCCAACAACCCCTTAGAGACGAGAGGTATCCGTCAGGTGATCTTCGGAGTTATCCCGGTAGTAGCTAGCGTACATTCCGAAATGCCCCCTCCAAAAAAAACGAAAAAGAAAGAAAGAACCTCCTGGCTTTCTTTTATGTATTTCCCACAAGCAATCGTTTCCCTTTTGGGGCAACTAACCGGCTACTGTGCCGCATAAAACAACAATGCCGCTGAGAATTTAGAATTTACAAACGCGCCTAAACACATAATTCCCGAAAAGGGCAAACCTCCTTTTTCCGCGACTGAGGAAGAGAATTTCTTGGACACGAGTTCGTTTTTTTCCGGCCTTTTTAGTTAAGCGAACGCAAGCCGAAAACTAAGGACCATGTCATTAGATTCCCCAAACCGATTAGTCACAAGGAAAAGTCCCAACATATCATAGTCTCGGCTATCGTGACTCGTCAGGTGCCACCGCAAGCAATCTTGAATTCGAAACGGGGCTGCCCCTTTGCCCTCCCCATATCCTCCAAGTCGTTTAGTATTTGGTAGGCATGGCGATGTATACAGACTGTATAACTTGTGTGCGAACCGAACCGAAACAACACTTATTACTACACATCTGCTGCGCGAATGGGCAAGTCTCGTGCATCATTATCAGCTCTTCAGCGTCTCGTTTCCACATCGCATCGCATGCAAACTGCTACACCACCTAAACTTTGAAACTTGAAAAGCCCCAAGTGTTCCCATGCCACGCTCAGAAAGAAAGAAATGACACATAGCGCCAGAAGGAGCGTGTTGTGTGCTACTCTTTCCTCTACCACGCTATGCTATACTTTGCAACTCGTAAAAAAATACGAAAGAACAAAATATACCCTTTTATTTTTTTAGCTTTTCTCGGAGAAAAGGGGCATCAAGTGTGGCAGAATTGCAGCAAACAAGCCGGCAGAAATGACTGGCAGTTGAGCTCCTGCAGCGGTGTCTCATTGTGCTAGTCTCAAATGTGCGTAAGTCGAAATCAATGAAACTCGGATCTAAACCCTGGCCCCCTTTGCACGCACTAACTGACAAAGATAGATCAAAAGCAAGTATCAGGCTAAAAAGATTATAAATCTCAGGACTCGAGAAGCGTCTAATGCGCCAACTGCTATACATCGACTCCACCACGTGCCTAAGATATTCACTGAATTGCTTATGCATCAATGTATTAGCGTAATGAAACTTGATGAACGGCAACCCCGACCATGACACCAGTTATGAGGAAGCACAAGATTTCCCATACGAATAAAAAAAAAGTTCTTGGCTTTATCTCCCTCTCTCTCTCTTGCGAAAATCTCTTACATTCTTATCCTCAGCTGAGAATAAAAAGTTAAGGAGGAATCTAGTCTAGAAAGTTACTTTTTTTGGCGAGTTCCTAGTCGTAATTTGCATACTAAAGTAGGGCATTCACATCTGCAAATGCACATGCAAGATAGGACAGACAACCCGACCACATGGCAACAATATGAAGTGGCAAAAAAAAAACACTCGTAAGACCATTGCCAAGTTGTAGAAAAAGAACAAGTCAAACGCCAAGGGATGGAGTGTATGTATACAAGTTCCAGCATTATTTGATAGAGATCGTCGACCTTTTGCATGCATGTGAGGGCGCATTTCTTGTCTTTTCTTTTTTTTTGCGTAGAATGCACGCATCGTCCTGTAGAACATATCACGCAAAAGGAAACGCTGCTTGTATTGCGCGAACGGCCAAATTCTGTTATGCCTGCTGAATGGAAAACTTTTCAATGCATATAACAGCAAAGGATTTCCCCTGCGGGTGGGTATACCAGCTTTTGGGTGCAAGAACAAACTGCTTATAGTAGCAAACTTTCAACTAAACATGACATTCAATGGCATTCCTTAGCCATTGAAGTAAATAAAAAAAGAAAGAAAAATCCCTGAAAAGACGTGTCATATAATTCTATGTTGAGTTACTTTTCATGCAATTACCCCCCTCTTATTACAGGTACAGGCCAGTAAACTTTAAATGGGGTCATTAAAAAAGTGAATGTGGAAGTGGGAAAACCTTTCATGGTAACACTATTTTAAAGAGCGGGAAAAGTTCAAACCAATAGGTCTATAATTCACACCTCGTTAAAGCGTTAAACGGCACATCTAAAATTCTTCGCTAAAACTAAAAAAAAAAAAAAAAAATCCGTCCACCCCCACTTCAAGCCTTTAAATGGCAGTGGGGTCCCCCTTTAATGGCTTTCCTCATAAAAATTCAGGTTCATTTGGAATCTGGTACGTCGCCATCATCAAACAGTCAAACCCTACCAGAAAAAAAATACTCCTTTTCGGTACAGGTTTCCGCCTTGAATTTATTATGGGTTTCCCTAAATTCAGCTTAGGCGGTAGGCCATTACTCAGTATAACTGGGCAGATTATAGAGAGAATCCAGCGTTAACCGGTAGACCTCAAGCTAACTTTATTAGGCCGACGAGAGGCTAGCTTAGGAAATATTTTTTCTTGACTCTACACAACGAAAACTGTGACATTACGAAAGATAATTTCCCTAATAACGAAGGCATTATTTAGGAAAAGGCTCAACCGTTCGTGTTAGGGGGGCTGGCTTTTGATGGGGCTTGAGAAGCAGGTGTGAAACATGAATGAAACGGTCAGCACGACAGCATATCACGCTAAAGGATCAGTGTCGCACGGCAAATCGGTAAGGGACTGAGCGATTTAGCATTGCGCGAGTCCAATGCCAAATGAGATGCTAAAAAGAAAGCCAATGGTTCGGAAAGCTGCACGCACAGCACGGCAACAAGCACCAAGTTTGTTGTAGGGGTTGTTGATATGCTGTGTACCACACGATGCCATATGCAAATGAAGACTAGGACGCGGCATAATTCGCCAATCACGACTGTACCATTCATCAATGTGATCACAGTTTTACCGCTAGGACAGACTATTAGCATTTGCAAAGCTGCAAGCCTGTGACATCATCCCCCCCCCCAATCTTCAATGATGTCCATTGTTAAAGTAAAAATAGGAATGGCATAAGTCCTTTTGATTTTGACTTTGCGATAAAGACTTTTTTGTTTTGTTTTGCTTTTATTTACCTGTTGTATTTCCCGGCTATCGAAGGGGTTGCTACACACGAATAAAAGAGACGCTGACGCCAGACAGATTTAATCCATCGAGATGCTGCTTGAATGACACAATTTTTGCTTATGTATCCTTGACAGCTTGTGATCGGCTTTTCCTTTTAAACATAGGCTTTTCTTGTCCCCTTTTGTTTCCGTTTTTCTTTTTTTTTTACGAAATTAAAAGATCAATCTAATGATGAACAGCTGCATCACACCTACCAGACTTTTGTTTAGACTCCACTCGCCATGACGTCAGCTCTTTGAAATCCACCAAATAAAACTAACGAAAAAGTCAAAAATCGAATGTTTCCCCCCTCTTTTGAGTTCACAACTTTACTATTTTTTTCAATTCACTTAAATTCTGTAATTTGCTTTTAAGTCAGTTTACGGGGGACTATAACCAAGGCTTTTACCGCACATTAAGTTGTGTACCCGTTTCACCACTCGAAGCACTCGCCCGAAAGGTCGTGACGATACACCTGCTCGCTAAACAAAATCATAGAAAATTAAGAACCCTATACGTCTGACGCCTGGTACGCTTCCAACAAGACTGACCGCCGGTGAACAAGCAGCGACTGGGAATAGTCTAAATGAAGGCCGACTGACTCCAAGCAAGAAAGGCTGCAAGTCCCTGCATGGCTTTCAGCACGTTTGGCAGCAGCGCCAAGTAAAGCCTAAAAGAAAAGCAGCGTTATTCGGGCAATGTCGAGTAGTAACACGTCTCTTTCTTTCAAAAAGATCGATGTCCTTATTTTGGCAAATAAGAGTTATACCCTCCAGGCTTAGCACAAATAAGGTTGAAGAAAAGACAATTATAAAGTGATTGGAACTAATCGGTCCTGTAATTTTCGTTACCTTGTAACAAGGCTTTCGACCGATCCTTCCAACTTACAAAAGATTTGTAGGATAGTGTTCTGAGCTTGGGAAAAATAGATACGATCATGTTTCTGCCTCTGGGAGGGAAATGAAGTCATCTCTTGTGACTATCTACTAAAGCATCGTTAACCCCTCTCTTCCAAAATTTAACTTTGAATTCTTCCACAAGGCGCGCGAAGGGGGAATTACTCTATGGAGTCGCTCCGCTCTCGGGTTTCGTTAGGAATTCAAGCTAAATTAAACCGAACACGGAGATAATAGATAGAAGACTTCGGGCTTGAATAAACTCTCCGTTTAGAGGGGGGTCTAAAAAATCAGGTATCCAGAAGGCCAAATGGATGTTGAATCCTGATAGGTTAAAGCAGGGGGACGACGACAGAGGAGAAAAAGCGTCTTCGCTTCTTTCCGGGCCAACTTTTTTAAATGAAAAGAAGAGGACAAAAAAACGGGTGAACGTTTCTCCCCATCGCTCTTCAAAAGCTTCGACTACATGTCTCCTGGTTTTCTATCCTTCTTTCCGAAGCCATCAAGTCAATCAAGTTTGGCAGGGAACAATTTAATAGGTTCCTTTTGCTGAGTCGGCCATTTGTTAAGATCTCTTTTTCTGGCACTAAAGCACAGCTAGCCGCATTTGTAGTACTTTCGACCTATCAGCTTGTCCCGCAGGTCGCTTAGGCTATACGAGGCACGAGTTTTTGACTTAGTCTTTTCATTACACTTTCTTCGTTTTGTTTTCAAATTAGCCTCTTGGTTAGTTTGGTCATTCGAAAAATCTTCGTTCAGTTTTCGGCTCCATTGCTTCCAAAGATGTTATCTTCCATTTGTTACCCAATACGACACCAAATAGTCTTTTCATTACACTTTCTTCGTTTTGTTTTTAAATTATAGCCTTTTGGTTAGTTTGTTCATTCGAAAAATCTTCGTTCAGTTTTCGGCTTCATTGCTTCCAACGATGTTATCTTCCATTTGTTACCCAATACGACACCAAGCCAGGTGTGCTTGCTGGAGAGAAATGCAATCTGCGTGGCCCATCGCATACATATATATCCATTTCATTACGTATACGGCCTTAGAAAAAAAAGGCTTTCACGTAATTTTTTTTTTCAAGGTGGAACACGAGCAAAGGGGAAAACGAGGCTGATGGTTACTAAAAAAAAAAAAAACTTCTCACGTCAGCTGTGGTTATTTGATTCTTCATTTAAAGGAACGCGATTAATCACACCTCACTCTTAGGCATGTTTAAGTGCGCTTCCCCATTCTTGCCAAGCAATACGTCTTGGGGTCGTTAATTTTTCTCCTCAACGATCTTTGACTTGGGACAAGCTTTTCCTTAAAAGCTTGCTACTCGATTACAACGCGAGCCCCATGCAGCACAGCAGAACAGACACGTTAGGCTGCAAAAAAAGAACTAAAAAAGGAGAAATTTACGCAAGTTTCAGGGATTTGTAAACATCAGCCAATTAAGCCATAAAATTTATAGCAACCTCCCAAGTTCGATGAAAACCGCCTATCAGAAAAGGACGCAGGGAACATTCATATACTTACGAGAAGGCTTTCCAAGAACGATCATGTTAGTCTTGTGTTGCACGTAACCACTTGACCGATGGGTTCAATCGATGTTAGAATAACATCAATAACATGCGCGAAAAGGAAAAACACTCTTGAATCAATAGAGTCATCTTATGTTAATGTAATTCGTGGGAGAGCTAGGGCTTGTTCGACCTGGAACCAGAGTTAGAAATAAATCTTGATGCTCCTAGGCCTGTTCAGCCTCCCAGGTCCCAAGTCCTACAGCGACAGAAAGGCATGGGAACCACTTTCGGCGTGACAGGAAAGTAACTTTGCAGTCAAAAGTCAACCAGTTACATTCACGTTCGCACAATTAGCATAAACGACCGTTTCTTATGCTTCGAGTCACTTCAAGCCTCGCCATGGGAAACTAATCCATCATGTCTTGTTTTCGGATTGTCACGATGCGAACGAGGAGTTTATTTAGTCCTTCGGTCTAGAAAAAAGTTTCTTTGCAAAACAATGTGAGATGATTTTTTTTTTGTATTTAGCATAATAATTCTTATAACCTTTTGTAGGTGGATTTTGTGAGGCGTGTCTTGTGTTACAATAATTGTGAAACTCACGGGAGCCAAATTTACTGCACTGGAAAAATAAATTTGGAGACTCGATTGGGTCCGATTTCTACTACGTAGACAACGCCATTGGAAGCCGCAGCAACATCATGTGGATTCCCAAATCCCTATTCATATAATTTGTTTATTTGTATACATATGTTTAAAAAAATTAATTGTGTAAGAAGAAAACGTCTATATTTCTATCACCTCGGGCGGTACCCATTTCCCGACAATCTCGTTGGAATTCAGGTCTACAGTGTAGCCACTCGCGGACGGTCCCAAACCGAACCGACCCAGAATCGAAGGACCCGTCACGGACAAAATATTCTGACCTGAACAGAGAGTTGTAATTCATTTTAGTCGATTTTTTAAGACTTCGTGTTTTGAGAGCATCTGTAGGCGGTCAGCATCTTATAAAAGACATACCCAAGGGTGTTATGGCAAAAACTCGCCCCAAGCGAGACGATCTGGTCGAAGTCGCGTGTTGTCCCAGTGGAATGGAGTGTAAACCGGCTCCCGTACAGACTATTCGTTGGTTTTCTCTATCGGCTACACACAGCTTGTCCTCTTCTTCAAACAACGCTAAACTATGTGGAACACTAAACTGGATCTGACCTGCGACATTACGTATAAGCACCAAGTGGATACTCTGTAATGTTTTCTTGAACAAAAGCACGTACCTTCAATTTTGTCTATTAGCTCCCCATGCGGCGAGTACTTCAAGATACGGCTATTGCAGTAGCCATCTGCTACAAAAAATACGCCGTTAGAGGCAACAGCCACGTCAGTGGGTTTGCAGAAATGAGCGTCGTCATTGCCCGGAACAGATGCTTCACCCAAGACCAGATCGGGAGTCTTGGATCCATTGGCAAACTACAAGAAAAGTCTTAATAAGCCCCAAAAAGGGCCAAAGAATGGCAACGAGCGAAACAAATACCTTCATAACTTGGTGAAGTGCAACGTCTGTGACCCACGTATTGCCTTTCGAATCAATAGTCAATCCATGAGGCATATAAAAAATGCCAGAGCCCCAAGATTTCAAAACATCTCCGGTTTGGCCGTCCAACGTCACTACAGTGTCTTCTTCAATGGGACCTTCGTAGGCCTTTCGATATTTACCATCGGAGCCAAATGAGCTGGAAATGCATTAAAAAGCGTACAACTTATGCGTATAAAAACCTTTGTCTTTTCAATTTAATACCTGGTGTCCCAAACCGTCTTTCCTCGATGGAACAATACAGGATTTCCATTAAGGTCAACCGCCACACCAGAGATTTGGCCGAATTGACGCCCTTTGGTGCTTAGTTCGCCCAGTGCTTGTGGCTCACTACCTCTCTTTGTTACCTAGACAAAATTTGTTTGCATTAGAAGACCACGTATACATTGCGCCTAATATAGTGAATTACCTTTTCTTCAGCAGTGCCTTGCTGCAGCAAACTTAAAAGCCACGCTGGTAAACGAGCTCTACTGCTTCGATTAGCACTTTCATGGTCATGATTTTCTATAGTACGAGACTGCACATAAGGTTCACTGACAATTGTCCAACAGATAAAAAGGATGAACTTCCAACCAAGATACATGTTTGCGATCGCTTTACGCCTGTTGCTGACTAAGGACTTTGAGTGTGACAGTCGATGCCCTCTGTGACCGTAGACCCTTACACGATTTATTATTGGTCGTATTCCTCTTAAAACGCGCCCCCAACGTACGGTACAGTACTCCGTTACAACAATTGCAATTATAACGGGTCTTTTCCTGCCACTTCCGGACGTTAACTCGACAAGATCTGAACTAGCTTAACAACTTCAATGAAGTAAGCAACACCAAAACATACAATGCGGCTCAAGCGAACGTCTCTACCTAAAATCAATACTCTTGCTTGACGTATTCTGCGTGTAGGGAGAAGCAGGCACGGAAACCCAGGTGCAAACAGCCTGTACGCGTGTCCTTGGGATGTACACACTGTTCGAGCTTGTTAACAAAACTGGCCAGATAGAACAGGTGTAACTACTTGCAAAATCCATTTGTCTTACGAACAATAAAGCCAGCTACTTAACTTTTCTCCGAACTAGTTGCCTGCCTTCACTTCAATAAATTAACTAAAACCGAAGCGTCTCCAGTTCTTGGTTGACACAGAAATATAGGACACCTGTTCATTTTCACTACGAGATTTAGGCAAGCGTCCTCTGTTATGCAGAATCCACGACAGCAAGCACATCAAGCATTATGCATCACGTATAACTTTTATAGGTTCGTAAGAAAAGGCCATATTGACTCATGTAAAGAGTGTTATCCTTCGGTGCTTTTGGTCTATCAAAGACAACGTCCATTTTCGCATTGTTTTATCACTTTATTCATCATTCTGGTTAGTTCAGAAATTTGACAGATCTTAACTCCATAGCCCTTAGGCTGACACAAACGTGCGACTTAGTAGTCGAGGTTTCTTTCCACTAACTACGTAATGGTTCGGGAAATACGTAGACTCGTGAGTGCTCTTAAAGTCTTACACACGAGCTGCTTAATGGCAAAACCCTTTAGAAAGATTGTAATCTCCAAGTCGGGCGCTTCCATTATCACCTCTATAAGAAATATGCCCAGATAAACAGATTTTAATCTGAGTATTTTTTTTGGCTATTCAAACAACCGACAGACAAGGATCTTAATTTTAATCTATATCTATAAGATATCAACCACGCCTGGCGAAGGAGCTGTAAGAATCGTTAGTCGTAGAGAGCGAAAAAATAATAAAAATTCGTGATGGCTGACCCAAAGCCCAGCAAAAATATACCTAACATTGATTCGGAGCTTGCTCATCAACTTGTACAAAGGCTTTATGGCTTGAATGTGGTGGACATTAAAGCCCTCAATAGTTATGACGACAAAAATTTTCACATCCAGGTGATTATTGTCTTGGTTTACCTTATTTGCTTGTTTTTGACTGCATCCAACAGAAAAACGTACGTATAGGTCAACAAGGATTTTAGTGCGATGGATCCAGAAGACAGATGCCTTCACGGTTATGTCTTAAAAGTGCTTAATTCGTTAGATTCGAAAAACAGCGGTTACGTGGATGCACAAAACAAAATGATGCTCTATTTACGTTCGTATTTTTTTCTTTACTATCGTTGCTCAGTAAAGTATTCCGAATTCAGGTGAGCAAGACGTGGATTGTCCAATACCCATAAAAAACTTAAAAGGGGAGCTGATTCATCTGGAGCGATTAGGAAGTGACTCGGAGCTGAATTCGCACGTTCTGCGATTGTTAACGTACGTAACCGGCGATCTTTTGGTATCCGTGGATTACACCCCACACGTATTGGTTCAAGTCGGTCAATTTGCAGCAAGCATTGATCAGAAACTCTTGGTAAACAGTCCTATCGAATGTATTTGATTCAGCAAATATTATTAAAATATTTTAGAACTTTGAACACGAAGCCTTAGGTCACCATGACAAGATATGGAACTTGTCAGCATTGCCGAGGCTAAAAGAGTTCGTTTATGCGGTTGAAGATGAACAGCGAAGAAATTTAGCTTCGGAGGTCATAACTGCTTTCGAGCAAGAAGTTATCCCACAATATCCTAACTTATCGAAAGGGCCTATACATGGTGATATGAACGAGCAAAATATTCTCGTAACAAGATCTGAAGACGGAAGTGTTAGCGTAACTGGCATGATAGATTTTGGAGACATTCAGCACTCATACCATTTGTTTGAGCTGGCTATTTTAAATTGCTACATGATGATAGACTGCAAAACGATGGACGCAATACAAGCCCCTGGTCACGTTTTAGCTGGATACACAAAACTACGCAAAATTCCACAGCAAGAATGGAATTTGCTGAAAGTAAGCCTTCAGAAAGACATTTGACGAGCTCCTTTAAAAAATGTATATTACCTTCAATGTTCCCTGCAGGTTTGTATAGCTGCGCGCTTCTGCCAAAGCCTGGTGCTGGGTGCATATTTTTACACGCAAACGAAAGACGAATATGTTTTGACGACACAGAAAAGAGGATGGGCCTGCTTAGAAGCCTTATGGAAAACTCCCAAAGAGGAGCTACACGCCCTGTGGGAGAACATCATGCAAGTTTATCTTGCTAAATAGACGTACTCTAAAACGTGCTTTTCTGAAATGTGCATGTTTCTTAGCCACAATATATAGTTCAGTTTCAAAAATGGGAAGAAGACATGTTTTAGAAGGACTCTTCAAAATACACGCCTTGCAGAGAAATCCGATTTGAAGACACGTCACTTTTCCAAACGCAGAACATGGGCTGTACTCTTAAAGCGCGTTCATAATGTCCATCACAGAAAGTTCCTCCTCTGAATCACTGAGGGTTACAGCAGCTTCATTGACTGTCTTCGAACATTCTGAAACAGGAAGGTTATCATCATTCGTTTCAAGTTCGATAACTTCAGATTCAGTCGATCTAGGATTGGTAGCAGCAAACGCGTTAGCCGAAGGTGCACTTTGCGTTCCTACATTGTCAGGATTCTGTTCCTGCTCCTGTTGATGAAGCAATCTAAGTTTCCGACGCTCTTCAGCTTGCCTTCGGTTCTCTTCAATCCGTTGCTGCATTTCCACTGATAACTATGGATTTATATAGAAGTCATTTGAGATCGCTTTTAATATATATGGGGGTTTTCTATGTACAGTAACCAACTTATTGATCGTTCTTATGGAGTTTCGAAATTGACCAATCACAGCGCTTATCCCCTGTTTGGATGGGTTTTTCCATTGCTTGCCTACTTCTACGCTCAAGTAGGGTTCTCAACAAGTCCATCCTAGTCCCCAGTTTATTAAAGGAGCAGGTCAGTCAATTAAATGCTCCTTAGTCAGGTCAGTCAATTAAATGCTCCTTAGTCAGGTCAGTCAATTAAATGCTCCTTAAAGAAAATGCTTGGTTTTTGGATTCATGCTCACCAAGCATTTTCTTTGATTTGACCTTTTGTTTGTTAGGGAAAAGGGATTAGCTTCGCTACTAAGGAGCCTTTAATTGACTGACCTGCTCCTTTA
>JAGJRO010000527.1:0-25010 GCA_022832285.1 Lepidurus apus apus
TGTACCACGCTCGCGTGTGGTTAGCGCGCTTCATGCTATTAACCCTGAAGGCGTGACAAGGCGGTGGTCAGTGGCGATCCCTAGAAGAACGTATTATGTGCCTTGCCCAAACTTACTGTGGCACATTGACACCAATCACAAACTCATTAGGTAAACCAGCCTCGCTCTCAAATAGATTCCTTGCATTGTTTTTCGTCCACCTATTCGCCAAGCTAGACTCATAACTATATTTTTTTATTATATAGGTGGCGAATAATTGTCACCGGTGGTATCGACGGTTACTCAAGGTACATAACGTACATGAGCGCCGCCGACAATAACCGTGCTATGACGACCCTAATGTCGTTTTTAAACGGCGTCCGAGAATGCGGCTTACCCACCAGGGTCAGAGCAGACAGAGGTGGGGAGTTGCTCCTGGTTCGCCGTTTCATGGAGGAAATCCATCCAGGAGAAGCAGCTAATCCTTTCATCACCGGCCGAAGCGTTCACAACCAACGTATAGAGCGTCTCTGGCGCGATGTGCGTATCAATGTGCTCGAGAAATACAGGGACATCTTCTACAGTCTCGAGCAAAACGGAGACCTTGACGTCGAGTCTACCGTCTACCTGAAAGCACTACACCTGTCCTTTCTGCATGTCATTAATCGCCACATAAGTATGTGGAAAGAGGTCCATAACTTTCACCCAGTGCGGACTGCTCGCAACCGGTCGCCACATAATTTGTTTCATGTCGGTATGTTAAGGCCTGAAAACGCAAACTACTCAGCAGTGAGGAATTTCCGTGATCCGAGGATGCCAGAATTAGTGGAGCAAGTGGCTCAACTCCAACGGGATTTGGGTGGAGCACCGTATGTAGACGTAACCCAATCACCGCAAGTGATTGTCGATCCCCCAGCCCTGCAGTTGTCCGATGAGCAGGCCACTGAAGTTGCTCTGCTGCAGGAGCTTGATGACGATACTGATCGCTTCCGTAGAATTTTAAACTGTCTGCAAACTGCATGAGATAATTATTTTTTTTTAAAAAAATTTTCACATGCTTGTGCAACTTTCTTTGTTATTTGGTGAATTTCAAAAAGCTTCTACGTCACATAATGAAAGTAAAGCAACCTCGGCCTCGTTCAGCTAGGTACACTGTAAAAAAGGACTGTAAAAATTATAGAACTTCTACAACGCTATTATGTAATTTTACACAATTTTTTGGTAATACGTGTTTACAATGATTTTTTTAAATAACAGAAAAATTGCCGCCTGCATACGTAAATTGTCTAAGTAACCAAAAATAGTACCACTTACTCGTATTAAAAAACTGCGTGTAAATCCACAATAAAAGTACATAAACTTTTTTGTCAAGTTCTTTGTAAAATCGCACTTACCATTGCTATATGATTTTAGTCTGATCTTTTAGTAGATAGACATTACTTTGCATAATTTTATCAATTGTCACTATAATTTAAATAACATCAAATTTTCTGCAAAGCTACAATGTAAGCGTACACAAACATAAACATTTTTGTAATCAACTTGCATATTACAAAAATGTATATTTACAATTTAACTATTTCGAGGAAAAAAGAAGTTTCGTGAAGATATACACAAATTATTCGCTTGAAGTATGAATTGGACGACTAATAAAAACATTTTATTGAATAGAAATGCAAACATTGAAAAAACTCATAGTTCCGGCTACTTGAGAGAAAGAGAATAGACAATAGACTAGATGTACAACTTGATATCAGCATTTCTAGATACCTTTCATAGGAGAAACTACTTGGGAAAACTTGCAAGCTCCGGAAAGCTGGGAGAAGGAAGTCTTAAAAATCCTTTAACCTATCAAGTTAATTTGTTCTAGGGCCGGCAAACGGAGCGGCTCAAGCCGAACTGAGTCAGGTTCGTCTCAACTTGCATGGATTGGCTCACGACGCAGCTTACATGGATCGGCTCACGGCTCGGCTCGCATGGACCGGCTCCGCTTGAATGGACTGTCTCGGATTGAGTGAACCGGCTCACGGCTCGGCTCGGCTCATTTCAAGGGTACGGACTCAAAACTCGGCTAGGAAAGATTACGAGCCGTGATTAACTGTTAAAAGTCATTAAGTTCCTTACGTTACCATTGTATAGCTTCCTAGGAACCTTCCAGAACCTTCAAGAACATTCCAAAATTCATTGTTACCAACAATTAAACTCTTCCCACCGAACATTGTTAAAGCTTTCGTGGGCATTCCCTTATTGACATTCGATGTAGACAGACGTCGCCGTCCAAATCTCATTGTTACATTACCCTGTGCCTCAATACAACCTGACCTGTCCTAACGGAAGACTTGTGCTCGCGTTTTTAATAGTTCGATTACGGAAAACTGAAGTTGCCTTCTTGGTCTGAATGCCACTAAGTACACATAATAAGTCGGGAGAAACGTTTAGTAGTCACCTGTAATAAAATACCACTTAATGTGTGTGTTTTTTATCCCACTTCTGACACTAAAATATGTAATAAAACACCACTGGGTAAAACGTATACGATTTTATTAACGTGGTTTGCCGATCGCGAACGTGCAACCGCTCTCAAGCTAAAAACACTCAACGCTGCCCCGAAACAGTAAAGACAACCCCCAGGAGAAAGTAACCGAGGAACAACGAAAGAGTAAAAGGAGAGTACAATGAACGAGTATAAAAGGGGAGTTTGCTGCACATCATAACAACAAGTTTTCATTGTAACTGAAGTTTAAGCGTTTAAGGCCATTCTATACCCCGTTTCCTAATGGAAAATTACTTAGAAAATACATGACGATTTTGTTTTTACCCATCGGTTCTTATCAAACAGCTTGTTACAATAAATTTTTACTTTTTATCCTCCTTTTTTGCAACGAGCCAAAAATGTTCTAAAAAATGTTCCTTGCACAATCGTAGCACAACCGTAGCTGGAAAACGCTTCTTGTTGCAACTAATCTCGGGGATAACCCATGGAAAAATTAAGAGCAACGTTGGGTTTCACGCTAACATACGCCATCTATCGCTTAACGCTTCTTGTTTCTACTAATCTCGGGGATAACCCCAACCCATACAAAAATTAAGACAAACGTTGGGTTTCACGCTAACATACGCCATCTATCGCTTACCAATGACGCAAAACTCAGAATTCAGATTAGTTCTACGTCTTCCATAGGCAGGTCCATCTGCAATGGTCCGTGTGAACTTCAAAAAAGGGCAGTTTCCGCCCCTATACCAAGCATACGCATACATAGCTTCCAAGGGCTCGACCACCACTACTGGACGCAATTCATCGTGTGTAGAAAGTGAAAGAATGTATGTGACAGTGAATCATAACGCATAAAAGTCTAGTACTCTACGTCGCTCGCATAATGACACTTTCTGAGCAACCACACTACTTTCATTCGCATCCATTTACATTCATTCGCTTTCATTCACTTTCATCGGTCCCCAGTTGGAAGTGTGTGATTAAGCACATTCATTCACTTTCGTACACATTCTTCTAGTTCCATACACTTACATGCATGTTCATGCACTTTCTAACACATTCTACCGGTTCCCACTTGTGTCACCTAAAATGCACCGCACGAGGACAAAACTCATTTCTGTATTAAAGTGAATGAATGTGTTAGAAAGTAGAATAATGTACTAGAAACTCCACAAAGGACAACTACGCGAACACACTACTTTCTACTGCGTTCCTTCGTTGCGCTGTGCTCCGCGGTACGGTAGGCCATCGTGACAATGGGAGCCACCGGTCCCAATCCGTCTGGCGCTGATTAACGTATTGAGTCAGCATCTCGCACAGCGTCCTGTTAAAACGCTCCGTCTGTCCATTACCAGAAGGATGATACGGCGTCGTGCGAATCTTCTTTATTCCCAGCCTCTGACAAATAAGCTTGACCAATCTGGATTCGAAATTGGTACCCTGGTCCGTTAGGATACTCCTCGGAACTCCGTAATGACAGACGTACTCTAGTAGGCATGCAGCCACCGTTTCCGCCGTCTGATCTTCTAACGCGTAAGTCTCTACCCACTTGCTGAACAAGTCGGATACCACTAACACGTAGCGCTTGTTGCTCTTGCTTCTCGGGACTTTACAAAATATCCATGGACAGCTGATTAAACACCTCCCCCAGGACCGACACTGTGCCACGACTCTCAGCCACAGGCTTTATGTTAGGCTTCACGCGAAGACATTGCGTACGTCCCCGAACGTAGGCGCGCACGTCATTCTTCAAACCGCACCAGAAGTAATGGGGAGAAATCCGCGATAACGTCTTCTTAACCCCTAGATGAGCTGCCGTCGGCACGTCGTGTGCCAAACGAAGGATCTCAGCACGAGCTCCCGGCGAAACCAACACTTGAGGGCGACTTGGTCCACGCTCGCCAGCCGTGCTCCGCAAAACGACTCCGCCTAGCACAACGTATTTCTCCAACTCTGCTAAGTAGAACTCCAACTCCTTGGACGGCGCCCTATACAACTCCAACTGCGCCCGCTCTTCTTCGATCGCCTTCATGTAATACTTCTGCCATCTGAACTCCGGTGATTTGACCGTTTCCTCTTCGAGCTTCGTACCTCCTGACGTCTGCCGGCAAACTCTGGACAAGGCCCCCGCATGAGGGATCTTCTCACCCGGTCGAAGAAGGATTAAAGTCATACTGGGTCAAGTATCCGACCCATCGAACCCAACGAGGAGAATCCAGGCTCATGGTCCTCCAATACCGCAGTGCCTGGTGGTCCGTCACCACCATAAACTCGCGCCCCAAAAGGTAGTGCTTGAATTTTCCGATGCCTTTGATCAGAGCTAGCATCTCTTGCTCCGTGACGCTGTAATTTCTCTCGGCTGGCTTCCAAAGCCCAGATGCGAATGACACCGCATACTCCTGTTCGGCCGCGTCCGTCTGCGACAAAACAACGACCCACCCTCCCTTGCTGGCGTCGGTCGTAAGTGTAAAGGGACGCTTCGGGTCCACGCTCCTTAGGACGGGCTCTCGTGTTAAGGCGCATCGAAGCTCTCGGAACGCGCCGTCTTCCCTATCCATCCATTGTCACGGTGCCTCTTTGCGTGTCAGGCTGATGAGGGGGGCTGCCATCAACGCGAAATTGGGTATGAAGTGCCGGTAATACCCACTTAAGCCCAGAAATCGTCGAATATCCCGGACGCAGGTCGGCATTGGCCATCTGGCAATCGCGGCCACCTTGTCGAGGGAAGGCCTCAAACCCTCCTCGCTGACGATGTGACCGAGAAATGTTGCTTCTCGTGTGAAAAACTGGCAATTTGCGGGATTAAGCTTCAACCCACCTTTGCGGACGCGCTCCAGTACTTCTCCGACGGCCGCCACGTGCTCTTCAAAACTGGAACTGAATACAAGTACGTCGTCCAGGTATATGAGGACTGACTTCCAACGCAAATCCTTCATCAGGTAATCCACTAGGCGCTGAAAGGTACCCGTCGCGTTGCTCAGCCCAAAGAGTAGAACGCTGAACTGGAACAAGTCTTTCCCCGTGGTGAATGCTGTGACTTCTCGCGACCCTGCCTCCATTGGGACCTGCCAATATCCCGAACGCTGGTCTAAACGGGTGAACCACCTGGCCTTTCCGACGGCTGTTAACAGGTCGTCCATGCTTGGTAGGGGGTAACTTCGTCACCGCATTCACGCGCCGAAAATCTACGCAAAAACGATACGAGCCGTCCTTCTTCCGGACGAGGACGATCGGGCTCGCCAAAGGCGATATACTCGGCTCAATTACATTATTGGCCAGCATGCTTCCGACCGGCTCCCTTACGATTTCGCGAAGGTGGACCGGTGTGCGATACGCGCGTTGCTTGACAGGCGGCCCAAATGTTTCAATCTGATGATGAACATCGGCCACGCTTCCTATCTTTCCATCGAACGAAAACACTTCTTCGAACTCCGACAACATCTCGCGTATTCGCTTCCTTTGGGCACCATCCAAATGGTCCAACCGAATCGACTCCATACCGCACCCGCTCTTGTCGCACTTCTCAGGAGGTAGCATCTCCTCCGTCAGCTCGCCGATACAAACTTCTCCAACATCCTCTTCCGGGTGGATTTCTAACGGCTCGGACGATACGTTCAACAGGCGTATTGGCACCACGTCGGCTTCTTCGGCTATACAAGAACGCCCAACCATCAAGCAGTTGTCGCTCACCCTACGGCTCGTTTCCACCAGTAGAACCTCCTTGGAAGTCAAACGTCTGGATTTGAACGGTCCTCTGAACGTCGTTGGTACGACGGCTTCTGTGCCCGGCTCGATCACGATCATCTCCCGAACTCTGACGGCGCCACGAAAGTCGCTGAGGTGAAGCCGAACTCCGAAGAGTTCCACTTCATCACTCGCAAAGTCGATTTTCGCTGAGGCAAGGCGAAGGAAATCCATCCCGAGGATCACATCGTCTGTGAAACTGGCCAGAATAAGATCCACGTCGACGGCTTCACATCCTCCGACTTCGAAAACCACCCAAGCCACGCCCACGGTACGCAGCTCCTGCTCCCGGTCTGCCATCGATACCCTGGGTCTCGTGTCGCGCACCCGAAGTGCTGGAATTCTATCGGCTAGGTGGAAACTCATTAATGACTCTTCGCTCCCACTATCGATTACCGCGTTACAGGGTACCCCTTCCACGTGAGCCCTGACGATGCAGCAAGCATCGGTGGGGATATTCCGACTCGTCACCGCTCCGCCTGACGCGCTCGATGACGCTTTGGGGTCGCCGCTCTGGCTTTTGCAATTGGCCTGCACGTGTCCGACTTGGCTGCATAACCGGCACTTCGTAGGACAATCGGCCGTGACGTGCCCCTTCAAACCACAGGAACCACAACGCACCTTGCACTCACGTTTGACGTGCCCAGCATGCTTGCAGGCGTAGCAGGTAATGCGCTTGGTACTGCTGGAATTCTTAGCCGGACCACTAGCCATCTTCTGGTCACCGCCGAGCCCAGCTTGCGTACCACCCTTCGGGTCATCTTCACTCGCCGTCTTCCGGTTAACCGAACTATTCCTCTCGGACTGCCGCGCTAATTGTCAGGACATTCGCCATATGTTGACCTTCGCAACCAACCCGCTGATGGTGCTAATCTGGGCGTCGTAGAAGTAGGGGAGCCATTCCATAGGCAAACCCTTAATGAATTGATCCATCACGAACCTGTCTATGGTTGCGTCGTCTGTAATTTCGGGGTTCGCCGATTTGAACAGACGCCTTAGCTCCGCCGCGTAGACAAGCGGCATCTCGTCGCGCCCCAACTTGCGGTCGTAAAACTCTGCCAAATACAACCACTGTGCCTCTGCAGGCGAGAAAATCTCTAAAAGAGCATCCACTAACGCTGTGAACGTCGCTGGAAACTGGTCCAAACTGTCCACAGCTACCCCGGCCGGCCCCTCCAATAATGCAGGCAAAACAAGGCGACACGCGGTGTCAGTCCAGCCATTGGCTACCGACACCCGACGAAAATGGGAGACGAATTGGCCAAAGTCTCCGGTACCATCGTAAGTTGGTGGCTTGACGAGACTTTTTGCACCGGTGTTGGACATTTCTGATTCGTCTTTTCCCTCCTCCGGCTTTACAAGTTTCACGTCGTCCTCCACTAGCTCCACGTCGTCCCCCACAGGCTCCACGTCGAACTCCTTACGTCCCGCTGACGAAATCTAAACGTACCCACTGGGCTTGCTGGCTACGTGGCAAGACCCCTGACTGCTGGGTATCCCACCGCTGAATGTTAAGCGAGCAGGTGCGATCAGAAAACGTTTGACGTTTTAATAACGATTTATTCAGTTTCACACGAAAACTGCAAAGGGGTACAAGGTAGGGATGAAGAGAGGTGATGAATGGGGAAAATGAACAAAGGGGCGAAACCACGCTAACTCGCTGGCTCAACACTGTTAACTTGCTCTAACTGAGCGTTCTCTCGTTCCTTCTCAAAGCCCTCACTGGCGACCCACTGCCAGCTCCCAAAAAACAGACAACTCACTTTCTCCCTTAGGGGGGATAACAAAAGAAGAGAAAGGGAAAACCGAACATATCTGGCACACGTGTGCCTCGCTACAAACTTCCTTAGCACACGTGTGCCAGAGCACATAACACATCTGTCTTGGCGAAAATGTATAATACTATCCTTGACCTTTACCCTTGACATTCCTGTTGACCCCTTTTTCCCTTCGGTGGTGGTCCTTCCCTTTTTCCAGAGAAATACTTCGTTTTCCTTACGTTGTCCTATGCCCGGATAAATATGCAAAACCCAGATGATGTTGGTAGTAGTAGTTTGATTGTGGTAGAGTTCAGAAGCAAATACATCGGTGAATGATTTCGGTAAACCATCCTGTTGTCTGCTCTCATACAAAACACAACGCAGGACACAAATTCGTGACAACATCTATAAAACCGCCTCTTAGTTTCAAATTGACATATTTTTATAAGGCTGAAGAGGAAATGAGGAATAATCTCAACAATTCGGGATTAAGCATTGAAAACAAGCTGCGTGAATTTGAAAAAGCGTTTCAGCGTTACAAAACAGCTCATCCAGGACATGAGGGTGTTTTAACACCCGCTGTCGTTCCCACCCTGTTACCTCCAGTTCTTCCTATGGACGAAAATCATACTCCAGATGCAACAAACAGCGAGAGCAAAGCACTCTTAACAACTCCTACCCCACAACGAAGATTACTGAACTTTCACAATTTTTCGCCAGTACCATTTCATACTCCCCGCAATTCTGCTAACTCTAATGTATTTGGTAACTCATCGCTATCGAGCTTTGAAGAGGCACCTACTAGCGAAGAAACACCCAATGTTACCATATTCATTGCTAAACTGGATGAAAAGTATCGTGATCAAGGATTGGCTGCTACCGAGTATTTAACAAATCCTCAGTATGCTAAAATCATTGCTGTTAACCCTGACTCCAATCTAAAACTATGAGGAAACTATAGAAAACATCCATGTGTCAGATTATATGAGAGCCCTCTTTTCTCATGATAGAGCTCGTTATTTACCACGGTTGGATGATTTTAAGTGGGCGTTAACAGATATTAACTTCCTCACCCATCTCATTGTTAAAGATAAGCGTTTAAAAGAGATTGAACATCTAAAAATGGTCCATTAACGCGGTATCGCTACAGCTAGTCCAAGAGTCCCTCGTTCACGTGAACGCGCTCGTGTTGAGTCAAGCCCTAAGTGGCAAAATTTAGGTTGAGATGAGTGAAAAAACATGGCTTATTCGAGATGATTGGCATCAACTCTATACGGATCCTTCATCACTGGGAGCTTATGGTGGTTTACAACGTTTGTTGCGTTATGCCAAACAGCAGTAACCGAAAGCTACTAATATTAACTTTCCCACAGCCCGACAAGCTTTGAGTTATCTTAATAGTTATATTCTACATCGGAACAATCCTCGTCGTTTTCCTCGACGATACGTAATCACCTCTATGCTTCACGATCTTTGGCAAGCAGACTTGTTGATATGCAACGCTGGAGTCGAGTGAATGACGGGATGAACTTTCTTTTTACTACAGTGGAACCCACTTATAACGATATCGGATATAACGATAACCCGCCTATACCGATACAAAACTTACGGTCCCGTTTTAGTCCCATTTAACCCAATGAGAACGATATTCGGTTTTACCGATATCGCTTATAACGATAATTCGCGTTAACTGATATAATTTTGAAGCCCCATGGGGTATTTGGCAATGGTTAATGATTCCGGATATACCGATGCCCTTTGACATATAGATGACACTAATACCTAAGCCCTGAAAAGGGTGTCAGTAATTCCCTGGAAAGAATGACCGTGTAACAGGTTTTCAAAACAGGACGTAACTAGCTTTCACCACCTTTCCCCTTCGACCTCTCTCGTTGGCAATGTTCAGTTCAGCGCTGACAATTGTGAAGCAAAGATGGACCAAAAGAGGAAAACACTAACACTCGCCCAACGCGTGGAAGTTTTAAATTTACTGCAAAACAATCAAACACAAGACTCAATCGCGAAGCAGTTCGGTGTGGCACAATCAGTTATTTCGCAAATTAAAAAAGACAAGGAGAATATTCTGAGTGATTATCAAGTAAGGCAAGTTCTGATATACCGATACTCCGCTTATAACGATATCGACTGTCCGGTCCCGAGCCCATCGTTATAAGCGGGTTCCACTGTATTATTGATGTTCATAGTCGCTACCTCTGGGTCTATCCTATTCCCAACAAGTCTGGACCTACTGTGCTCGCTACTTTTCAACGACATGTTACAAACACAGGTTTAAAACCTATACATTTCAACACTGATCAGGGTACAGAATTTCTCAACCTGAAGTTCCAAAACTATCTTAAAGAACTAGATATCAAATTTTATCTAATTCGAACTCAAGAAACTAAAGCCCCTGTTATGGAGCGCGTTCATCGTACTCTCATGGAACGAGTTTCGCGCTACATGACCCAACATAATACCGAACGTTTCGTTGATGTGTTACCACAATTAGTGGATAATTATAATCGGAGTTACCATCAAACCATCGGTCGGGCACCTATAGAAGTTACCGTGGAAAACCAAGATGAAGTAGCTTGACATATTCGCAAGATGCGTGCAGCATCTGTTAAAACACGTCAGCCAACTTTCCATGTGGGGGACTATGTACGAATTAAAAATGATACGAAACCATATTTTAATAAAGGATACATTGTTCAAAACACATACGAAATATATAAAATTGAAACAATAAACCTTACCCAACCTGTCACTTACAATCTTGTAGATCTCCAAAATGAAGATATTATTGGTCAATTTTATGGTATTGAATTAACCCCTGTGGCACCCCCCAATTTTAAAGCTTTTTACCCCATCGAAAAGGCACTTAAACAACGTCGCAACTCTGCTGGAGAGACATAGTACTATATAGCGTGGAAAAGTTGGCCGACTGAGTTCAATACTTGGGTAAACGCACAAGAGTTAACACCTTTCTGTCGAGATTTTGTCACGCAGAAAACTTTAAAACCTTCCCCCTCCACCAGGCAATCTATACACCGGTCGTTTAAGATCTAGTTGATTGTCGTTATAATGGCTCACAATGAAAAATATATCACCCTACCCTCTAACTCCTCCGTGTCGCATTATCCACATAACATCATGAGCAATTATCGAACTCTATTGTGCGAACCAATGCATGTACCTGTAGATGATTACGAAGTGGCGTTGGTGGAATTTCTTTTTGTGAACAGCACGCATACTTTAAGTGAAGAAGAGAATTTTATGATTGCTCGCAGTGAGTCCAAGACTAAAGTGACGCTTCCTAAACAGACAGACGGTTTACACGAAGAAGCTGGAGAAATTTCAAGGAAAAAAGAGCTAACTAAAATCAATTTACACAATTTGGAAGTTTACGATTCTATGGATCGGGTGGTGAGTGATCTCAACAGCGGTCTTGTTCGTGTGTTTCCGGCTCTATCTAATAAATCCAGGAGGATCGAATTCGTTTACCGCGACAAAAAGAAAACAGTGAGCTTAAAACTTCCTCCGGGTCCAGATATGGAAGCGTGTGAAATCGTTTTGCCCGCGCGAGTTAAAGTCATCTTGGGGTTTATGGATCAGGACAAATTACGCGTGGTCAAAGGTCGAGGAGAATACAGCTCTAGTCTAACACTCGATCTGAAAAGTGGAGCTCACAATTTGTATGTTTATTGTGATATTATTCAATCGAGTATAGTGGGTGATACCAGCGCTCCTCTTTAACGCACCATTCCTCTTTCCACTGAAATGAGAGAGGGTGACCTAGTATCGCTTAGCTTTAATCATAATTACTATATCCCTCTCAGTCGGGGTTACATCGATACAATTCATATCTATATTAAGACAGGAACCGGTCTACCAGTCTTATTCCAAGCCGGGACTGTGTCAGCTATACTACACCTGCGTCGCGTTCGCTCTCATGGCGCCTTTTAAGGAATGTTTATCGGTTGAATGTTATATGAAAGCGTTAAACCAGCGGTCGGCAACCTACGGCCCGTGTGCTGAATCCGGCCCGCCAGCCCATTTATCCTGCCCACGGCACCAGAGTGAAAAATTACATGCATCCGGCCCGCGGTACCTTACAAACTAATTTAAGTTTTGACTGCGTCATTCCTTTAAAAAGATTTTCGCAAAAAATCTGAGCACAACCCTATTCTAGTCTGCTCAGCACAGTGTAGCCCGTGTAGCCTACTATTAACGTGGGTCACTTTGAACTGATTTCGCTGTTCCAGTTCCCCTTTTAGCTTGACGCTGCCACGTTCGCGCTCTGTGGCTATTCATAGTGGATTCGCCTCGTTGTGCTTCACTTTCTTGATAGTAAAATACCCAAATTTCTGTGATACTTTAGTAAATTCTTCCTCTTTCCGGGAAAATGTCAGCAAAGCGTCGAAAAGTTGATACGAATGTCGCACTTTCTAAGAGTGCTGGACTAATAAATACTTCTTTGTCCAGCATTTCGGAAAACCTATATGTCTCATTTGCCAGGAAAGTGTTGCCGTTCATAAAGGGTTCAACATTAAGCGACACTACGAGGCTAATCATTCTAAACACGCTGAATTTACCGGTCAACTAATAAAAGACGAAATTGCTAAACTCAGTCGTAGTCTGCAAAAGCAAAGCTTGGTATTTAAGAATCAGAACTCAGAATCTGAGAAAAACACACTTGCGAGTTTTGCTGTTTCAAAACTTATAGCAGAGGAAATGAAACCCTTAACAGATGGTGATTTTGTAAAAAAGTGTTTGATGGCCGTGGTAAACATAGTATGTCCGGAGAAAAAGGATCTGTTTTCAAATGTAAGCCTTTCGGCGAGAACCGTTACGAGGCGAATTGAAGAAATATCAGCTGACCTGAAAAGCAATTTAAGAAAGAGTTGCAAGGAATTTCAGTTCTTCTCAATAGCCCTTGATGAGAGCACTGATGCCAGTGATATTGCACAGCTTGCAGTATTTATACGCGGAGTTACTGAAACCTTCGAAATTGTCGAGGAATTCCTACAACTGGTACCTATGAAGGGTACTACCAAAGGAGATGACATTCTGGCAGCATTGTTTCAGTGTTTTTCGAATCTCGATTTGGACTTGACAAAGCTTGTGTCCGTAACAACCAATGGAGCTTCGGCTATAGTCGGACAGAATAAAGGCATCGTGGCCTTACTTAAGAAACATATGGAAGGCCTCGGAATCGTTCACGATGTCACAAAGATACACTGCATCATACACCACGAAACATTGTGTGCCAAAACATCGAATCTGAATGAAGTAATGGACGTGGCTTTAAAAACGGTCAATGTAATCTTGTCTCGGGGTTTAAATCATCGTCAATTTCGAACACTTTTGTCCGAATCGGAGAATGAATATGGAGACTTACTTTATTACTGTGATGTCCGTTTGTTTAGTCGCCAGGAAGCCAGGTGCTATGCCAGGAAGAGTGTATTCCCTCCGTGAAGAAATAGCTGGCTTTCTTGAGCGCAAAAACATGAACGCCAAAGAATTTCGGGATCAAAAGTGGCTTTCAAGCCTCGCGTTTCTAGTCGACCTAATGCCTGGTTCCACTAGCGGACATAACGTGTCTTTTGTCTGGCCAGACAAGAGAAAGTTTCGATTTCATAACCCAGGGGTTGTCTAAGGCCGAACAAATGACAAAATATTGCCGTTTTTCGTTGTCTTTTTGTCTGTCAATTTGTTCACACTAGCCGACAGTGCGAGCATTTGACAGTCAAACTCACTTTCCTACGCTCGCTGTACAAGAAAAGCAAAAGACAAACTCGTTTGTCTTTTGTCAGTCTATCTTTTGCCGACAGCTTTTCTTGCAATTAATTATAATTTATTTAAAGCTTGTCATACACGTTTACAAATAGAAAATACATTTAATAAGATACAGCGTATAAAAATCTACGTATTTATAAAAAATAGAACGAGTTATTCTCTGTTGTACTATTATGACAGTATGACCTCTTTCAAATAGACGGTATTTTATACCATACGAAAGTATAACCTATGCAGTCAACTTATGACCTGTTGAACCTACCTCTGCCACAGTTATGTTGACCTGTGACCTATAGCTATTTGCACGTATTGTACTACGATATAGGAGCTATAGTCCTCGTGTCTTTTCAGTATCTATCGCACAGATCTGAATAATAGGTCAACTATCTCGGTATTCACGAAGTACAGTACACGTTGTGCGATGCCAAAGTCGAGGAAAGTTGCAAAATCATTTTCAGACGATAAGAAATTTGACCTTATTAGTGTAGTTCAGCAGTGCCCTGTACTGTACGACTTCAAACATAAGGATTATAAGGAAAGAAACGCTAAAAAGTGTGGTGGCAAAAGGTTGGTGAAGATTTGCAGGAATCTGCAGGTATGAATATTTTGTAAATAAGTTGAAATCCAAATAAAGTTACACGTCTTATTCATTCCGTTTCATTTAAATACTAGAGGATTGTAAAGCGAATTGGGAGAACTTGAGGTCTAGCTACAGCCAGTGCAAAAGAGAATTGACGCAAGCTCCCAGCGGAAGTTCTGCATCTAAAAAGAAAAAGTGGCAGTTTTTTGAAGCTATGTGTTTTTTGAACGGCATCACTGACTTCAGGTGTACTATGTTCAATACAGTAGTAATTATTATTGATAATATCATTTCTCTAGTAGTAGTGAATCAAACTTTGAACTTAAAACCCCTAATGACTCCGAAACTTTAAACGAGGATTGCCCTACACCAGAAATCCTTGTCGATAACATTGAAAGTGAAGCTTCCATTGGTCAAGATGCCTACGATTCCTCCGCGGACAACAATTGCTCCATTTCCCCACCTTCGTCAAGTGAAAAATCGCACAGCGGAATGAATGGTATGCCTCAATTAATATTGAATCAGGCTCATTATTCTCAATTCGTAATAGAACGCAAGACGAAAAAAGTTAATGATAATAGCTTACAAGTGAAACTGAATCAAACTTTGGAAGCCAACGAACGCAGATTGCAGAAACTAATAAATTCAAGGGATAAAAACGAGAATGACACAGACGCTGTTTTCGGTACAGACGTGGGAAATATGATGAAGCTAGTAGCCCCAGAAAAGAAGCTGGACGCGAGAATTAAAATATATGAAGTTTTACGAGAGATTATAAACTCGAGAGTGACGAAGAATAGAACACTACTCCAAGTGATTCTGGATGTTAAGCTCTCAACCACAGAAGTAGTTGTAGTAAACTCTTGGAAGATCTTTGTTACAAAACCGCGAGAATGGGTGCGATAAACGGGAAAAAAAGTATACATTTGCTGTTGATTTTGTCAATTTTGACGTGTCAAAAACAACCGTGTGTGACACATCTTAAATTGTTAGAGAAGGGAAGGAAGAAATGAAGAAGAAGAAGAAGTGTGTGGGTGCGGGAGTATTACGCTCTTCGCAAAGAGCTGGTGCATTTCAGAATACCTTTCGCCTATTGCAAATTTCGGAAGAGCACTTATTTTTTCAGTACACGAGGATGACTCGAGAACAGTTCCAGCGATTACTAAATCTTCTACGACCTAAATTGACCATGCGCATACAAAAATGCGCGAACCTATTAGCGCAGAGGAGCGACTAGCCATTACTTTAAGGTTTCTGGTCACCGGAGAAAGCCAGCGCTCTTTGTCATTCCAATTTAGAGTCGGAAGATCGAAAATATCTAAGATATTACGCACAACGTGTTCAGCAATTTGTGAAACCCTCTCAAATTGAATTGCCACACCCGAATAAAGAAATACTTAAAGAAGTGTCGAAGAAGTATTGGAGCACCTGGAACTTCCCGAACTGTGTTGGCGCTGTGGACGGGAAGCACATAAGATTGGTGTGCCCCAGAAACAGCGGTTCGGACTACTTCAACTATGAAAAATTTTTCAGCCTAGTTTTAATGGCGGTTGCCGATGCCGATTACCGTTTTCTTGTTGTGGATATCGGTGCGCCTGGCCGACTGGGAGATAGTAGCATTTTTCCAAACACAGATTTTGGTAAAGCTTTCTACGCGGGAGAAGTTGATCTCCCACAGAATTCACCCCTACCACATACTGAAGAAACAATGCCACACGTCCTCGTTGGCAACGACGCATTCCCGTTGCGCGATCACCTAATGAAACCGTACGGTGGGTGCAACATTACTTATTGTCAAAGGATTTTTAACTACAGGTAGAGAAGTCCATGTTTGCCTATTAAGTAATTTTTAGTTAATTACTTCACATAGGCTTTCGCGGGCACGTCGCGTTGTAGAAAATGCTTTTGGGATAATGGCAGCGAGATGGCGCATATTACAAACCGGTATCAACTCCAACGTTCCAATGCAACGCTATATGTGAAAGCTTTATGCTGCTTACATAACTTCTTAATGAGAGACAGCACTTTAAAAAAGAACGCCATTTACTATCCTTCCGGCTTTGCAGAAACATAAGATGAAAATCAGAACGCGATTCCAGGGTTGTGGAGGAACATTTGCTCCCTTGTGAATTTAGATTTGAATGATCACAGGGTACTAAATAGTCATTCACGACAAGCAAGCGTCATCAGGGATAATTTTAAAACATATTTTTTAACCGACAGCGGGAAAGTTTATTGGCAATATCGTGCCGTGAATTACGGAACTGAAACTGAGAACGTATGATTTTCTTTGTTGTTTTTCAGTGATCCTTGATTTCGTTTTTGTAAAAGGCAACATCACACGATTGTAAAAGCTCTACCACTATTATGTAAAATCTTCAAATATGATAAAGATTTAGCAAGAGAAACGCTATTTTATATGTTCACATTCAAACTTCCCGCTATATTTTGTCGGCCGAACTTTTCTTTCCTAGTGTGGCATGTTTGTCCGCTGTCTTCATGTCTTTTGTCCGCTGTCTGGTCTTTTTTGTCTGCTAGTGGGAACCAGGCATAACGAGGCATTTGAACAGCCTGAATTTGCAGCTTCAAGGAAAAAATCAACTGATCCATGAAATGTGGAGCCACGTTACTGCATTCGAAACAAAGCTTCGATTTTGGGAAAACCAGCCTGAGAAGTCTAATTATTCGCATTTCCCTACACTCGCGGAAAGAAAACCAAAAGAAAGCTGCGAATTTGTGGCAGTGATACGCACTCTAAAAAGCGAGTTTGCATCACGTTTCGCTGATCTCCGATCACACGTAGGCGATTTCAGGATGTTTAGTACTCCTTTTGATGTCGACGTAGATAACGTTCCGGATAATATTGTCATGCCAATAATAAATGTCACGCTATAAAATGTCGCTACATGTGCCAACGTCGCTAGCCTGCTCGGTGCCACGTCGCACCTGGGCAGGCAGGCGAAGTTGGAAGGTTATAAAAGGGGGAGTCTCGCGGTGAAAAGGGGGCCAGACGTTTTCTATCTTGAGTGTATGGGGTAGTGTGGTGTTTTGTAAGCTCCTCGCGTTGAATACAATTGTTGGAAAATACGCGTGGATATTATTGGCATGACAATATTCAGATGGAGCTCATTGAGTTGCAATGTAATGATGTGTTGAAATCAAAATTCAATGCATGTGGTGTAACACTAACAGATTTCTACAAGAGTTATCTTCTTGAGTCCGGGAGTCACCCGAACTTAACTAGTTACGCCAAAAGGATGGCGGCAATGTCCGGTAACACTTACGTGTGTGAGCAATTGTTTTCAAAAGTGAAACACAAAAAATCATTTGAGAAATCGAATTACTGACGAACACTGGGCGACGTTATGCATTTGTCATCGTCTGGCTTGTCGAGTGATATGAAGAAACTTTCAGCTGCCAAACAGTACCAAGCGTCACATTAATTCTAGTTCAACTAAGTCAAATCAATGTTAAAACGAATATCGAACCCATTGTCGATCATTTTTATAAGGGTAATTCAATGCACTGATTTGGTTCTTTAGATTGAAAATACAGACAATTCTTCCAATAAAGCACATTTCGGATTTAATAAACATCTTTCCTGATCCTCCAAAATTTTATTATGGCTGAATTTTGAATTAATAGTTCAAAGGATTAATCCGTCCCGCCACTACCCTGCATGCTTTTGTTCTGGCCCGCGTTGGGTAAAAGGTTGCCGACCCCTGCGTTAAACCCTCAACAGCGGGGCTGTGGAGGTGAAACCTTTTATCGAGGTAGCCACCGTCAGCGTGATTATGGATTTTTCGCACGCTACATAATTCCTATTTTTCGGGGTTTAGTAGCACCATCGCTCAGACATCTAGTTAGAAATGTTGCGCGCGATGTCTCATCGGGTAAGAAATTGACAGACACTTTGAAAACTCGAGGATTGGAAAGTTTGCAACATATGGGTCAAGAAATTTTGCAGCGTAAAAGCAATGAAACAAAAGCTCAAGTTGGACAGGGATTCATCCAATTTTTAAACAAAACTCCTCTTCAACGGCAGCTCAGTATGACTAGCGCCACTGTTGTGAAAACACGTCTTCGTCGTCGTCCGCGTCGAAAATTAGCAACTGCTGCACCATATCAAACTGGTAGCGGACGCAAACGTAAATTTTCAGTTGTCAAGCGTAAAAAAATCCGTGTTAAGAAACGAGCCGCTAAACGAAAAACAGTTGCCGATATATTTGATTAGATGGATTCTATCCGTGATGGCAGCATACCTTTCATTTCAGACAAACTGGACTTGTTGAGCATTCCTCATACTGAAGCTGGCATTTGTCAATCTAAAGATTTTATTATTCAAAGTCGCGCGTCGCCCAAAGACAATGTAGCCCCGATAGAATTTAATTTCTCCACCCACTCAAACCAATTTTTGGACTTGGAACGTCCCCAACTCTACATACAAATTAAAATTGTGCGCAGTGATGGGACCGATATTACGAACGCGAATTCCGTTTTCCCTGTCAACAATCTGCTTCATTCGCTCTTTAGCCAAGTTGATCTATATCTCAACGATACTTTCGTCACTTCTTCAGGACAAAATTATGGGTACAAAAGCTTTTTTAATTGTTTGCTACGTCACGGTGGAGAATATAATCGGAATTTTGGCGGTGCTGCCCTCTATATTAAAGATGAAAACGCTGATACAGTGGAAGATGGCACTTCGTCTCTTTTGCGTAAATCTTTCACAGCTAATTCTAAATTGGTGGAACTTACGGGGGTCTTGAATGTGGATTTATTCCAACGTCCCAAACTGTTACCGCCCGACGTAAGCTGTGTTTTACGTTTACACCGGCAGACATTAGCCACAAGGCCTTGCCCGCGGCGCAGACTTATTCCTACAAAGTTGTCACCGAAAAGGCTCAAGTGGTATTGCGAGTTCATACTCTCAATTCAGAATATCGTTTAGTACTTGAGAAAGTGTTGTTGGGAGGTAATGTAGCCAAATATCCTTTTCTTAAAACCGATGTTCGCTCCTTTACCATACCTGCTGGCACCATGCCTAAAACGGTGGAAGATTCCTACCTGCGTCACATTCCTCGACGGATAGTTATCGGCTTCTTATCTACTACAGCTTTCGTCAGCAACCCTTACCTATTTAAACATCATGATGTATCAACCATAAGCGTGTCCCTCAACAATGAAGAAGTTCCTTTTACAGCTATTCCTGTTGCTTCCGAGGAATACCTTATGGGTTATTACTCGCTTTTAGATTGTTGTAATTTAGTGAACTCGGAGGTAGGGCTATCAATAGAGCGTGAATTTTACCGGCAGTTCTATCGCCTTTACGGTTTTCAAATTATTCCTTTTACGGTAGGGTTTGGAATGCTGAAAGAGGGGAGTTTGAAAATTGATGTTCGCTTTTCTAAAGCTGCACCAGACTCTTTTACCATGATAGTTTTTAGTGAAACGGATTCGTTGTTGCAAATTGATAGTGCTCGTCAAATTCTTGTCGAGTGAGTTAATATGAGTTTATTATGTGACTCGATACACATTGAATATTCTGTTGTAATTTGAGATATACACCCATCCTGTTGCTCGAATCTTGTTGGGAGGTGCACCGCATCTTGTATAACATCCGATCTCGTCTGTTGAAACTTGCTGAGACATGACTGACAGCTATTTTATATCTTGTATCAAGATGTTGGGTCGTTGCTCAATTATGTTTTGTTTACATTTCAAGAAAGGGTTTTGTTATTCATCTTCTTGCAGAGAGGTATACCGCATCTTCTATAACATCCGATCTCGTCTGTTGAAACTTGTTGAGACATGACTGATAGCTATTTTATATCTTGTATCAAGATGTTGGGTCGTTGCTCAATTATGTTCTGTTTTTATTTCAAGAAAGGGGTTTTGTTATCCATCTTGTTGCAGAGAGGTGTAGCGCGTCTTGTATAACATCGGATCTCGTCTTTGAAACTTGTTGAGACATGACTGATAACTATTTGTATCTTGTATCTGGATGTAGGGTCGTTTGCTCAATTATGTTTTTCAAGAATGAAGTTTTGTTACACATCTTTGAATACATAGCGTACATCTTATCCTTCGTCAGTTGACAAAAGTCTTGATCTCGTCCGCACTTGTCGACGAATGAACACTACCCAGCTGCATCACATCTTGCATCAAGACCCTGCTATTCGAAAACATGGTTTAGAAATTTATGTCGTTCCTCGTGATCATCTTACTCGTCTCAAGCCCACTCTGGAGAAAACTTTACTTATCGTCTGTGTGATAGTCAGTTTAAATATTGAATTTAAGTTTGCTATCAGCGGGACTGGTACAAGTTAGGGGAGAGGGACATGGGGGAAGATCTGGGGTGAAGGGAATAAGGCACTGACGTAAAAGGTCAGGAATGGCGTTGGATAGCTGGTCTGGCTAGTGGTTCGAGTATCGGCGGCTGGCTTCAGGAAGCGGCTGGCTTCGGTTGATGACTTCGGCTTGCTTCGTTTGATGACTTCGGCTGGGCTTCTGGTGGTCTCGATAGACGGTGGTGTAAAAGCTAGAGCTTTGACAGAGGCTGAGGAGAACTGTGGAAGTACTCGTAGAACTGGGAATGAACAGGGGTGAACTGATGATCCTTGACGTTCGGTGGGTCCGTCTTTATAGGCCGGTTGGACATCGGAATCTGAGTGCGCTTCGGTCGCGTCTACCCTCTGTGGCCTAAATTGGTAACCCGTTTTTGTATTAGGTAGGCTTGGGTTGCGTCCATGGATGGGTATCGCTGCTTGCTTTCTACTGCGTCGTTGGGCCCCTGCTGTGTCCAGGTCGTTATCCCTGCACTGGTTTAGGCTTGGGTTGAGAGGATATTTGGGATATATTTGGGATACTGGTTTAACATAAGATTACCTTTGGACTACGTATAGACATTCACGAGGGTTTTGGCCTCGGCACGAGAGATGTCTTTACGTTGTCCTTTTTATGTTACTTACATGTAGCTAGCGTTATGGTTAGAAGCGTTTATCATATGATAAGTGTTAGTTTATTAACTCTTCCTATTATATCGTTATCGAGATTTAAATTTATACGTTTACTAATTCTGCTCCTTACATCCCTCCACCCATTGAAAAAGTTGCCGTCCCGGCAACAGGATTCGTCCTACAAACGGAGGCTTAGGTTCAGGAAATCGGGTTCCACATCGGCTCTAGTTTTGTAAAACGGTGGAGGAGATGCGCTAGTAGGAGACATTAGGGCGTAGATAGGGAGATTGGTTGGAGAAGTGAGTATCGCTGGGTTGTGGGGTGGCTGCAGAGGGAGCATTTCTACATCCTCTGCGTCTTGGCTTGGTTGACGACGTGTTTTCGGCTTCGGCGTTAGGATTTTGCAAATGGACGATAGACAAGATGTAACTTTCACAAGAACTGATAACATGACGAGGCCAGCAATAACAGCTGCACCTATAATTAATCCGTTTTTGAGGTAGTTCGTCCATTGGAACATCCCTTCAAAATTGTTCTTAGCCTTTAAATCAAATACAAAGTCGCTTATCGTGTGAGTTGCTGATCCGTCGACTGTAAAGGTGGCCTCACACTTGGTGCCTATGAGGCCTAAAGTCCCTAAGAGAGTGCCTATGACGTCCTTTACCTGCAATTAGCGGGCACTGGGCTTTTTCGGCCGCTAGCTATGGATAGTCCGTTAATTGAATAAGGCAGGGTCACAAAAAAGGGTGTTTGACCAACGAATGACGAGAGTATAGTCACATGACTTAGGAATACACGCGGTAGTGGAAAGGTTGGGAAAAATAACTTATATTTGTAGTACAATGTTATTGTCATTGATTACCCTGTGGAATGTTTCTTTTGATCCTTTTTGACCTTCGTCATATGACCTTGTCTCAGACCAGAGTATTCTTGTGTAAATCTAGCCACGCATTGTACTTACAAGTTATTCGTAGGTGATAATTTCAGGAGTCGGTAGTTTTCTTGTAGAAAGTGTACCAAGACTAATGCAGTGAAAAAAAGTGAAAATGTCTAAGGTCTCGGATGAATTATTCATTTTGGCGTATCGGAAATATCCATTGTTGTACAATTTTAGAGAAAAAAAATTTAAAGATGTAAATGTGCGAGAGAACGCGCTAAAACAAGTTGCAAAAGAACTTGGACTGAGTAAGTGTTTGAAATTATGTACGTTTATTTAATTTAATTTATTTATTTATAGAAATGGCTAATTTAAAGGAGCTAGACAAAAGATATGACTCGCTGAAAGTAAAATTTAGACGTTTGCGTGCGAAAGTAAAAAATTCCCCTAGCGGATCCGTGGCCAATAACTTTGATCCGAAAAATTATTGGCCGTTGTACAGTTTGTTTGAATCATCTTTTGGAGCGTATATATCCACAAGAAGGTAGATTTGGAGAGTATAAAAAAGCTTATATGATTATTTTTATTCGTTTCTGGGCAGTGCTCGTACTCGTAGTACAAATATTAGTGTCGGATTTAGCAGCGAGGATGAGGAAGGCACAGTTGAAGAATCACCCAATTTTCAAGTTAATGAAGAGTTAACTTTAAGCCAACAGACTGTTTACTCATCGTTAGAAGCTTCAAGTTTTTCATCTCAACACAGCGATAAAGAGAATGAACCTGAAGAAGTGCGGTCAGAAGACATAATATGTACACTTACTAGTGAAGGTAAAGCATTTTCGTAAAAAATCAAACGAAATTTATCTGTTGTACGTAATAACCTTGCAGTGCCTAATTTCAAAAACGCAACAACTCTTGTCAAGAGGAAGAAGGCAGAACCGCAACTTGAATCTCTATTGTCCGACACCTTGTTAGCTGTTAAGTCGAAGATGACCAACAGTGACTCGATAGAAGATGAGCTTGCTCATTTCATGAGAAGATACACGAGGAGACTGAAAGCGTTACCACGTTCGGAGTCTGATTATATTTGCTGGCATATGGAGAAGATGATGTTAGAGGCAGAAGCTACAAGGATGGCTGGTGTGCCCACATCGATTTCTGAAGATACCTGAATAACTTCCTTTAATTGCTTTTCCGGTATTGAATTCATAAAAAAATCTTCCATAACTTGGAACGAATTAACTAGTTGATGGATATTTTCTCAATATATTTTCATGTAAAACAAGGTTTAAACCAGAAATATAATATACTGTACGAAATACGTCATATACAACTATTTTCATCCTTCATGACGTTCTAGTAACATAGTCATACAGCCAAGGAACTGACCCCTCTTTCAGAAAATAATCGGCATAATGGTCCCTAACAGAAGCAGCAGCTAATAAACTTCTGTCATTTAACGTTATGGTATCTCTCTCCTGGGAAACATTGCCGGAACTCTCTTCAACATTTGTTATAAAGTTTTCTTCTTTCTCAGATTTAATTATGAAATTATGGAGTACAACACAAGCTTTTACAAGTGTTACAACATTATGCGGTAGAGCATTCAATTTGGTCCTGAGTATTCTAAACCGTCCTGACAAAATTCCAAAAGCATTTTCTATTGTTCTTCGTGCTCTTGAAAGCCTATAGTTGAAAATGAGTTCTTTGTGAGATAATCGACCAGTGCCCCTTCCTGGGTATGGTCGTAACATTTGGTAATCCAATGGAAAGGCTTCGTCGGCCACGAAAACATAAGGCAAAACCATTTGAGCATTTCTGAGTTTTTTAGATGGTGGTATTCCGAGCTTGTCTTCTTGTAGAGCTTTGAAGAATCGCGACCTTGCAAATATGCCCCCGTCGCTCTCTCTTCCAACTGCTCCAATGTCTAGCATTGTGAAGCAGTAATCCGCGTCACACATTGCAAGCATCACGACGCTAAAATCCTTTTTGTAGTTGAAATACTCAGACCCAGAATTTGGTGGTGCTTGGATTTCGACGTGTTTGCCATCTAAAGCACCAATACAGTTCGGAAAATTCCAATTTTCTTCGAAACCCTTCGCGATCTTCCTCCAGTTTAATGTGTGCGGGCTAGGCAAGTAATCTTCTGCTAAGCTTTCATAAATTGCTTCGCAAACTTCACGAACAATTTCACAGACCGTAGAATCGCCGCTTCGGTATGAAGTTGCGATAGATGTTTGAGATTCCCCTGTGGCAAGGTATCGTAATGTTATCGCGAGCCTTTCTCCTATTACATGGTAAATTACAGTTACAATTTTTAAAAAGAAAATCACAAAAAGAGAAAGAGATTGCATACCGGCTGAAATCGCTTTCCTAAACTTTGTATCCTGCTTCGTTATTTTTGGTCCAATCTTGTTCAGCAACTTATCAAACTGATTGGTGCTCAGCCTCAAGTGGGAAGCAAACATAGCGAGATCTTTCTGTCGAAAGTTCGATAGTAAAGTGTGATATTGCCCAAACCGTAGACGGTTTTCGTAACCACAATGACACCTTTGCCACACACGTCTCTTCTTTTTGTGACGAATTAAGATATAGGCGATACCAAGAATTGCAATGAGTGCTTCAAGATCGGCATACATGTTTTACTGTTTGCAAATAGCAATTGTTTACAAAATGTATCCCTTCCTTCTTTCTTTTCGCCACATCCTACTAATTACCTAGTCCCCGCCTCTACCTCCTGCTCACGACAGGTAGACGTGTTGGTGTCTGTGAGGTGTCTATCCTTAAGGGCTTAGGCACTCAAGTGTGAGGCCACCTT
>JAGJRO010000534.1:0-24981 GCA_022832285.1 Lepidurus apus apus
CCCTATGAATCGAAGGTCCGATTTTGAATGCGCTAATAGGTAAAGGCGCTAGGCCTCCGGCCAGCTGTCCCCCAATGTTATAAGGATAGGAAAATGTGAATTTTGGAGGAAAGGGGCGGAGCTAAAACCGCTAAATAATTAATTACTCGGTTAATATGCATATTTGACATAGGGGTTCTTCAGCCAGAACACTTCATTTGGTCTCCTCTATAACACATTTTTTTTATTTTTCGGACCTTACTCCCCCTTTAAGTCGAACCGTACCATCTGTTGAAATAAAATACTGCAGCGAATGCATTGTTGTGAGTTGTCACTGCCTAGGAATACTAATATAGTGAATTGTCGTGTAGTGAGTTGTCCGCCTGGTGTTGTTGTTGTGAGTTGTCAATGATTAGTGAAAGCTGGTGAAAGGGGGCTTGTAGTGAATTGGACTTGTAGTGAGTCGTCTCGTCCCCGTATTGGTGGCCGAAACTTTCTGGTTGGACGACCCCGGAAAAAGAACCGGAAAGTGCTGGATACCGTGATAATCAAGCTGCAAAGAAAGAGATCATGTCAAGCCGTCCTGTGAGAGTGAGGAAGGCGCCTAAACGTCGATACGTCAAAGTTCACACACATGGTTTTATTTGGCCCTAATTGTTTTTATGAGTGCCCCTGGGACGTGCTTTTGTTTGCAGGAAGTTTGTAAAATCGGTAGTTAAGGCCCCGGTCTAGCAACTTTAGGGATTTTTTCCAATAACAGATGACATTAGTGTATTTTCAGTGTATTGGTATTGTAGAGTTATGCCAATTTTTTAAAAATATTTTCAGGCGATTGAAATTTTCAACTTTCTTATTTGTGGGAATAAAAAAAAATCGGCCTCGACACATTAAGCGCAATTTTTCGAAATAAACTATAGTGAAGAAAAAAAATGAAATCGGACATACGGTTTTCGCGCAATCGCCTGAAAATATTTAAAAAAAATTGGCATAACTCTACAATACCAATACACTGAAAATACACTAGTGTCATCTGTTATTGGAAAAAATCCCTAAAGTTGCTAGACCGGGNATTGGCATAACTCTACAATACCAATACACTGAAAATACACTAGTGTCATCTGTTATTGGAAAAAATCCCTAAAGTTGCTAGACCGGGGCCTTAAACGAGGTCTAGCCTTTGTAGGAGTTTTTCCTTTGTAGTGTAGTGTTTTTTGTAGTGTTTTTCTTTGTAGTGTATTTTCACTGTTCTGATTGCTTTGAGTGTATGTCTGTTGGGAAATTTTAAGGGGTTTGTTAAAATTTATGTTGTCAGGAAAGGCCGAGTGTAGCAGTTCGCGAGTCGAGCGGGATACGGAAGCCGGGCTAGCGAGAGCATACTCACGTCTATCCTCTCGCTCCTCACACCTCACGTCTATGTTAAAATTGTTAAAATTTATGTTGTAGAGAGTAGTAGTAGTAGAGGGAGAGTAGTAGAGGGAGAGTCGTAGAGCAAGCAAGCGAGAGGATAGACGTGAGGTGTGGAGGCGTGGTGAAAGTATAGAGTGAGAGCGAGTGATTGGAAGTGTAACGAGGCGTACGATTGAAGTTGAACATTTAAACAGTAATGAAACGTGCATTATTTAATCCCAGAACCCAGAATTGAACCGCACGCAACAATATTTAGCTGATCTGCGTCTAATAGGGATTGCATACGAAACTTACACGACAACTGAGTGTCTCTAGGCAATTATGGTTAAGGGTATGGAACTTTCCACTTCTTGTTTTGGAGTAACTCTCAGATAGTCAATGAAATACTAAAAATAATTGTATTTTGTTTGATAAACTTCGAAAGGCACGATCGAGTCTAGAAGAAATGATTAAATGCAATCTAAAATTGAAGCTTCCCAAACCTTAAATAATCGATTAGTTACGAAAAATAGACCTAATTTCCTGATGTAATCCCTCCTTTTAATCATCTTTTAACTGACTACTTAGGACTATTTGTCTGAAATCATGTGGTAAATTTCAAACCTACCGCGCTGTGAAAATCGATTTTGTAGTGACAATCGATCCCGACCGGTGTTAATCGATTAATTCGGAGATATTTGTATTGGTCTCTTCAAAATCGCTGGATTGGAAAATCTATTCTTTCTCAAAAATCTAAGGTAATTATCTAAACTCGGTCATGTGCGGAATGCCGGCAAATAGATAGTAATAACCTCTTTTCTCCTCTTAACTCTCTAAAAGGTATTCTAAAACCTTGATGGCGTATTCCACATTCGGACAAAAGACGTTCACTCCAACCTCTCCCGACAAAGGCGCTTTTCCATTGGATCATGACGGAGAGTGCAGAAAATTTATGCTCAAGTACATGATATGCTTGCGGCAAAATAACAACATCAATACCGAGTGTCGAGAGCAAGCACGTGACTATCTGGGATGCCGCATGGACAATCATCTTATGGCCAAAGAAGGCTGGGAGAAGTTGGGCTACTCTGATCTCTCGTTAAATACTTTAGATAACAACCAAGAAAAGCCTTTGCAATCATGAGTGTTACAAGAGATAGACCGCCGAGGGTATTATTGGGCTGTACGGGGAGTGTAGCTTCTATTAAAGTTCCAGAAATAGTCCAATGTCTGCAATCGCTCAGCTTAGAAGTGGCTGTAATCCCCACTGAACATTCTTTACATTTCTTTGCGCCAGAGATGCTCCCTCCGTCGGTGACTGTTTGGCGAGATGCGGACGAATGGAAGTCGTGGAAGTCGAGAGGAGATCCCGTTCTTCACATCGATTTAAGACGCTGGGCGGATTTGCTTTTGCTGGCGCCTTTGGACGCCCACACGTTAGCTAAGGCATCTCAAGGATTATGTGATAACTTACTGACGTGTGTTTTACGCGCGTGGGACGTCAGCAAGCCAGTGCTTTTCTGTCCTGCCATGAACACTGCCATGTGGGAGCACCCTTTGACAGGGGAACATGTCCAGAAGCTAAAACAATTTGGGTACATCGAAGTTCCGGTCGTTGTCAAAACACTCATGTGTGGAGAAACTGGAGTGGGAGCGATGGCACATATTAGTGAGATTCTAGCGGCTGTAGCAAAGAGTTTAAACATCGAGAATAGTGTTGCTTAAAGTCAATCTTGGTAGTTTTAACGTAATTTTTTGTAGTGTTAGTTTTAGTCTATGCGGAAGAATCGTGTCAAATAAAAAATTATACATCAAATTGCAATCAGCAACAGTAGGGCGATATTTAGTAAATGTAAATTGGATCAAAGATTCAAGTACACTTTCCCCTGCCCGACCGAGTTCAGGTGATTAATTTCGTCGCCAGTTAAACTTAGTTGTTCGCTGGGGAGCTTAGGTCCTTTTCTTTCACTAATCATTCCGCTTTTATGCCATGCCGTGTTATTGCACTTGGGACATGGACCTTTGGGCAGACGCGCCACTGTTACGCAGCGGTATTTGCAGGATTGGCACTGGAAGAATCGTTTCGTTCCTTTGTTACGTTTAAGCGTGTGTCCTTTCTCGTAGCAAAGCTGCGAGGCTGAGGTAGAGGTATATTTACACTAGAAATAAATGACAAAACATTAAAAACTACCCAACGAAATATTTGGCAACTTTGCCTTAAGAAGCAGAGCACACAAACAGAGTACACAATTATATTTTTTGTCGAAAGGTTGAGTAAAGTAGTCACTGAGCTGTTAAATACGAAAGCTTGAAAAGCCAATAACTCAAGAATGGCTATTCATCAGAAATGTAACACAAAAATCACTAGTCTTAGGAAAGCTTATTCTATTTAGAATCGGTAATGCAATTTTAAGAATATAAAAAAGTATATAAAATGTTTACCTGTAAGCAAGACACGACGGTAGTGGCTACTTCGAAGGTATTGAGCATTTTTGTTTCGACTTGTTCGGCTTTTTCCTTTTGGTCAAAATACCGCTCCTCTTTCTGCCGTTCGTCTTCATCGATGAGCGCTGAGTGGGACGATTTGGCGTTGATTATATCCTTCCATTTGTCTAGATCGTCAATCTTCCTTTTCTGCCCCGAACGAGTTGAACTTTCTTCCAAATTCGCATCATTTTGTGCACTACCTAAGTCTTGACTCTTTAATTTGTTCATAAGCTGCTGTTGTTGCAGCGGATTTCGATTCTTAATCAGCGGATCATTCGGATTGGCCGCCGTAATAACTCCCTTTTCGCGTACCAATCGCAACGCAGCAGCCTTTAAAAATTTTAATCGAAAATTACACTTGACTTTTAGAAATCTTCAGAATATATTCAACGTTACTTTTGCAGCATCTCGTCCTCGAAGTTTCCAATTTTTAGCCATCGTCAAATCCAACTCATAATCAAGTTCAACCTCCTGCCCTTGCTGCAACCCACGCCCTAAGGATGGAATTCCATCCGGACTTAATTTGGCTTTTATTCCCAAATTAGGCGCAGACTTTGTTCCTGAATTTGGCGCAAATAAAGTCCTACTTTTCTGCAATCTTTTTAGTTTTTGTTTCTCCGCAGCGATTTTATGTTGCTTTAACAATTCTTTAGGTGTAACCGACTTTAAGTCGAGTTTTTTAGGCACGATACTTGAAGGGGAAGAGCTAGCAGGCAAACTCGGTTGGGCCAAATGTTTCAACAAGTTCCTGGATCCAGCAGTTGGGGCACAAATGAGTTCCACCCTAGAAAACAAAATTTCAAATTGATTTCTTTGGGAAATTTGGAAAGTTTGAAATTTTCTAAACTTGTGAGAAACTTTCTTTGATACTTACATGGAAGTAGAAGCTTTGGTTAACATCAGTTGATCGAGAGCCTTTCTTTCCCCTTCGTTGTAATGCCTGCCGGTAAGAGAAGCGGCTTTCAACAGCGCTTGGGCCTGTGCATCGGCTGCTGCCTTCTTTTCTTGCTCTAAAAGGAACGTCGCGCTTTCGCTTAAGCTCAGAGTGTCTAAACGTTGGCGGTCCTTTTGATGGTGTTTGGTGTTAACTTTGACAGCAGAAGCAGGGGGAGAAGTGAAGAGCTTCCCACCATACATGACCCCTTCTTTCCCCAAAACTTTCTGTTTTAAGCGATCCAAACCCGATCCATTACTCGTGCCTGTTCCAGAAAATGACGATTGGACTTCCGGTCTGCCCGAGGCTGTTTTACGGTACTCGTTCTTCACATGGTACACGCAGTACGGGCATTTGGCAAGATTCACTGATACTGTACATTTTTCTCCGCTTTTTCGACTAAATAAGAAGACATAAAGAAATTAATTGTAAGGAAAAAATAAATTTAAGCAAAATAAAATATATTTTTTTTCGATTTACGAAGACAAACTTACACTCCTTTGCAGGTGCCCAAGTCTTGAGCCACTCCCAACACGAGTAATTGTTCTGGATTGTTGACTGAGAACATCGTATTGCTCTGGCCAGGTTTGGGTTCCAACAAATTCGGGTTCAGTATTCCAATGACTGAAGAAACCATCGTTTTCCAATGCGTCGTATGAGTGCTACCGAAAAGTAGCACTGACACTCGCTGTTCAACGGATTGCTCTAAGTCAACTAAGGTCCACAACGAATACGTTTGTCCTTTGGCGGACGTCTTCGTCGTTTTTGCGGTCAAAACGCCAACAGTAACCCATTCTTGCTCGCTAGGGATAGCCGTACGACGACAAACCGATGTTAAGGAGATAAATTTGCGCGTTGCCATTCGCTCCTTCAAAACATCCTCTGGCAGCGTAGGGCGTCTAAGAAATACAACGAGGAATTTGAGAAATGTAGAGATTTTTAAAAAGGGAAATGGAAGCAATAATTACAAGATTTTAATGCGGGAATTAGGTTCCACGTAGCTTATTTTCTCATTGGGCTTGGAGGCATCACTGGGGCCTTGGAATGTAAACGTTTTAGGAGTTGATTGAGAAGCTCCCAAGAAAGATCCGTAATTGGTGGAGGAGCTTGGTTTGTCGTAATCTTGGTGGTGGTTTAATTTGCGCTGAATGTCGGCACCGTAAGAATTAAGAGACTCGTCGTCCTCAGAATCGGCGAGATCTTGGCGAACCAATAAGGCGTCTGCTTTTCTCTGGGCTAAGGTCGCAAGAAGCTTTTCCTTCTCTGCTCCTACTAGTAGGCGGGAGACGACTTTGTTGAACTCTTCGACAGGTTTGTCCAAAACTCCTATAGTGCGGCCAGACGCTGGGGCAGATGATGGCTGGAAAGCTTGTTTTTTCGGAGGAATAAGTTCTGTCGAAGATTGCTTAGAGCAGGCAGCTAATTTAGCTTTCAGCTTCGCCATGCATTCTTCAGCAGCTTTGAGTTCCTTCATGATTTCTTCTTCCTCTTCATTTACTCTAGCCTCTTCCGTTAATTCATCTGTATGAACTGCAGCTTCTTCCTTTGATCCATCTATGCCTGCCATTTCGTCTTCATCCTGGTCCAGTAAAGATGCTAAAACATCCAACTCATCACAATCTTCGTCCCTGTAATAAAAGGTCATATTTTGTTACTATCTATTCATTTACTTAATAAATAAAATGTATAACAATAATAAAAATAATGACGCTGAGTTGCAGTAGATTTTTAATAATAAATAAATGGTAGGTAGAAATACTAACATTTGAGCAGAAGACATGATACTGGTCACAATTTGTCCAGGTATAAATATAAACTTCCTCTTAAAATATCACAATTAAAGGGCACACAGTATCGTCCACATCTGAATCTCTTTCTCTCTCTCAAGGTGCCCTGTAGACAAAACACAACGTCTTCCCGCGCAAACGAACAAAAATGGAGAAGAGGAAGCGTACCGACACCATCTAACGGCGTTTCCCTAAAACAAAACCGATCGGGCAGTCCACAAAACAGTCAAAAATAGTTAGCCCAGTTAATATCCGTTAAATTTTAAGGCTACCGTCCTTTTCTAGTAAGAAAATGGGGTACCAATATTTTGACACACCCGAGGGGCAGGACGGCTTCAAGAAAATGTGGTTTTTATCCAAAAAAGCCGCTATTGGAGGCAAGTTCCCAAACCAGATTATTTACAATGTTTTCATTAAAAAGTTTATTTCTTCCATCAGGTGTTTTTCTGGCTACCTATGATGTAGTCCTTATTTCGCGTCCTCAAGGTTATGCCAAAACTGCTGCCCGTTTTGCCTACATTGTAGGCCCTATAGTAGGCATGGCTGCCACTTGGGGAGGAACAGTTTGCATCGCCAATTCCATCCGAAAGAAAGACGACGGTCTCAATTACTTTATTGGAGGGGTTGGTGCATCCACTATCTTCGGAGCTTGGCGTAACACTCAACTTTCGAAATGGATTACAATTAAAGTTTTTTAACGTTTAATGTCAATTCAGGAAAAAGCTTTGGAAAAGGCGTTGCTGCAGCAGTGATCCTCGGTTCGCTGGGTTACTTGGCCCATTTCTCCCTTGAAAGGAACATACCCTTGTTGCACTCTCCTGCAAATAAAGTATGGGGTACGCTTGATCATTGTTCCCCATCACGCGACTGGACGATTCGTGGTTATGATCGCAAAACATGAATAAAAGTGACCGAGAAAAACGTAGATTGTACAAATCTTATGAAATGTAAGGAATAAAGCAGTTAGTTAACTACGATAAGAGAAAACTTGGGCAGCTTTTACATTTAGCAATTTATTGTATTACTCTTTTTTTTTACCAGCACAAACACTCACCATTGCAAATTAAAAAACCCCGATAAAACGCCTCAATGTCAACTCTTTCCATTCCTGCCCCCTCCCCCCGAAAAAAAAACGACTCGTTTCTGAAAGGGAGAAATGTAGCCAGTCAAGGATTCGAGCGCAAGAAATTATATGCCACGCAAAAAACAAAATAGACAGAAAGTCAAATAACAATTGCATTACCCCCTCTCAGGTGTAAATAAGGCCCAAATCGCATTACTTCTGAACCGGAAACCGAACCTTGTTTTAACGTGAGGTTTCCAGAAAAACGCTCCTTCCATGCTTCTTTACAACAGGAACAACGCTAAACTCTACCCGATTATGTTTTTTGTTAATTTTATCCTAGCTATTGCGAATAAATATCCTATGTTCATCTTGGAACAAATAAAAACTGCGAAAAGTGGGCAATATACACGTTTAACGATTTTGCTTTTTTTTGCACGAAACTGCTTCAGAACCAGCACGGCAGAGATATATAAAGAAACTTCAAAATAAAACCAGAAATTCTCCAAGAGCCGCTAGAATTTTGCTTCTGTAGCTACAAAAGTTTGTCGTGCAAGATAATAGCGAGAGAACAAAGTTACGCACAGAAAAACAGGGAAAAATGCTGACAAGAGACTTAGAAAATGTCAGGGGAAGCCGACCAATCCTGCTTCTCTTTGCTCTCCCAGTAATTGCCAGAATATAAATGAATCACGTTGCCAGTAAACGGATCTTTCTGCTTTCTAAACCAAACTGGCTCATAGGTCGGAACCGGCCGTCCTAAAAAAGAAAAAAAAGAATAAATAGAAGAATTACAAAATTACAATGAAAGTACAAAAGAGTCGCAAAAAATACAATCAAATTAAAAAGCAAATAAAAAATTTGAAACCCAAATTAAACCAAGAAGGAATCAGAGTAGGAAATTGATTAACGAAATCGAGTAGAAATAAAGAATATGAATAAGAATAGGAATAATATGCATGGAAAGTAATAACTAGAATAATAACATAATGATATAAATAGAAGTAACTTTTCCAATTTGAATTTATAAGCAAAGAAAAGACAAAAGAATTTAAAAGGAACAAAATAATAAAACAATTAAATAACAGAAGGAATGCTCTAACGTAGAACAATAGAAATACAATACATATACAAGAATAAACCCAAATAACAATGAACAGAACAAAATTAAACAAAAACCATACAATGGAAAACTTAAAGAAATATATAATAACACTACTGAAATAAACGGCTGTAAATTTAGTTCGTAATAAAATGCTGTGAAACAAAGATCCGAAACTTCAAGGCTTCCGTATAGCTTTGCCAGAATAGCATGGAACACATAAGCAGTCTTACGTAAAAACTTCTAGAAAGTAATATAGATACATGAATAAGGAGTTCCGGAGACTTTTAGCCTTTTAATTTTTGCCTTCAATAATTTGAAAAATGCAAATAAGTTTTTCACCTATGTGTAAAAAAAGAAAATTGCTAATGTGGAAACAGTTATGTCCTAGACATTACTCTAGTAAGTTTTCGAGAAAACTGTAATGCAAATTGAATGCCCAGTTTTAGCTATCCTGCTTGCCCTTTACTGCGTAAGAGCAATGCGCGTTCACATACACCCATGCACAGCACTGCGCGCCAACTCACGTCAGCTTCGGTATAACAAGCTAAGCTATACGGGAGCCTTGATGAGAGCAACAATGATACCAATTTCCTACCTTCAAGTGATGCTTCTTCAGCTTCTGTCTCTTTTATTCTCCGTGCAGCACGTTGCTTTTCTTCTACTCGCAATTTCTCTTGATTGGCTTCATCCCATAGACCTTCCTCCATCAAGCGCTGATCAGGACGAAGACGGCAATCAGTTGGAGCCACGCCTTCTTCAGGCTCATTGAGTTGGCAGGCGAATTCCGTAAAATTGTAGTAACGATCACAATCCGGCCTTTAAAAACAAAAATTAAATTTTCGATTATCCTAACAAACTTTTCGAAACAATTTTAAAGGCAATAGATCCACACACAAAAAGAGAAACGCTGCCTTGAGAAAATAGAAAACGGTGTCTTGTTTCTAGTGACATTTCTTTCAAAAGCGACAACATTAATAAAGCTATTAACGAAAGAAAGTTTTTAAATAAAGCGGGTTTCAAAACACTGTCAAGTTTCGCAACCTCACATTCAAGAGTTATTAAGTCAATAACAATAAGTCATCAACGGTTCTTCATGAATGTACATATAAAAAAGCGCCAGTCTTAGAACAAAGTAGACTATTTAAAAAAATGCCAATAATATACGACTATAATAAAGAATAAAAAGTAAAAGAAGTTTGGAAGAGAATTTACGGAGGAGTTTGCCGTTTCCAGATAACTTTGGGAGGTTCGGTTTCTAGCACAGGTTTGCCTTTCATCGATCCTTGCGAGTTGATGACTTTAGCCACTTCCATCTTATTATCCCACGTTCCGCTCAATACAAACCTCACTTCTCCATCTTTGTTCATCACAGCTCCAGTAACCTACCAAAAAAATCAACAAAGTGTTGGGTTGGATGACTACTTTTAAATTAAAAGACAAATCATGTATCCACATCTTATATGAAGCATTACCTTTCGTTGCACATCACGCGCGAAGTAGCTATACGGAATAAACTTCAAATGACATTTGTCCCCAGTTTTATGGTTCATAATATCCATTTCTCCATGATGATCCACCCACAACTTTCCCACAATGATGTTATGCACAGTGGTAGTCACCTTCCTCCACGTATAGTGATGTCCTAAATCAATCCAATCTTTTGTTTACAAATGCGAAAATAAAAGATCCCTTACCAGTCTTGTTAAACTCCAAATGCGAAATTCCTAGCGGAATCACTTGCAAATACTTGCCACGGAACTTGGATGACATGCTAAACTCTTGCCAGTAGCGCCATTCCTTACTTTCGCAGAACTGAGCAACCATTGGCGGATGATGGGATACCTTAGAGTTTAAGAAACACGTAAAATAATTAACTTTATTAAAATAATTAATTATAAAATATTACTTGTTCTGAGACCACTCGCCATCCCAAATCCTCTGAACGATCCCATTCATAGGTTTCTCCTAGTAAGGGGTTGAAAGGTTTCCCAGACCGCATTGAAGTAGTCGCATAACTCGACACCGTATACGCTGCAACATACGTCAACTGTTCGCAGGCGTCTTCACACGCTGCAGCCTTATCCAGCAAATCACTGTATTCCAGATCTTCCACCAAACGCTGTAGCATGGACAACGGCTCCGAGAAATTCACCTTAAAATAAAATTAAATCGCATCTATCGTGTGTGTTACAAAGCTATGTAAGTGTATATTTATCTATAAATTAGTGTTTATAACTTAATATGACATAAAAGGAATTTTCTTAACTGGCATGGGGATTTTCGTCAGTTCTTTCCCGATACAATTCTTCATGATGCTCCATAAGTTGAGGGGATAATTGGGTTTGTCCGGTACACGTGTTCGTCGTTTCCTTAACGGCTTGCCTGACTTAACTGTCGCCAGAGCATTGGTTGCGTCCCCATTTTTCTTCCCGGCGTCAATAGACTTCCCAGGCGATAACTAAACCAAACAAAGGAGTTAAAAAAGCAACAAAAATACATGAATGAAATCCACAGCGATAAGAAGAAGTCGAACTCAAATTTTCAATCATACTTACTGTCTGGTTCGTGTTCCTTCGCGTAATGACACTTATGGTGTCACCTTCATTATCACTACTCGAATCTTGGCCATCTTCTGCACCACGTGGGGCAGTCTGCCCTTCTGAAGTCTGCATGAAATGAAAATAACGTCGTTACAACCTTCCCCTTTTAATTTTTAAAAGAAACTCAATAATTTAAAACAGACGTCAATAACGTCATTATGGTTACATAATGACGTTAAAGCATGCAAGCACTGAATAGAATGTAACATTATCTATAAATACATGCCGCATAAGGAAGTATGCAAGCGCTTTCCCTCATTTCCGTTTCAACGTTAATCACAACCTTACTTGGTAAAAAAAAATATAGATATGAAACGAGAAGTAAAAGAATGAGACAATAAAGTTAAACACAGCTAAAACAAGGAAACCTAAAAGTTTTTAAAAAGCTGATGTAAAGAACTAAGCTAAAGTAATAAAAAGCTTTAGAGCCTTGTTTCCTACGTCCAGACGTCACCATTAATCCCAAAACGCTCCTAGACTATACACACATTCCAAACTACCAAACCCATACCCGCCCACCCAACCACACAGATAACATACAGTAGGTCACGTGACATATCGCAACGAAAAACCTTCTCTCCGGCGTCAAAGTTCAATCTTTTTAACCCTTACTTCTTTTTCTTTTTTAAAAAATAATTTCTTTAAGATTTACCATGTAAAATCTTCTTAAATATGAACGAGTATATGATTTTATCCAGAAGAAGTAACACATAACAGACCCAAATCCCCAGACTCCATGCACATGCACAAGAGACTTGGGACTATCTAGCATGATACGCGTCCTTGACCCAAAAACGTTCCAGCTCTTGGCGCCAGTTTGTCTCTTGACATTCAATTTTCGCCGTGCATTTGGCACTTTTAGCCCAAACACAGTAAACAACATTTTTTATATGTTTGTGAAGCGCGATTATGAAAATCCCCCGCCCGAATGGTCAGACTATAGGAGTATTCGAACCCCCGACAAACAGGTAAAAGGTAAACGTAAAAGACAGGCAGTTTGGTTACCTGGGAGGCGGTACTAACGCCTGAAGACGTTCTGCGATGTCCCAATGGCACCTGAACGATGAAATCGGCGTTGACATCATCTTGTGCGTCGAAAAACTCGTTTTCGTCATCTTCCTCCGAGTGGGCGGCGTCTAAAGGGCGATTTTGAAACAATTTATACACAAGTACACCATAATTTTAAAGGAATTTAAAAGAGTATTCAAGCGCTTTCAAGAGATTAAACAAGCTTTTAAGGGTTTTAAACAGTTTTAAAAAATTCGAAAAGAGTTCTAAAGATAAAAAAATAGTTTATCAGAGAGGTTGAAAACAGGAAATGCAAAGTACTGGAGGTGGTAGAAAGAGTTCCAGAGCGCGCTTGCTGTGCAGCTTGCTCCAAATGCGAGTGTTGTCGAGCTAATTGTTCGACCACTTCTTCCAACCGGCATCGCTGCTCGTGCTCATGCGCCAACATTCGCTGCCATTTCCGGCCGTGATTTTGAGCCAAATTTGCATACTCAGAGCAAGCCTAGAGATTTAGAAAACGCGTTTCACGAAATATTCCCAAGGAAAACGGAAACAGATAAATAGTATGAACTTACGTTAACCATGGCGCTCGATGTGATGCGAAACAATGTAGCTCGCTCGTTGACGGCTTTCATTTTCGTCAAGGATTCATTACTGTCCGCGTTAACAGACTCGGCTTCTCCTAAAGCGCGCTGCAATGCACCACACTGCTTGGCGATCAAATCATTGCAAGTTTGTATATCTTCCAACTTGGCAGACAATGTTTTGAGCTCGTTTTGAAGCTCATTCTTGTCAATGGTGTTGGGAGCTTCCTCGTAATCCTCTTCATCTTCTACAAAAGAAAAAGTTAGGCAACTCACTTAGACAATTTCTAGAATTTCTCGCGGTTTTCTTTTGACATTAAAACCAATAAGAAGCACTATTTAGTCGTTAGCTTGCAGGTCTGAAATCCGCCAACACGAAAAGCAATTAAAATACTGGCATTTTAAGTTTAAGATCAACCAAAAAACACTTCAACTTCCAAGATTAGGTTTAAAAAAATCCCTGACTTTAAGATTTCAAGATTTACTAGAAAGGAGGGAAGATTTGCAACTAGGATCTGTACCAAAACTCTCACCTGTGTTGTTCAGGTATTCTTCACACGACAACATAGAGATAATAAGGGAAACGCAAGTCAATATATATATATACCCACATTCAACATGTACATAAGCATACAGGATAAGTATAAACAACAAAACTTACCGGATTCCATTACTCGAATGGCTTTGGATTTGGCCAGCTCTAATGCAGTGACCCAGCGTTGACGTTCTACTTCGGATCCTGCTTTCAGATGGAAGGTGTTGGTGCCCGCATTGGATATTACAAAATTGCAAGAATCTTCGGTATGGATGAAAGCGCCTTGGAGGCGAATCGAGCCCCTGCAAGTATGAGCTACTTCTGTTTGCGACCTAACGCCAAATAATACAACAAACAAATCTTAGAAAAGTATTTTTAATTCTTAAAAGTATGGAAATAGAAGCGAATTTTAACCTGTAGTACGAAAGGACTCCGTTAGAGAGAACAAACCATCGTTTCTGGTAGCCTTTAATGTAGTTGGTCCACTTGTATAACCATCCTTTCATTTCTGACTCCTGTTTTACAGGCGCATTACCCGCAGCTGCAGTGGAACCACTTGACTCGGACATCTTTAAAATATAGAAACTATGCAACGTGTAACGTCCGCTGTGCCTACACACATGAACGAGATGATAAGCGTTATAATAGACACAAGAAGTTCATTCTTTTACCTTCAATTTGCTGCCAAACAATACCGGAGACTGAACCACAAATTCTTAGTTGTGCCCAACTATCTCTACTGATGTTTTGGCCTTTGGACCATTAGAACTGTTTATTTGAATGCCATCTAGTGAGAAATGTTATAACTTCGCTTTCAAGAATAAGGGTGCGTTTTATTGTGAACGGAACTGAAGAACTGCGTTCACTAGTTAGCTCAACTGGCATTTTCGCATGGACGGGGTTCATCTGGACTGGCGTTTTAGCGTGAACAGCTCAACGGGCTTGGCGCGCAGTTCAAAAACCGCCTTCCGTTCAAATGCGTTCCTGGTGCAAAGTAGAACTCGGGACGATCCCTAAGCACGCCCTAAGCTTGACGGGCGTTTTATTGTCAACGCTCGTTCAACTGAGCCAGTTGAACGGCGACCTGCAGAACGGCCGTTTTATTGTCAACGAGAGCAGTTTAACGGAAGAACTGGTGAACGGAACAGTTCACAATAAAACGCGCCCTAATTTTCAGAAGCAAAATCTTCCAAAACAACGAAAGGCGGCAATCTAATTTGCACGTTTGGAGTTTAACCTACTGTAGTATAGAAATGAAGGCGCACGTTGAACCAGTAAGTGATTTAATCTAATTTGAGCTCTATTTAATAATAATTTTTAATTAAATAATTAGATATTAATCAAATTTTGAACCAAATAATTGATTTTAAGATCGGAAGTGAGTTGAAGTATTTAGGTTTAAAAATTTTATAATTTTGTAACCCGTAAGTGACTAAATTTGCATTTAATTGAAATATTTAAAAAAAAGTTTAACTTTGAGCGCGAATTTCATTGTTGTCTGTTTTTTCAAGCATATTTTAGTCGTTATTACATTGTTGTTTGTTTTCAGGAAAAAGAATTAACTGAAGATGAACTGCAATTGTATAACCTGGCGAGAGATGTTGGAATACAGATGAACGTAAAAGCTTTCAGGTACCATTACATTTTTGTTTTGATTACGTGTTCATCATAATGATCATATTACGCGTCTATGAACTGTATTTTCAGTTCGCTGGTTGGGCTGTTGCAGCTGAACATATCACCAGTTAATATTACCCGTATGCTCCAAGAGCTTGTACATGTTCGAGAAGCTGAGAAACTGAAAAAAAGACATGCACTATCACGCAACAGCTCATCGTCGTCCAACGTTACTAACTGATCCAGTAATGTACTAATATTTGTCTACTCTATAATTAAAGTACATGTATATCGAGCCCCTGTCCCATTTCGTCTTTTGAGTTAGATCGGTGACATCTACTTATAGATGGTATCGTCTTGGCTGCTCTTCCTCTTGGAACTATTTTGACACCACAATGGCGTTCTTCATCGTTTTTTTTAGAGTTTATGCTAAAATATCGTACGTCTGTTGTATTTCGCAGAAAATATATTCGTTTGCGGTATAGTAATACAAAACGACGTTAATTTATTGTACTTTACGCCGAAATAACGCCGGTTTGCTGTATTTTCACGCCAGTATGACAATCGCGTTCGTTTTATTTTCCGCCGCGCTTTTCCGTTATGTATTACACCATAAAAAGGTTTCTTTGTTTTATTTTCCGCCGAAATGAAAACGTTGCTGGCTATATTTTTCGTCGAAGAGATGTTCTTTGCCAGGCCCGTACCCAGGGGGGGAAGGTTCGGGGGGTAACCCCCCCCCCGAAATGATTTTTCTCCACATACTACCCCCGAACCAAAATTCTGGGTACGGCCCTGACTTGAAACCGCCCCCCGAACCAAAATCCTGGTTACGGGCCTATTCTTTGCTATATTCCACGGCAGAACGACATTCATTCGTCGTGTTTTTTCTTCTTAACTGAAATGTCGCTCGTTTTATCTAAGCCTGTCAAGATTATTTACGTGAACTCAAACTCTAAAAAATAGATCAGCACAACGAATAAACTTGATTATAAAGTATAACGCTTGAATGAGTTTTCAACTTTCGGTATAATTTTCTAAAAAAAATGGCTACAAGAGAGGACAGGCCTAATGAAGGGAAACAGAGGGCAAAGAAAAAATAATGAAAGAAAAGAAAGGGAGAGCAACAAAATGGCCAACGAGCGAGGCCTTGACCAGAAAATAAAAACTTAGGAATGATGGAAACTACTCTGGGAGCCAGGTATACTGCGAAACATAGGGTAACCCAATTTTTTAACTAACTTTTTCTTTACCTCTTTTTTAACCACTTGTCTATTGCTTGGATACCCAAGTTTCTTTTTTTGTCATTCTTGGATGTAAGGGGAGATGAAACCGGGGCTGGTAGGAAAATAGGATATTTTTGTTTTCCTTCGTAAAAAGGCAGCTATAACTGTTTCAGGTTTCGACACCTCTGTCTGTCTGTAACTTTCCATCAATTTCCTTTTTTTTTATTTTTCAAAAACGAACGAAAAAGGTGTAGTAACGGCGGCACGCTCAACATGCATCCAGGAAACCTGTACGCAAAAAGAACGCCTGTAAAACTTTTTTTTTCACTCAATCTCACCCTTGCGCTTGTTTTGTTTGATCTGCTTCCTTGAATTACTGTTAAGCCAATTGGGAGCGAAACGAAACATAAAAAAAAGAAGAAAAAAAATCTCAGCAGTAAATTAACCGTCTGAAACCCCACAACTCTTCTTCGTTCGTAATCGAGCTTTCCCCTCAACAGTGTTTTGCTTCTCCATATTTTTTTTTACGCTGACAACTCCAATGAACAAGGCTCCTGCCTCACCTTTAGTTTGTTTTGTAAAGAACGACGAAGCCTTATCGAATTCACTGGTTATGGGGTACAAGGGATTGCATATGGGAAGGCTGACCACCAGGGCCTAGAACGAAAAAGAAAATTGTTTAATTTACCTTTATAAGCCCTATTCCTAAATGGGAGTATCACAACAGAAACATTTACATTGTGCACGAAAAATAAAAAAGCTCGTCTATTAATTATCTACATCTTTTCTCTGACTTTTCCTGTTAGAAATTAACCCAAAAAAGGCGAAAAACCGAATGCCAGCTCATACATGACATCGCCGGTCTCGATACACGAATGGTGCGGACTCATATGCGTTTCGGGGATCCGCTTCTAGCCTAACGTCTCGTGTAAACATCGGCAAGTCGAGTCTAGCCATACCGTGCGCAAAACCTGGGTCTAGCGCTATAAAGGATTTACGCTATTGGCTATCGATGCCGTCATCCACCTATGACGTCCTATCATTGTTCGTGACGGCGCCCCGAACCAAAAGCATACTACCTTAGGTGCGTTTTATTGTGAACTGTCCCGTTCACCAGTTCTTCCGTTGAACTGCTCTCGTCGACAATAAAACGGACGTTCTGCAGGTCGCCGTTCAACTGGCTCAGTTGAACGAGCGTTGACAATAAAACGCCCGTCAAGTTTAGGGCGGGCTGGTCCCAAGTTCTACTATGCACCAGGAACGCAGTTAAACGGAAGGCGGTTTTTGAACTGCGCGCCAAGCCATCCCGTTGAGCTGTTCATGCTAAAACGCCCGTCCAGCTGAAAATGCCAGTTGAGCTAACTGGTGAACGCAGTTAGGCAGTCCCGTTCACAATAAAACGCACCCCTTATCTCGAGAACGAGTTGCCCAACTCCGAGGCGGGAAAAAGAGCGCTATTTTTGCCCATAGATATTCTTTTAGTAAACAAATTAGCTAATTTATGATGCCCTTAATATTTGTTCTGAAGTGGTGGAAAACATAACAAAACATAACTTGAAACTTCAGTACTGCAATTTACGATAATTAAAGAAGACAATTATAAAGTTCGTGTGATTTTTTTCGTTTTTTCATATAACTTTTTGACGTTTATTTACGATGTAGTGTTGCTTAAGTCGGAAATTCCAAACGTTTAATTTTCAAGAATAATGTTCAAGTCATATTTTGTCACTTGTTTTGTTTTCCGCCCGTGAATTGTACGAATGCAACCTGTGGCCGACAATTCAACTTACCTGGCGCTTGTGAGATGAATTGGATAGTATGAGGCATTGGGAAAACCCCGGGCGATCCTCCTAGCGAGAGCAACTGTGCCATTTGCGTACCTCCATGAACGCCGGCCATGCCTCCCGCGCCGGGCGGCATTTGTCCCGTATGACCTGGTGGTAAGAACATCATCGTCGGGAAGCTATGCGGGTGGGGATGCGGCGGCGGGGCGTGGTTTTGGGAGTGGAGATGTTGGGCATGCATTTGACCATGGACATGCGCGTTATGTCCATGAGATCCAGGTTGCGTCTGGTACATAATCTGCTGCTGGTTGTGATTAGGAGTCGGCGTCGCAGCTTGAGGATGACCTGGGGAAGGCGCTGGATTGGGATGATGGTGATGATGGTGATGATGCTGCTGAGGCGGCGGCTGCAAAGGATTCTGGTGGCCAGCTTGCCCAGGATTCGGCCCTTGCTGAGACATATAGATAGGGCCGCCATGACCCGAGCCGGGCGAATCACTATATGCCATAGACGTAGGTACAAGCATGTTTCCTTGAGGCGTCACTACCCGCATTGGCATTGGCATATACATCTATTAAAATCCGAAATTATTAGAAATTGCTTTGATTTGTTTATACAATTGATCGTAAGAATCACTGTAAATTATCTTTTACCTGAGTGTAAGGTTGCGGGCCGCTCGACATGAGATGTCCTTGTGGGGCGTAAACGGTAAACCCTGGTCCTTGCATTGGCGCTGGAGCCAGCAACGGCTGACCGGTGGCAGCTGCTACGTGCATGGGAGACGTAAGCTCAGGCCGATGCGAGTTGGACACGTTAAGAGGCATGGCTAAAGGCACACAATCAAGCAACGAATAAACAGACATCGAAAAATCGTCGCAGGCAGCCTCGAAGAATTTTTTTTTTAAGAAATAAAAAGAAATGATGGTGCCAGAAACAAGGAAAAAAGCCAGAAGCAAATGTGTAACACACCATGTAAAGAAGCCATTCAACCCAGTGTAGACTCATTATGAAACAGAAAATACCAAAATAAAAAAATATATAAAAAATAACAGTAAAATATGTTTAAATAACAAGATCTAAAATGCATTAAAGGTACACAAGTGAAAGCCAAATGCCAAGCTCAACGCAATTCAGGACTTGACTTACCCTTCCGGAATCGGGGATTCTGATTGGGAGAAGGTCCATAAGGAGGCTGGCCAGGCGAAGGGGCGGCGCCTGACATGTGCCCGCCCCCAGGCTGACCTTGGTTCATGGCACCCTGAGGAGCACCTTGACCTTGAGCCGCTGCTGCCGCAACGTACGACGGAACCATGAGAGGCATCATGGGCAAAGACTGAGGTACTTGACCCACACCAGGCCCGGGAATACTACCTGGACCCATGGGGACTGGCCCGGTTTGAGGAGTGTGAGAACGAGGCGGTGTTGGAGTGCTTGGAGAACGCTGCAAAAAAGCAAAGAAATACAAATTATAAAATTTTAATTAACAAAAATACTTGGCAAATAACCTATTCTAATAATTAAAATACTAAATATTCTTTAGTAACATTTTAGAAAATCATTAATTAACGAATGTTAAAAATGGTACTAGCAACTTATGCCCATGCCAATTTTAGTAAAAGATTGATTAGGAAGGACTAATCAAGCGCAAACCAAGCTACTGATTACGAAAATAACCGCACCAGAGAAAGTTAAGTAACACTAATGAAAAAATTCACATTACTAAGAAAAAACTCATTACTAATTAAAATAAAGATAATCAGGAAAACTGACAAAAAGCGTTAATTAAGGAAACAGTAGCTCGCAAGATAGGAAAGGCCTACGATGGCATTTAACTTACTAATCCGAACAACTTTAATCGTTAACAAAAGATTTTCAATAAGTAGTGTTCCGTTATTTTGGATTCACACTTACGGGAGTAAACGCTTTTGCATTGGGGTTAAGGACAAATTCCTTGGCGTTCGGGTTTAGCATGGACTTCTTCAGAGTGGAGGAAAGCTTGTCTGTTTCATCATCAAGTTTTTCTTGCGAAGGGGTAGAGGCTGCAGAAACGGGTGTGGGCGTCGTTTGGTTGGAGGTAGGCGTAGTTGCTGGGGTCGTTTTGACCTCCGGCGTAATAGCTGGTGGTTGAGCAGCTGCAACAGAAGCGGATACGGGCGGTGCTCCATGATTACTTCCCGTTTTCGTGGGGGGAAGAACAGGGACCGCCCCTGTGGCCACTAAAGGAGCAAGAGCTGGTGAGGGACGATGTTTTTCTTCCTGCTGTTGGGCGCTGTTCTGAACCGGAGACAGCGCTGGAAGCTGTTGCTGATGGCCAGCTGGAGGTTGGTGAGCCTCGCCCAAGCGAAAATCGTGTCCAAATTTCTTTAAATCCACCGCCTGATCATCTCGACCTATTCAACATACAAAAAGTGTTATCTCAATGATTTTCCATTTATCATTCAAGGAATTTCCTGTACTTTCAAGGAATTTGGAATATTCTATTGACTTTTCCACTACTTTAAGTACGTTTTAGGTTAAACTGTTTTTTTTTTAAAAAAAAAGGACGTTTTAGGCTTAAACCCTTTTCCAGAGAATTTGGAGAATTCTGAAGAAATTTCAAGGACGTTGCAAAGAATGTCAAATGTCAAGGATTTTCTAAGGGCACGTTTAAGTTTTTTTTGTTTTTTTTAACGATTTTCAAAAAATTCGTTCGAAAATTTTGCATTTTAAAGACTTTGCTTACAGAAATCTTAAGGATCATTCCGAATATAGATTAAAAATCTCAGATAAAAATTCCGAAAGTTTAAAGACGAATAACGTACTTTTGTGAGGAAGTCCAGGTTTTCTATTATCCAAGTTTCTAGGAGGACCAGGATGACTGAGCTCCGTATGGGAACTGTTGATGTCTTGTTTAGCTAGCCCTCTACTATCCGGCCCGTGTCTATCAAAGTGCGAGTCTTGAGAAAAAAATGAATAATATTTAGTCCAAACTCTCTAGTTTAAATCTGCTCAAAAAGTAAAAGAGAAGGCCTTACACACATTACCTCTTCCCCTGGGAGGTTCGTTGCCTTTGAGGTCGCTTCTTCTCTCATCTCCATTGAGGCGAGCATCTTGCGAGGGCATTTTGGGCCCATGCGACATGCCATGGCTGTGAGGTTGGGGCGGACCATGAGCGTGTGGGTGTCCATAGCCTGTGGGAGACGCATTGGACCTGTTGGGGCCTTGATAGTAACCTGGATTGGGTCCTTGACTCTGAGAGTAAGGTGAGCTTCCTCCGGTCCCGTGTTTCCCGCCTGAATTATCGTCATAGTACGCGCCCTGACGTGACGACGACGTGTTTCCGCGAGTCAATTTGCCCACTTGCGGGTTTTTACGCTTCGGAGGAGGCACGTACTTGCCAGGCCCTGTCTGCAAGGGTGGGGGGTTAAGCGAAGGGGAGGAGTAATGGGGTGAGATGTCTTGTTTGGGGTGTAAATGTGGCTGATTGGCGTGGGATGATGACGGGGTGCGTGTTACAGCTGAGAACTTGTCCTCTTCGTCTTCGGAGTTTTCCAGCTCCGCTTGCATCCGAGACGTGACGTTGTTATCGATAATGTTGGCGATTTTGGCAGCTTTGGCTTCCATTTCTTTATAGTCTTGCGTATCCTTGTGCTCCAGCTTGGTCGTGTACTGCGACAAGCTACAATCAAACGTCGTCGTCACTCCATAGATTCGTTCGTTTCGTTCGAACATGTCGTCGGCATCCCACCCATTCTGTACAAGAAAAACTTGAACTTATAAATGTCGATGACGAGAAATAATTGTTTAAAAAAATCGGATTTCTTACACAAACAATAAAAACCCTACAAAATAGTTCAAGAATCAAACAAGATATTGGATTTTAATGAAATATACTAAAAATTACTTCAACTTTCAGTGTTCAGATCTTAGAAAGTTTGTCAAATTTTCAAACTAATTTTTCATGGATTTTTGAAAAAAAAATAGGTTTTTGAATATTTTTTAAGCTAAACTGTTTTAAACTAAGTTTAATTTATTTTGGCTGTTTGTCAAATACTTACGGCTTCATTGTCCAAGTTAATATCAACTCCGTCACTGGAATCAGCTTCCCAAGGCTCCAGTTCTTTTTCTCCTGACTTTTGTCCATTGTAGCGGCTACTGATGACAGTATCAACTACAAACGAATCTACTCCGGACAGCAGGATAAGTTTAATAGCAATTCAAATGATTCAAAAATAAAAGTTACAAAAGGAAGGACAAAATTACCTCTGGAGGCGTAATCCAACTCCACGTCCTGCGACGTCATAGTTACAACGTTTTGAGAAGGACAGACCAGCCTTTCTTCCAGGGTTTCTAACCGAATCTTGCCAGGTTGGTTCGGATCCACATGGTGAGCCATTTCCAAAACAATGGCAAATTGTGGAGAAAATGTGGTGAAAACACCTTCTACAACTTTCCCGTTCGATAAGTGAAGCTAAATAAAACGGATAAACAGTTTAAAACTTCCAACTAGCCACAGGAAGTAAACGTAATTAGAATGTTTACCTGGACAGTGTTTCCTATTAATGATGTAATCGTATGCATAAACCTAGAGTTCAGATAGACACCATCTGGAACCACGGCCTTTTCTTCCTCTTTTCGCCCCGGCCTAATAAAAATGTACCAATATACACAAAGCATGAGCAAGGTTCTTCAAACCGTATTCACAAGGAACTTACTTCGTATTTGCTGTGCTGGGCCTTAACTTTTTTTTGCTATTCATCTTGCAAAAGGGGCGACGTGCTTCTCTCGCAGGTTAAGTTTTGCTTCCTTGGACTAGGATTATACTACCAGTGCATGCAGAAAACGAATCCAAGGAACGATTCCCACTTGAAAACAGCAAATGCAAAGGAGAAATCACGTTAGCAAATAGCTTGCTAAAGTTGGGGTTCAGATGCCTGGATCTGTGTAAGTTTTCAGAAGACATTTGGAGATTTTAAGCAACTTTTCGATAAACAAAACAATATTTACTATACTTACCCAAAATATATATGCCAGGAACTGCTGAAAAGTATAACGCCGTAGTCTTGCAAAATCAAATCAACTGTGAAAAATGGATGAAGTGAAATGGACAAGAAGACCAAAAGATAATCCCCTTTGATTCACGCACTTTTTGCTCCTTTACATACACACTTTTCGCTGGCTTTAACTTCGCTCGGTTCTAGCGTAGCAATTAACAGTAAATGCAAATATTATGGTATCTATTAGGGGGAATTTGCACCCTAAAAACTCGAAAAGGGCACAACCGTAGAAAAAGATACAGCCGGTTCCGCCATGGGTATCCGACATGCGGCGGAGCAGTACAAAATTTCGCGGCTTCCTGCCCACAATACCTTAAAATTCTCAAATTTCAGGCCCATACCTTCCCCAATCAAAACTATTTGTCTTACTATTAGAAAAAAGGCATTTCCTAGCTTCACGTTGACCACACTTGCCAAAATAAGAAGAAAACTTGAGGAACTGTTTTGTGCAGAAAGGCGTGGCTTCTGGTGTTATGGAAAGGGTTTGCGCTATGTTGCATGTATTTATCTGATACTTGATAACATTAGTAAATTTACTCAAAATACCAACATCAAATTACAAGGAAGACATTTATAACACGGTTAAAATAAAATAAACACGGCAAGAATGTTTATATTTGACAACAAAACAAACATTATATATAAACTAGGTGCATCATTTTTCGGCGTGAGATTTCAAAATACGATTTCTTGTTCCGTCAGTACACAAATCGGACTAGACATTTGGTTCCATTTTTTATGTACATATACAAAAGCCTGAAACCGCCGCACAGGACGTAAAAAATAGTAATACTAGATTATGGGTCCCCTGTTTGTTTATGACTATTTCGCAAATAAAAAAATAATGATTTTCAGACGGTTTGGTTCGTTCCGCGCCCGATACTTGAGACTTCCCACCATTTATGGAAACAATGTATGACACCTTCTGTGCCCAGGTTGCTAAAAGCCATAACAGAGAGCAGAAGAAAGGCTAAGATGCCGCTCACCAAGAAGAACGAAAACCAGGAGTGCTTTCGGCTGCGTTTTAGCCAAGAAAATACAGCCATTTTGGTTCCCAAAACCAGTCATGCAACGTTTAATAAACAGATATTTGCAAATAATCCCAATAAACAACGAAGAACGAGTGCAATGGTTGTCCCAAGCCAAAAGATAAGTAGAAGCAGGCTTAACTGGATGAGTGCTAATGAGAAAGAGATTAAATAGTGTACTTAAGATAATTCATCTAATACCTATACTTATCTCTCTCGAATTGATATTTTAGAGTGGCAGTATTCCAAGACCTAAATGCATGGAAACGAAACGTGTGACGTGCTACGTGTACGTGTGGTTAGCCTAAAAGAACAAATAAAAAAGGTTTGCGAATTCAATTGGTGAGTTTATTGGTTATAACTATTGGCAAATAACACTTACGAGGTCACGAAGAAATCACTAAGTTGTTATAAGTATCAAAGTGCTTAATAACGTTGCAATGGCAAAATTGGGCAAGAATTACGTTTTTACTCACACACCACAGAAACGAAAGACGCGCATCACATTTTCTTCTTCTTTTGGACTATAGACGACAGAGGGGTTTTCGCATCGTCGTCTGATATCTTCTTAGGTATCTCAAAAGCACGTTAGCTTGCAAGTCTGACGTCTGACCCTTCTTGTCTTCTTCTTTTCTTGTTGTTTTTTAGGACGACAGGCGAAGTGTCATCGCATCGTCGTCTGCGGCTTTCCCAATAGGTGTCGCTATCTTATACTCTTCTTGATTTCTAGGGGCCAGTCACGAATTTACATTATTTTTTATTGGGATGGGCGTGCATATGAAAGTGCATGTTGTCGAAATAGTATAGAATTTAGACCTTCACCGT
>JAGJRO010000548.1:0-24909 GCA_022832285.1 Lepidurus apus apus
ATCAACAGTACAAGTAGAATAAGGTCAGGTCAGGTCAGATCACAGACTTACGTCAAATACCAAACAGAATCTCCCAACACCAAGGTTAACTAATATGAATACACATCCTTACACAAATACAACATTCCCTTTCTTTCCGGGGCATACATTTATAATGGATACGATCATACGCTTTCAAACTCTCGATACGGCCGTCACGAAAAAAATGCCTTTCCTATTTTAGAGCTCCGGAAATTCTATGGGTCAAAGTAATATTCTTTACACCATAAGTAAGTTTACCAGTCATACTTGCTGTCTTACAAGAAGAATGGAACGAAGAAAAAAGTCAGCAGCAGCATCACTTACGTTCCCAAAGAAAAGTTGCGAACTTCTCGTCCTTTATTTTTTTTATTTAAGGTTTTTATTTTTTATTTAAGGAATTTATTAAGCATAATTCGGGCAATGGTCTTCTTAGTTAAAACTTGTTACTAAACAACAAAGGATAAGGCTGTTAAGGTATAACATTCAACTTTCACTGTACGTTTTTAGTCATATTAATATCCATTCCGTTTTATTTCTGTCAGTTGTCAAAAACCATGCCGACTACTGAATACATAATATTTATTCTTTTGGTTCTAAGCACCCTCGGGCGTAAGCCGCGGCAAAGCATGGGGAGAAAAATACAGATCACGTACAACACTGCGGGTTTATGCGTTTTGCTGCTTTTAAGACACCTCCTACAACATGGCTGAATCCATTTATGCGGTTTGCTGCTTTTAAGCCACCTCCTACAACATGCCTCAACCCGCTTTTATGCGAGTTGCTGCGGGTTAGAACGTAAACAGAAAGGGTCATGATAGCTTAACGTTGCGATAGTCAATCCTTACTGTTGTGAACTGTCTTGAGAAAGTGGATCAATTTTTTAATAACAAATCTTATATCTCAATGCACACTAACAAAGTTGGTCTCTCTTGTTTTAACATATACCGGTCTCAGCTTTCACGTTATTGTTCGGTAGCTATGGAGAAACCAGTGGAACATTCAATCCGATCTAAACTCGAAACCGTTTTCCAACCCCATCATTTGGAAATATTGAATGAATCTTACATGCACAACGTCCCCAAAGGCGCCGAAACGCATTTCAAAGTACTTGTAGTATCCGATAAATTCGACAAACTAGCACAAGTCCAGGTGTGTTATAAAAACAAAATAATTTCTTTTCTTGTTGTAATAATACTATTTTTATAGCGCCACCGACTCGTTAATGAAGCTTTAGCCCATGAACTTAAAACCGGCGTCCACGCCTTATCCATAGTAGTAAGTAATTATACTCTCGAACATTCTTCATTCAAATAACTATATTCTTTTCTATTGGCTAAAACCCCAATCCAATGGGAAACTTCAACGAAGACCGTCGAGCCTAGCTCTGCCTGTAAGGGAGGCTTTGGAAAGTAGCTTGATTACATGCTTGATGCAGAGAATGTATGTAAGTACATTACATATTAATACACTAGAGGCAGAGTAAGCCGTTAAGACTGCACTGGTTTCTTGGCTAAAGTTAAAACAAACGTGCGAATGTCCATGGGATCTAGGGTCAACACTAAGTCTGCTAACAATTTACGGTCTTTGCTCGAAGATGAGGTCTTGCTTTTAGACGATTCAACGGTCCAGGGCAATCTGCTAGAATCCTGAGCCCACTGGTTAGCGGCTAGCATAGTTTCTTCCGCTGTCGTAACGTCGTAATCAGCGAACAAATCCTAGAATTTTTAAAAAACGGCTATTCTGTAGGACTCGGACGAATAAAGGTTTAGTGTTACCCCTAAATTGATTTCCACTGGCCAAGACAGCTCATTGTCTTCCCAGGAATCGAAGATGTGCTCCAATCGAATCAAAACAGTGTCGCTAGTCCATCTCTCCAAGCTCAAAATATTCACGTTAGATGGCAAGGCAGCTTTCAGGAAGGTTTGCTGCCAAAGGAAGCATAATTAACTCTTTTTCAGAAGAAATTCCTTCTGTTCACCTGCATTTTGAAAGAACTTTGCCATTCCGAGAAGGTTAGGTTCGTCGAGCTCAGAGTTATCTCAGGTCGCATATAAAGTTCTTGATTTAAAGCCCTGATGATCCTCATAGCTGTACCAGTGCGGCCTGCGTGCAAATAGTGGGTGCCACGAACAGCTAAACCTTCGCCATTAACTCCAGGCTCATTTAGTGCTTCGTCAACACCGAAAGCGTCGTCGTGCAATAAACGACGGTGGACCTAACCCATGTTTTGCTTATTTACTACCTTTCTTTCTTTCCTATTCCAGTTTTACCATGAGTTCAAACTCGCGGTCGTGGACAGCGCCGCCTCCTTGGGCTCGATCAGTCACCAGAGAAACTTGCTGGCCGTTGTTGTGCAAGAAAATGTGGGAATTTACCGGGTAGTAGTTACCAGAAACGGGTTCGGTCGCTGTGAGATTCCACGTGGGTCGATAGTTAATGATGCGCTTCAGAGTTTGGCGCCCGTTCGCATCCGTGTAATAAAAATCATCCGTTTCCATGCCAGTTCTTACGCGGCTAATAATCTCCTTCCCCACCTGGTCACTGTATAGAAATACAACATGTTAATCGGAGGCATGAAAAGGACCTTTTTTATTTTATTTTTTAAATTATTTTTTAATTATTTACTCGATCGGGATGGGTCCAACAAGCCAATCGAGCTCCGCGTAAGGCTCGCCAGCATACAGGCGAATTACTTGGGAGAGCCATGGTGTGTATACTTGATGAATTTCCGATACCAAGGGTCCTTTTACATAATTAATTAAGAAAAATCTATATTTACTTCATTTATTTGTTGGAAACTAGTAGTATATCCCGTTTGGATTCTCTTATTGTTATTGTTACAATTATTTACAGTAGCAATCAAATACCTGTTATGATGGCTTGCACGGTGACATTTCCAACGGTGTTGGCGTCAGTGCCTGAGGGCCTGAAAATGTAGGCTCCTGAAGCGCGTCGGCTGTCTAGAGTATTATCTCCGTCCATTGCTGCATACCATAAGAATTCCTGCTGAACAGCTAGAGACCAGTCGGGCGTTGTGACTTCTCGGATTAGCCCGTTTTCACCTATGGTCACGTTCAAGTACTGTTGATAATAACAATTGCAATAATTGGTTAGACTATTTTATAAGATGATTTTTTCTGTGCTTTTACTTCGTTTTCAAGAACGAATATATCGCCGGCCTTCGTACGTTTTGTGGACTTGGTCGGGAAACTTTTACGGGCACTCGGGTGGTATTTGGGGGACGCAAGGACTTTTTTGACGAAATAAGATCGATAACCCAAGGGTGGTAACTCAGCCAGGAAAACAAGTTCAGCTTTGGCTAAACTTGTACGACCTGCTAGCTGCTGCACAGGTGTTGGGATAGGGACTCGTTGGACAGTTTGCTTCGCACCTAAGCAATATCTCTGGTTACAAGTTTTTGAAAGTTTGGCTAGTGACTTGGAAGCGTATTTTACCTGTGTCGTCCAGTATATCGTAAGCACCGTTGTAGATGACGGGCAAACGAATGTATTTTCGGACTGAACGTGATAAAGGATTGTGAATGGTGACAACAAATTGAGTATTGAGCTCCGACACTAAACACTGGCTAATATTTAGTTGCAGGCAGCTATCTAGTGCTGGTACGGGTGTATCAGTCAAAGGAATAAAACTCCTGTAAAAAGTTGTTTTTAGTCAGTTATTGATTATTAGGCTTAGCGTCGCTTTCCCGTAAAGCTACAATTTTAAGTCGTACATTTTCTGTATTTTTTTTATCTTGAAAGTTATTTTGGACTAAAATAGTAATTACGCGTGTTAACCAGGCCTACGTATTCTTTTTGAAACGAATTATTGTTTTAGACTTATGTAATAGTTATTATTTTGTTGATTTATATTATTAGTATAGTTAATCATATTAGTTGATCTATATGTAATCAATGTGTAATCTATAGGGATATTTATGAGATAGTCGCAGTTACGAAAGCCACCGTACTAAAAAAAGCCCCACTAATCCTCAATCTCAAATGAATTGAGTTGCAAGGTTCATTCTTTGAGTCTTACGTAAGTCTTTGAACGTTGCTAAGCTAACATCCAGTTTCGTTTTTTTTCTCTTGATTTTTTTTTTCTATGGCAAGCTCACCATGGCAAACCTGATTTCAGGCTCACAATCGGTAGTAAATAACAAAGTAGGGTTTTAGAAGCTGTGGGAAGCGGATCTACATACTGATAAGACGAAGCGATGGTATCTAAACAATCGACCGTTCCTTCATGCAATCGACGTGCGTAATCACTAGCTACGTGTTCTTTTTCGGTACCCGAAACGGCGTCGTGATGCTGGGCAATGGCCATAGCTTCCTTCAGATTGCCCACGTTTCCATGTTCTTGACCGTCTTGCAGGAAGGCCAAGGCCTCCATTTGCTTGCAAGTCTATTTAAACCAAAAATGCATTTCAATTTTAGATGTACACGTAAGTTTTTTTTACCTGCAATAAACCACCAGATTTGCGGACCATATATTTGAGAGCAGGACGTGAAGTGAAGTAACCCCTGAGGAATTGAACGGAAGATAAGTGAATAAACCTTTGAAGTGGAAACCTAGGTCTATAGCTTACGTCCAATACGAATGAGCGTCACTCCCGTAGGGGAAGAAGTCATCTTTTTTAAGTGACCAGGTTTTATTTGCTTCATTGACAGCTTTCAGGTAGCAAGAAGGAGTGGAATAGACTAGATTAACCATACTGCCATTGGCTTGGAGGTCATTCGTGTATCTTTGAAGGAAAAATTTTATAATGGAAAGTGATTTTCCCTTGCCTGATTTTAAATATATTTCGTTTCATACTTGATTAACTTGTCCATGTTTTTGTACCAAACATGGGCGTCCATGTACTGGAAATCCGAACCCATGGTCAGGAAAACGTTACTTGTTTTGTACGCTTTTGCTTGATCTTGGCAGTAATTCAAAAAATTTTGGATACGTTCAGGGACGTTGTAATCTTTAGAAGCTTTGTTATCAATGATGGGCTCATCATTGCAGAGAATATCATAGCAGTAACCGGGAGGTGGTTGGTAGAGGTTGTGTAAAGCCCCAGTAAACAAATTACTCTTATCACCTGTAGACGACACAAACAATGGGACACATAAAAAGGAAGCCTTTGTGATCACGGAAGGTTTATTATAACACGAAGTAAAATATACCTAAGTAGAAATTGCCTTCCCAGACCATTTCCATAGATTGTGTGGCCTCCCGGATTTTTTTGTCCTCGTGATCTAAGCGGCCAAAGAATAAGCCATCAAAACCCATTAGTGCGAACAAATTAGCTTGCTCTTTCGAGTGGCCAAAAGGGTCAATCTGCCAAGCAATTCGGGGACGACCACATTCGCCGAATGTATCGTTCAAGAACCTGTAAAGAATATTCAAAAATAGAAACCCAAAAATTTTTCACTTTTTTTATCGTGTTTTACTTCAATCCTAGAGTCATTTGATCAATGATGTCTGCATAATGAGTTGTGGCTTCGTCATTCATACACCAACCTGTCAGATGTTGATAAAGGTCCTTTAAATTAGATTCGAAAGATCCGGAACGAATTTGGGAATTCGTAAGTATCTAAAAAAAGTTGCTGAGTCATCACCTCCGTTGATGAATTCCAGACGACCAGATTTGACCAAATCTTGGACAACTTGGCGCGTAACTTCAGTTTGCTCATTCCACCACAAGTAAAAGAAACCAGTTTCCACGTAAATGAACCTGATTCAAGTCGTGTTTTTGCTGTTATTCGCTAGTTTAGAAAGTGAGAAAATATTTAACCTTCTGTCAGGGGAAACCTCTAAAGCGTCAATCACCGAATCCAGGATGTATTGCACTCCAGCTTTCTGAATGTTCGATTTGGCTAGAAAAACAAAACTTATTACTAAAGTTTGGTAGCGGGGTACGAAAAATTTCACCGAGTCTCAAAATTTTCCACTAGAGGCTTTAGAATCGTATTTTAATTATGTTTGTTAACTTACGTATTTGTCATCAGTGCTGACGGAAGCCGAATAACCCTGGCCAGCGGGTAAATAATTATTTATTTTTTAACCTCTACCTGATCCCCAAAAAATAAACAAAGACACGTTTCTATAACCTTTTTACCCTGCAAAGCTGCACCCCCTCCCTAAGTTCACCATACCACCCTCTTTTTGTCACGGGTACGAGACGGTTCATCACAATGACAGTTCATCATAGGCCTATTTTCACCACGCTCTGACACTGACTGACTATAGACCTTTTTCCAAATTCCCGAGTAACACCTAGTGTAGCTCCGAGGAACTAAGAATCCGCCATTGTACCCACCATTCCGTAGAAAGTCCGTAAGCCCCCATAGTTTAGTTTCTCGCTTTTACTCCGTGTTATGAGTGAGAACAACAACCAAAAGTGGTCAAAATGTATATAGAAAAGCTGTCCCAGATTACAGAAGAACTCATGCACGAATATTTCTCTTCTCAGACGTAAAAATAAAAGTTGAAGGTAAGACACCTGGCCGCAATAGCCGTATTCCAGACGTAGGGTTCTACTTGTAGCTGTAAAAGTCCTCCGGATTATAATGTTTTGAGCAAATTACAGTCTTTTTAGTTAACTAAGTACGTAGGAAAATTCCTTAATTTTAAATATAGTTACGATTTTGTATTGTATCTGCTTACTCTAAAACTTGGTCCAATGTCTCTCCTTATGTCTCAACTTTCGTTGATGAGAATTATTAAAACTTGCACTTTCTTTTTCTCCACAAGCTGAAAAAAGAAAAATTCATTGTTGGACAGTGACAGACAAGTGTCATTGTTAACTCCGGGATACATTACAGATCTGTGTAACTAAATCCGGAGAACGTGTTGAGTTTTCTATAGGTAGTTTGTTTCTGACTGGTTTGATTTGATTTATAAGTTAAATTGTTCTATTTTATTTTTTATTTTATTTTATTTAACCTGGATGTCTAGCTATAGATGGCAGTCATGAAGTGTCTTTGTGATGGTGTCTTTGTGATGAAGTGTCAGAGCGTGGTGAAAGTATAGGCCTGTGATGAACTATGTCTCGTACCCCTTTGTCACCCCTCCCGCCAACACTTGTTTGCAATCTTTCTCATCATTTCATCTTGTAATAATGCCATCAAACATTAAAAGCAAACGTGTGTAAGTTTTCCCTTTTTTAATTTAACACGAGACTTTATTAGGATTAAAAATAAAAATTAAAAATAAATAATAGTATATAATTAATAAATACAAAATAAAACATACTAATAAAACTCCTAATTTTAAAATAATAATAAAACTTTTACGAAAATTTATCTCATTGTGAAACGCTAGTGATTGCTTTCTTTCTTTTATCTGAATTTTCAGTTTTCCTTTTTTTCCGTTTTGACACTTTAGGAATGTGAAATATACGCGCTATTCATCTAACGCTAAACGTAATAAAAGTATTTGAGAGTAAGCGAAGAGATAAGCGATGTTGACACAAGTTTTGATAAATAGGTTTTATCAATTAAAGAAGCAACAACAAAATGTCCGTCTGTGTTGTTTACCAACTTTTTTTACCTCCGTAATAGTACTGGTCGACGGTTTTTAGCCATCCAACGTCATCGTGTGTGTGTGGTACGAGGTGCACATTTAAATAACCCGGTTTAATGACAGGGCAGCTCTAAAACACAAAAACAGGATTGTTGAAAAAGGGAGAGACTTCACTGACTGGAGAAGATTTGCATAGGAAAACCATTGGCGGCCAGTAATCATTTCTCACTACGTAAATACATCACCTGATAGCCACAGGTATTTGCTGCTGGTGCTGACTCCCAAACTTTAACAATTGAAGCTGATGGAGCACCTTGCACTGTGGTAATAAAGCAAGTAAAGGCTAAAACCCACAGCCTCATTTGGCTGGGACAAAGCATTGCTCTAAGAACTCTCTAACAAGTAGTTATCTTCCTCCAAAAACCAATTGAAAACTTGACCTGAAGGTAGAAAGTAACCTGACAGACGCGTGCCCCGTCCGTTACTGGAATGTTATGAACCTTCTTGAACACCTAAAGCTCAAACGAGGTTTTGGGGGGTTTAAACATGAGATAGTAGACAGGATGATTGACTTTTAACTAGATGGACCCCACAACGAGACAAGTGAAGCTGTTTCATTGGTCCCGAACAACGTAGCAGTCAGGTGTAAAACCCAAAGTTTTGATATGATAAGTTCTTATCTGTCAAACCTTTGACAGGTCCTAAAACAAGTATTGAATAACAAGACTGTTGCATCCTTCATTATAGAGAGGGTAGTAATATGGATGTCGATTAGAAAACCTTGAATCCATTTCAGTTTTAGGCTATAGTTTAATACCAGTAACACGGTGACAGGCTTATCTGTCGATGTCGCTACCCATTGAACAATTAAACCTTTTCTCGTTGAACAGTGTAGATGACGGTGACACTGATTGGCCAATTGCTTTTCCCCATGTTGGTTTTGAAAAGTTCCGAGTCTGCCAATCATGGAAATCGAAAGCAAGTTAAAGATAAAAATAGCTAATTTTCTAAGCGACCGAAAGAGAAAGAAAAGAGAGTTAGATGTATGAGTTCTGGTAACTAATCAAGCGGCTTATGAACTGACCATTCTAACGACGGATGATTAAGTCGTGATAAAAGCGTCAACTTCTTTTTTTTAAGATAAAGCCAGACAAATCTTTTTCATGTAGTGCTTGACCTTGGCTTCGATTTTGGGTGTGGGATCTTGTAGTAAAATGTGCTACTTAAACTAAAGGTGTCCGTAATGGACTTTGAAGGTCATAAATTCAACAACAGTGAAGCTGTCCGACATACACTGTTAGTCGAAAGCTCAACGACGTTGGCGTTTTCAGGTTCGAATTTGTAACATTTTCTGTGTATTGCTCATTGATTTCATAACAGTGCTGATAGTTGCAACAATGCATTTTTGCTTTGCGTATAATTAGCTTATATTTTTTTTTTCAACACGGGAAGTTGGTCATGGGTAATGATTACAGTACATGGTGGATCCTTTTTCTAAGACGGTTTTGTTACATCTCTGTGTATGCCTTCTAGGGTCACGGGCAGTGAAAGAAAGAGAGGCTCCGGGCGTGGCGGCCGTGTTCGTTTATGTATTATTCCGTTCCCAGCCCAAAAAAGGCCTATACAGCTAGAGTGGACTAATATTGATGCCAAGTAATTAGCTCAGCTGCTAGTCTAAGATGTATGAGCTTGTTTATTAAGCCGGCCTCGTTATCATTGCCGTGGGCTTCGGCTCTTACTTTACCCTTCCCATTTTATTCCATTTTACTTTTTTTTTTCTGGTTCAAGAAAGAGATCAGGTAAACGACCAACTCCCACTTTTCTAATATCTTATCTGAAAGCTTTACTTTTAGCGAATACTGTTAGAGTGGCTTTTGATAAAAGTGCTAAAAGCTTTTCTTATAACACCCTAAAATGCCTCTATACTTTTGATTGTAGACACATTTTGGTGACCGTATGGACCCGGGTTTTCTTAATTGGGATAAAAGTGGAACACCTATATGAGCAGCGCTTTTTTTCTGGCTTTTACTTCGGTCTATTTGATAACATCTTATCCGAAGAGCCTAAAGCTTGGGCAGGCATGTCCCCGAAGATGAGAGCCTTTCCTTTTATCTTTCAAGGGCTTCAGCAAATTGCTACCTTCATTTCCGGTACTTGTATTCGTTGTAGACTTAGCTTTCCCGGTATATTCTAAATCACCAACTATCTGTTGTAGGTTTTCTCAAGAGCTCCCAAGTAGTGTGCGCACCTTTGGCATGTTGTTGGTGGAAAACTTCCTTGAAGGCCTCAACCTGAAGTCAAAAAGCATAGATACACAAACTTGTACCTTCTTTTGAGTCGCTCATTATTTTCTGCATTGGTAATCATGTGTAAATCTTAACCCAGCAGCTTCCCTTCAACTTAAATAAATGCAAACGTTGCACTTCAAGTCCATCTGTGGCTGCAGTTTTTCTAACGTTAAATTAATTCCGGGAAAGTTTTGCTTATTCTAGTGTGTGGCATTTGTTTTAGCCCTAACGAACTTAGGATAATTTTTTGTTTCTTTTTATTTCAGGTCAGAGTTACAGCGTTGGCTGTGGCTTGCGTTGTTTGACAGGACCTTGACTTATGAGAACCGAAGAAGAACCAGAGGCATTTTTGCCCTTACATGCCACAGGGAGAGATTTAAAACGGAAAACGATGCAGGGTGCTGCACAGCTGAGGTCCTACGAGAGTTCGTTCTTGGAGTCTGCATCGGCGGCTACGTTATTCTGTTTTATTGAGATGGAAGACAGGAACTAAGGTGGAGGCCTGGTGGACCACACACGCAAGACTGAGGTCTGCTTATAATGAAAAATGAGGGTGCCGGTTCAATATTTAGAGTCCATAACCGTTGCCTGCATATAGGTTCCATGAGCTGTGCTCATATTTTGCGTAGTCGGCGGGGTAAAGGACTTCAGTTGGGAAGTTTCAAGCTAAATTTTGGTTTTGCTAGGTCCATGCTAATGCACCTGCCAACCTTTTCCTTAGAGTCCACTCGACGGTATTCCCCAAGCCCTTTTAAGCTATCGTTTGGGTCAATTGGATGGACCCCCGTGATCGGCGAATCGTGGGTTTTGTTGGTTTAATGAAACTCGTCCTTTCTGCCAAGGTCCGTGCGTATAGTGTAGACTACACCGAGTTTGTGTGGGCTGAAACTTATTGTGACATGTCCCAACCCGAGGGAAGACTTGGTCTCAGTAGTGTGAGCAATTAGAAGTTGACTCGGGGTAAATACCTTTTTCCAGAAACCGCTTTGTCTTATTAGGTTACCAATACAAATAATATTATGTAACCGTGTTCTTATCCTACGGGGTTTAAAAATGTCGAAGGGCTTGGAAAATATAGAATTGCAAGTCGCGTTAGCACATTTTTTGTTCATTGTGTCTTATAGCAGTTTCATTTTTTGGTCTATGCGAATGAAGTAATGTTTCCTTCACGAGAGTTTGCAAGTGCACTATGGGTATAGGGTGACCAAACGTCCCATTTTGGCCGGGACAGTCCCGTTTTTTGGCTCTTTTTTGGCCGTCCCGTTTTTTTTAACCAAAAGGCCGGTTTTTTCCCGTTTTTCAAAAGAAAGAGTAAATTTACTTCCACTTTCATTAATAATAAATTACTGTTACTGTACTGAAGTCCTTTGTCGACGTCATGAATTGCAGTAGTAGACCGACTGTTAAGATTCAAATGTCCCGTTTTGGACTCAATGGTATTTGGTCACCCTAACTATGGGGTGATGTTAATTCCCATACGGGAATTTAAAAATCTTATTTACTTAGTTCGCATTATTGAAAGTGTTTTTTTGCAGGGTTTTCCTCAACTTTCTAGTGATTTGTTTGTGTATTTTCTTAAATGCAGATGATAAATTGAAGTCATTGCATATAAGTTGCTACCTACATACAAAACGAAGTAGTTGTGTGCGGAGTTTCTCACGTCTCGTGTTTAGTTTTGCGGTCTGAGTGACGCGATTTTTATGCAGTAAGACTATACTCCTTTTGCTGTTTGAAATCTTCAAGAACAGCCTTCGAAACATTTGTTCTGTATTAATTAAGAAAGGGAACTGAAGAAAGAGGTAGTGTTCTTGTCTGCAATCTGTCTTTTCCCGAGCAAAGGCTTTTATGTTTACTAAGATTATTATGGGAACCAAATCTAGTTGTGTATGTGGGTTTTTCCTTTGCTGATCCTGTATAAATATTTACTGTTGTAATTAACTGCTCAGGGTAAAATACCGCAAGTCAGGACGTCCCATGGATTTCGTTTCTTGTTGTAGCGTCGTTGACACTGACGGGACAAATCTTTGCATTCGCCTGACATACATAGCTGTGCTCTATTTGTCTATAATTGTTTGTAGCGAAAAAGAGAGGGTGAGAAGTAAGAGAGAGAAAGAAAATAGTCGTTGGCGTCCCTCACTCACACAAGAACACCCTTACGATTACCCAGCAGTTACGGATGTCAGCAGCAGCTGTTGCATTCAGAAATGGGACGCGTGAAGGCAAAAAAGCAAAGGCGGGTTTCTTTCAATCCGAAAAAGTACTACCCAGAAATAAGAATATAAGAATATAATATAAGAATATAACATAAGAATATAATATAAGAATAGTGCTACCCAGAAATTGAAAGAGCTCAAATTTTTATTTTTATTTCTTCTCTGCACTGAGCAAGATATTGGACTATATCAAAGGATTTTTAGAATTCATAATTATGAAATAGGTGTGATTCCAAAGCCCGGAATCGTCAACCTTATCCTTATCCTCTCTGTCCCCCAACCCCTAAGAGGAACACGATGAAGGGTGGATGGTCGGCTCTTTCGCACTTCGGTATTCTTCTCCTCGTCTTTTCCCTAATGCTTGTCGGCGCCAGGCGACTCGTGCATTGTGTGTTAAAGGTCGCGTCGAGCAGTCCTATAGATAATATTAGAGACGTAACGAAAAGGGGGCGTCTGTAGCAGTCCTAGTGGCCGCCAAGGCGCCTTTCGACAAACAAGACCGGGCGACGACATACTGTCATATGCAGTTTTATTGTATATGGCGTCTATTTGTACAGGATAATAGCGGCCCCTTCTTTCGCACGTTTTCTCATGATCCAAAGTCAATCTGTCACAGTTGTACGAACCTCAATAGCGGCAGACCTAGAAATGAAAAGAGCCACTGTCAAAATATGATTCACGCATGATTTGTTAGCCTTTCAACGCCGACTTTTTCGCTTTTCAGGCAACTGTTCTAACAGCAGGAGCGTCAGCCAGTGGCCAGGATTCTTGCAAGTAATAAGTCTGTCTAGGCGAGGAAAGAAACGGAAGCAAAAAGTTTTCGCGAAGCTTGCATAATCAAGCTTTGACACCCGCAGTTTAACGTAATCCTCGCACAAAACGATTGCAGGGTGATGAAAATGAGCTAACTCATTCAGGTTAGCTGTTTTCAACTCGAGCTTGAATGATTGAAACGGACGTAGAGTCGCCAAACCGTTCCATCTTTTGTTGTTGAGTTGAACGGCGAAAGCCATAAGGGCATGAAGACTATGACAAATCTCGACCGGCGCCATTGACTGTACACTTCAGTAATGGTAATGTTGCAGCAGTAGAAAAGGCGAAAGCAGACCCTTCATGGCGCCACCCAAAGGCCCCCGCGTCTGATCTTTGATGCACACTCCCTCTTTTTCTTAAAAGTTTACTATACAGTCTCCTATATCTCTGTCTCTCTTTTGCGGCGGTTCGGATTTTTCGTTTTTGGCGAAGCCCGGTTGTGTTTCCATACAGTAGCCCAAACAAATCTTAGGACGCCAAGGCATTGAGGCCTAAGAAAAGCTGTATAGCGTTTTCTTGGGCGTAGTAGACAAAAGGTTTCGGTAAGGGGTTCCTACTTTTCAGAGACTTGAGTTGTCGTCAATGAGGCTGCATTAGCATTAGTATGAGGGGATACAGAGGGGAAAAATAGAGCTTTTTCTTGGGCTTTGAGGCCTAAGGCTGGTGCCTCTCTGGAACACAAGAGAGCGAGAGAGCGAGAGAGCGAAGCCTATTATACCGGCCGCCACGAAGGTGGGCTTTTATTTGATGTGGGCACCGGATAAGACAAAAAGGTGAACAACTTGGAGACGGACATCTCATCTCGTCGTCTTGCTGTTGCCCAAGTTTCGAAGACTTTTTAAACGGGGGGTTACATTTGCCTGTGTGGCTGCGCCCTATGCTTATCAAACCTGGACTCTTACGTTAAAAACAGGGGTAATTTCCCTTTGAAAGGAAACGCTTGAGTAACGTTTGACAAGAAAAAGGCGGGATTTAGTTGTATTGACCGCTTGAGTGGCGTGGGGAACACAAGCTTGTCAACTGCCCATCCAAGCGTCAAATTACGTTAAATGACATGGAAATGGCCGGAATTTTTTGACAGGTTTCCTTCCTCTGAAGGCTGTCGCTGGTACTAAATCCAATCGATTCACAAATTGAGAATCGGAAATTGAATAAATTGGGGAGAATTAGATTATACATGCATTGTTCTGCTTTTTTATACACAGGGTTTAAATTCTTGTCCTTTTTTCTTTGAAGGAAAGGATGGGTGTTAAGGAAAAAATAAGTAAAAAAAAATCTCAGAGACCTTCAGAATGAAACTGGCCTACGGAGGAAGGAGGTACTTATATTTTGCTGTAAGCTTTGCTATGGCTTGGGCTTCTTTTGCCTCGTGTCCGGCAGTTTCCGTCTTTCGGCTCCGTCTTCAAGTTGGCTTGCTTACCTTTGCGAGGCGTTAGTAGCTTTTCCAGAGTTCGCTAGTGCGCGCGTTGATCCCGAAAATTGCATCCCGCATTCCGATTTTGGACGTTTACGGGTCCTGATGTCCTCTGGACAGGTGTCTTCGCTAAATTCCTTAACGTTATTTCAAGGAAAATTAGGCGCAAAACAGTGTGAAGATAAAACTTGTGTACGTGTGTGTCATGACTCGATTAACGTAACCGTTTGTTTTGGTTACGAGGTTTGAATCATGTCAAATTTTAATTCAATGGTTTGGGTGGTGGTGACGGTGTTAGTAATCGTGGATTTAACGTTAAGCAGTGGCAAAATCCAGAAAGAGAATGCCCAGAAACAGTCGCTGTTGTTGGAAGAAACTGTGGAAGCCGCATTAGAGCAATTGCTCAATATCCATTCCAGCAAATGGAAACCAAAATCAGTTTCATTAGAAGGAAAATTAAGTACCACTACAGAATCCCTGACACCCTCCTACATGAAGGATTTGTACCAAAAATATTCCAACGGCTACGTGCCCAAATCGACCAAACGCCACACGAATACCATCCGCAGTATTCTGCCTATGAAAGGTACTGTACCTTCATTCCACCATCACGCATTAGCCTGTGGGCCGTGCTCGCTTTTTGATTGTGCACTAGACAAACATAATTAGCGTTTTAGCATTTTTAAAGAGGATTTAAGACTTTTATGTCGTATACCTGCCTGTCTCATCAAATCTTATGTCAACGTTTTTATGGGGCCGTCATTAAATTCCGACGTTGTGTGTCTTGGCCCACTTCCCAATGACACAAAACACTCGCTAGCGTCTTTTATAACGCCATTAAAAATCCCCCCTTGCCTTAGACAAACACGCTCTCAGCCTAGTAATTAATTCTGAACTTCTTATTGTACACGCTATAAGCACAAGAAAAGGCCTCCAACTCAAATTTATACTTTACTTGAGCTTCAGTTTGAAGTTCCCACCTGTGTCCACATGAGCATCTGTCAGCAATGTGACTGTTTCCCCAATATAAACAGAAAATTCCCAATAAAACTCTTGAACAATCAGAAACGAACTCAAAGCTTGATGCATAACATCCAATATTTAGTCATTTGTTCATTGCTTAGCAGTCGCCCACAGTTTTCAACAGAGAAATTCGTTATTTGAAGTGAACCAACTTAAGATTATATTTGTTCTAAAACTACTTAACATTCCATAAAGGATCGAGTAACGTAACCTGTGAACTGTTGCATTTAACACATTTTTTTTAAATGGGGATAAAATTATAAATTACTTTGAAATTTCTAAAGGGGCTTAATCCTATGGAATGCACAGTTCTTAAATTAGTAGACCAAAGATTACTAACGATAAAAGTAGAATCAGAAAGTTATTGCATAAATAGTAAAAAAGAAAGTGCCGAAGTCATAAAATTCACAATTCTTAAATAATAATAGTGTACTAAATATTATTAATATTATATTAATATACCTTACTAATATTCTGTTAATATTATATTAATAAATCATAATATATTAAAAATTTGTTATTGCATAAATGGTAAAAAAGGAAGTGAAAATCCTAAAATGCAGAGTTATTAATTTAATAGGCCTATATTATTAACGATAGAAATACTATTAGAAGGTTATTGCATGTACATGTTTTTTTCATAGGTTCGGTGACTTGGTATGAACAATGGTCTCGTTGTTCGAGAAATTACAGCTAGTTTATGCATGCCGTTGTTTTTCCTCTCCCCTCACACCTCTTTTTTAAGCAGTACCTATCGAACGCACGCAGTCGTATAGCATGATGGAATGCCTTCTTTACATGCCTCTTACCCCCCACCTCGTAACTTTGTAGTTTATATCCTTTTACTGTCAAACGCCCGTTGTCACAGGCGAGCGCCGCGACGCCTCTTATTTCGGAAACAACGGGCACGACTCACTAGTACTTATATGGCAGTAAAATCTGTCCAAAAAACGGTTGGCTGTAAACTTGTACGCTAGCCAGGAAAGGTTAGTGAAGGAACGACATACTTACACAGAAGATACACGAATGAAGGTAGAAGATGTCAATATGAATCCTGCGTGGCACTTGACCGCGTCTACCTTTATTGAGTTTTCGCGGAAAACGGGGCAAAACTAGAAACACGCCGAATAGGGAAACAGGGTTGGGACCGTTTTCTTGTATGCATTATACTGTAGTGCCCTTTTCCAGGGTTTCCATAATGACAGCTAACCTGTAGTTTTGGGTACCTGCGGTAACATTTAATGACAATATTTGCTGTCCAGTGGAGGGGGTCTTTTTGGCTGGATGGGCTTGGCTCTCTTGGGTGAATCTCTTCAAGTTTTCCGGCATCTGTTATTTGACAGGCAAATTTTCCATGGGAACTGCCAGACGGTTTCCTTTTAGCTTTAACTGTCAAGATTTGAATTTTGGCACATTTTCGGGGTAAAGGGAAAAAGCCTACATAAAGAGTTTCAATTTACATAGTTTTAGTATACTGGAACAGGCCATCACCTGACATGGAAAAAAAATAAGGACTTTGTTAGACCTGAGAACACATTTTCGATTTACGGATAAACTTATACGTTGACAACTTCTGATGTGTGGTTTTGAGAAAGTTTTTTTGAGAGTTTGTTCTGCCCTCTTTTGCCTTTTTTGTATATGTGGGAGATCTTTTTAATACCTGCACTTTATCTTGATCGTCATGAGGCTTTTTCGAGCGGAGAGCAAAATAGAATCGAAGCAGCGGTCTGCAACTTTCCGGATTCGAGACAAATGAAGTCTTTCTCTCCCTGAGGTTTTGAACACCAAATCTGGATTCGTATGAACACCTTCCTAAAAAAGAGAAGGATAAGCTTGAAATGGATGATTCCGAGCTCAATATATAGGTTCTGAGATTTAACTCCCAGATGATTTTTTTAATCAGCCGGATAGTTCTTTTTTCTTATTTAGCTTCGTCACAGAATTGTAATTTATACCTTCACCAGCTGCTGCTGAGCTCAGTATTTCTAATTTGGGGACGGCAAGCACCGAAAAAAAGAAGGTGAAAAAAATAAAAATAAATAAATGATAATGCGATGTGCACCAATCACGAATTCCCCCTGTCTCGTATCTTCGTGAGTGTGAGCTTGGCGGACTTCCACAGCACAGGTGTGGTCATAGCACCAGGTCTGTTCTTTTTGTGTCAAGTGTAATCTCATCTGACCATCAAACTATAATTCTCCACCTGTTCCACGCTGGGCTTCTATTATATAAAAAGGAGAAATATGAAAATTTGAAGGCTTTCTGCCCTTCTTTATGCGCCTTAAGGAACGAAGTAGAGCAGAAGCCTTCGGTATCATAGGATGTTATAAAAATGTGAGTTTATCTCGACAGAAGAATGTTGCTTTAAGTGCACTGTTTATCAGGATACTGTTTTGCTGTTTTTCCTTTACTTTCACCTTCTTGCACGATGATGGAATGTTTCTCCCCACTTGAAACTCCACTTAAGAGCGAGTTTAGCTCTAAGAGTATCTGTGAAATACAAGTGATAACAAAAGCTGAAACCTTTCCAAACAAGGCTATTTGCGTGGACACAGTATTTTCTTCTAGTTATTGATGAATGCTATGTGTCCATGAACGCGGGATTTATAAGAGAACACTTTTACAAACTAAGGAAGCGTCCCAAAGAATATAAGTGAAATATCTTTAGAATTACTTTTGAAATTGAAAGATTTGCGTGATTTATTTTCTGCTTTTCTCGGGACGTTTTAGCGTGAGAAAATTCCGAGTAACGCATTATTTATCAGGTTTTCATTTTCTACTTAAAAATAGTAAAAGAAAATCAAAAAGGTATAATTTTTCTACACAGCTTTACGGAGTTACGGTTTCTGAATTATTTTGATCGGAACTTCCTTTATCGATAGTTTCGTAGATGCCTTCCTATCATGTAACCAAAGAATTTGAACTATTCTATTTGAACTATAACTATTTGAACTATGTCTTGATATTCTAACGTATTTAGCGTAAAGAAGGTTTTCTAAAAATTTTAGGCTTTACTGTTTCAGATCGAATTGTGCTTTCAATTATACGGATTATTATTATTAATTCAAAATAGCAATTAAGCTCACGTTTAAAGGTATATAATGTCGAACGACTAAGAAATTCAAATTAAAACATTTAACCTAAACAGACCCTTTGAAAAATAACTCGTAGCCCGAAACTCTGCCGTTATCCATCATTGGTTTATAAGAAACGGCTTTGGCGACTTTAGTAGGACAATGTAGAAGGACAATTTCCGTCACTTGGAGAATTAGGAGTACAATTCTGGGTATTGGCTACATGTATTATAAAACTCCTTCGTTATATGAAGGGTAATAAGAGGGTAATTAGTAATTAGTATCGTAGGCTAGAAGTCTGTCGGCATGAGAAGAAAAAGGTTGCGGTTTGAGAAAGGGCCGAGTCAAGAAGGGGTCAAATTTTAATATATAAACTCGCAAGTCACAATGTTATAATTTTGGACTCAAAGAATCGCGGCTAATAAGGGTTATTGTTCGAGCTTGCGAAACCTTCACTCCTCTCTTCACGTGTTTATAGCTGCCATTGTTGCTGTCATGTTCTATTTTCTGGTCTCTCTGTCTCTTTTTTTCCCCCTTTTTGGACGCCCCATTGCAATGTTTACCTTAATCCACATACACGTTCTTATAAAAGCGTAGGTATACTGTTGAGCTAATTGTTGGCGGCACCGTGTAGTGCGGAAAAAAACGACTGATTGCTAGTTTTGGCTTTTATGGAGGAGAAAAAATGAGTCGGGTCGGATTCTTGCTCTCGTGTTTCCCTTTTTTCTTTGGCCCGCAAATAATACCTTCTTTCTATAGTGTGTTTTAGTTGTAGCAACTCACACTTGAGTGACCGGAGCTGAAGTGAGATATGCAAATAGCCCCGGGACTATCTTTATGACGGAAAGCCATTAGGGATGTTGCGAGACAGCTGGAAAGCTCGAGATGAGATTCGGTCACGACAATGCTGCTATTCCTGCAGGCTTCGCACAATTTAAAACCTTCTACTTCTCCTAACCATTAGATTCTAAACTTAAAAAAAAGAAATAAAAAGGGAGACCTCCAAAATGGAAATTGATAGTCGGAAATGTCTTTTCTGTTTTTTTTTTTTTTTTTTTTTTTTTTTGCTAACATTTCTCAGGACTTCGGTAGGAATAAGATTGCAAGAAGATGGTGAGTTTGAGGGGCTCCAGTTTGTTCAAGATCGTTGCGCTCTGTCATTGTCTTTGGGAAGGAGAAAATTGGAAAGAAATGCAAATAAGAATATTGAATAGGATATATACCTGGATTTTTTCTTTTTTTTATATACCTGCTTCGGTAAGTTTCAGAGGGAGGTGTATAAGATGAGTCGGAATCCTGCCCAACAGCTTGCTTTTTCTTGCAGTGCCTTTCATTCAAGTGATCTTCACGGTTGGTGGTGCTGTACATGAACGTTCGCAAAATTAGCTCCCTCTATGATTTTATTATATCAGATCATTAGTGAATAATGCATTCAAGTTTGCAGTATACATTAAATTTAGGAGTTAAAGTCTAGCGTATGAAACTGAACTGATAACCTAAGTGACAGAAAATGGCGTGGAGAGACAGCTTAACATGCCCTTTCCATCGAATCTCATTACTCATTTAACATACTATTCCAAGAGTTTTGTCTAAAGTGGAGATACATGTTGATAGGCAGCTCAGTTAATTGCCAATTAACTTTTTTCCTATGGCGTAAAGTTTAGGGTTGCGCATTCATCCTTTACTATTTCGGGGATCATTCAGTTCTCTCATTTAGACTCTCCGACTATAGTTTCCAACAAAATAGTATAGAGTCTGGGAACTTGGCTGGTACCAGAGCGTCAAATTTATGAGCATACAAATACCGTGTAGATTTGAAGACATAACGGCAAAAATGACAGTCTAATTCTTCAATAGAAAAAACGATAGCCAGTTGATTTGCCAGCGAATCCAATTTCCTTTTTTTCTGTCCATTTTTAGGCAACATACAAGGAGAAGAAATGCTGCTGTTTAATTTGACGACGGTGAGCTCTTGGGAAGACATTGTCTACACCGAAGTGCATTTTTTTCAACGCAGATACCAATTTGGGGAGCGAAAGCGTTACAAGTTAATTCCACTGCCCCAAGAGTATCGATTAGAAGTCTTTGACATTCACGGTTTGGCCGTGACTAGCTTAGGCAAATGGAAATTAGGCAAAGGACGCCGAGGATGGCAAGTCCAGGATTTGACGGACGCGGTACAAAAAATACGGCAACATGCTGAGCCACCTCACCTCTTGGGTTTCAAAATCCAAGTCGCCCAGGTGGGGACCAAGCACCGCAAATATCATTCCGTGCCTCTCAAGTCGGTCCTACGCATGGAACCCAGTCCATTCTTAATCGTCTTTTCCAACGAGTCTAATAACAACTTTACTACTAGCAATTCGTGGCCTATCGATTCGTCTTTTGAACCCATTTCCCTCAACATTGCACAAAAAGAAGTCTTACAGTACACCGTCACCGACTCCCTTAACCAAAAGACGACGAAAAGGAGAACGCAGAGATCGTTGCAGGATAACCGGATTGAAGAAGTAGATTACTCAAGTATCCCCCGTACTGCGCGTTCGATCAACGATAACGAACTCCCCGACCACCTGAATGTCTTCTCCAATTACATTCCTCAAACGCATCCCAATATGCTCCAAATGCGAGCTCCCAAGATGAAGAAACCCGTCCACAAGAGTAAAATGGAAACCACAACGACGACTGCGAAACCCAAAACTATTCCATATCCTAAAGACTTCTCATCAGCGAGTTATGCGCAGAAATGGGTTTCGAATAAAAAGCGCAAGGCGCGCAAGAACAAGCGGAAAAATCGGAAACTACCAGAGGCTTGGCATTACACCCAACAGGTAAAAAAGTTTCAGATTGAAACCACGATATTAATTTTTTTTCCTATTGGTGATTAGCACCATGGCAATGAAGCTCGACACGAAGCTCCTGAAGACTATGGCAATTCGATGTGCCAGAGACGCAAATTCGTGGTGGATTTTGCAGAAATTGGGTGGAGCGAATGGATAATTTCTCCTAAATTCTTTGAAGCTTATTACTGTACAGGAAAGTGTCCCTTTCCACTAAATAAGGCAAGTATATTTGAGTCTATTCCTTCTGTACGAATTCAAATTTGGTGGTAATAGCTTAGTCTCTTGATAAGTGGCTTTTGATTCTTCATTAATCGTTACGGAAAGCAGCTATCTGGGAATCAAACCAGTTGTGTAAGTAGATGACTGGTATATGTTCGTGAACTGCATGGTCCGTTATTGCATACCAAAGACTCGAGATAGCTGCTGTTATGTATACGTAATTAATTTAAAAAACTTAATTTAAGGCGCTGACATTCAAGACATTTAATTCAAGACATTTACTTTAAGAAAACATTAAATCTCATAATAAATGCATGATACTGAAATTTGCTTTATCTGATCGCTAATACTGTAACCCATTCGACAAGATTAGAAGGTTTAAAAGTTGTCATACTTACAAATGGATGGTTACAAAACAATTCTTGTCATAAATTGTGTATACGTACTTTTGTCGACCGGCTAACGAGGTTATTCATGTTTCAATTGTAGGCATTGAATCCCAGTAACCACGCCACCATCCAGAGTATTGTTCACGCAATTGGCTTACATCCAGAGGTGCCAGCACCTTGCTGCGTCCCTGATGTCATGTCCTCGGTGACGCTGCTTTACTTCGACGATGATCGCAATGTCGTGTTAAAAAATTACCCCAGTATGACAGCCGAAACGTGCGCGTGTCGATGAAAGTTCCCCTTTAGTACTTCATAACGAGGCCCAAGAAGCCGCGCACCAGACCAAAATGAAGAAAGCTGAGCAGTGTTTTATCACGTTGCTCTCGCTTCAATTCCGATGCTTGACGGTTTCAATCATTCTTCCCGTAGAGCCTGGAAGAATTCGAAACAAAAGGACTGGACATCTTCGGTCTCCCTTGCAACTTTATATATGTACAGATACAAATTACAGTTGTCTACGAAAAGTTTTTATCTCAAAAAAAAAGACAAAAGGATCAGCGAACTGAGATGAGGGATACGACTGCCTGGAATTCTTGACATTGTCATTTTTTTTTAAAGAAGACTTATACTAACATTTCCAAACATATTTATGTCTTGTGCGACCATGTTCGATTCCGATGGCAGTGGAGGCGGGCTAATTGGACTTTCCTTTTTTGGATTTTTTTCTTTCTAATGAATGGTTCCTGTCAGGGTTTTCTTTCTTTTTTCTTAGCGACAGACACATTCAGATGTTTACCTTCTAGTTTCCTCTTCGAGAGAAAAGAGAAGTTTCTGGATGATGCTGGAGTTTAATTTATTAAGGGAAAAACTCTCGGCTTGTTTGTTGGTTATCAAGTTTATTACAAAACCCAACATATCTCGGAGATCTTGGGAAGGAAAAGCCAGGCTGAGTGTGCGGTTTGACAATATTTTTATTTTCTGCGTTATTTTTATTAGCGCTTTATTGTCACCCTTTGTCATAGTACTTCAAGTTTATGGCCTACCTCATGCCGAGTTTTTTGGAAAAGATTCAAGGCGACGCATATTTTTTCACTTGTCGTTTTGTAAAGAATTTGCGCTAGTCATTTATGGATGTGTTGTTTTGGTGTAGCCCATCATAAATAGTACGGAAATTGTGTATAGTTCGTTACACACAAAAGCCTCTTGCCTCTCTCTTGCAGTGGGTGTAATATACAGTGACGTTCATAAATTGTATGACCTTTTCACTCTTGCAGGTTTTTGAATTTGGTGTACTGATTGTAGATTTGACTTTGTAGTATCCCGTGCGTGCTTGTTCAGATGGTAAATACTTTAAAAATTATGCAGTTAGTTGGCACTCAAATTCTCAAAAGGATTTATGTCTGGAAACACAACTGTATTTAACTTTCTATAGCATGTTTTAATTCAGAAACAATAATCTTAGAAAGTTATTGGATATATTCCATACCTGCGCTGCTGTACTGTATGAAAACAGCATACAACTGAAGTCTTCATTATCTCAAAATTAAGGAAAGACAAAACCCAACTAAGCCAGCTTCTTCACACGTGTCCATCCCAAGAAATAACTATTTGTCTCTTACTCTTTGCAGTCCAGCAGTCTCATGGCCTGCAGGCCTCTGGGTACTTCTGTTAAAGGGGGAGTCAGGTCCGAAAAAAAAAATATGTTATAGAGGAGACCAAACGAAGTGTTCTGGCTGAAGAACCCCTATGTCAATTATGCATATTAACCGAGTAATTAATTATTTAGCGGATTTAGCTCCGCCCCTTTACTCCAAAATTCAAATTTTCCTATCCTTATAACATGGGAGGACAGTTGGCCGGAGGCCTAGCGCCTTTACCTATTAGCGCATTCAAAATCGGACCTTCGATTTATAGGGATGGCACCATTATCTTTCTTTTGAATGCTCAAGTTAGTCTGTAGGTGCTTTGGATAATTTACAAGCTCGATCACAAAAAAACTGACTTTTTCTTCGCGCCATCGCGCGATCGCCGTAACTTGTCGTCCTGCCGGGCCGAGACCCGCGCCTGAGAGCCTTTGGGCAAGTTTCGGGTCGGCTTCGCAGTCGAGAGCCCATCCCCTGGCAATGGGACCGCGCGAGGCGGCTCTGACTTTGCGGGTAACGCTTGCTTCATGGCGTACAGCGGAGCCCGCACGTCGCGGCGCGAAGAAAAGGAAAGTTTTTGTGATTGAGCTTCTACATTATCCAAAGCACCTATAGACGAGCTTGAGCATTCAAAAGAAAGATAATGGTGCCATCCCTATAAATCGAAAGTCCGATTTTGAATGCGCTAATAGGTAAAGGCGCTAGGCCTCCGGCCAACTGTCCTCCCATGTTATAAGGATAGGAAAATTTGAAATTTTGAGTAATGGGGCGGAGCTTAAACCACTAAATAATTAATTACTCGGTTAATATGCATAATTGACATAGGGGTTCTTCAGCCAGAACACTTCATTTGGTCTCCTCTATAACATATTTTTTTTCGGACCTGACTCCCCCTTTAAAGGGGGAGTAAGGTTTCAAAATGAAAAAATATATGTTATAGGAGAGACCAAGTTACATGTTCTGGCCGAAGAACCCCTATGCCAATTATGCATATTAACTGAGTAATTAATTATTTAGCAGTTTAAGCTCCGCCCCATTACTCAAAATTTCAAATTTTCCTATCCTTATAACATGGGAGGACAGTTGGCCGGAGGCCTAGCGCCTTTACCTATGAGCGCATTGAAATTCGATCCCTAGTCTCATAGGGAAGGTAACTTGATCTTTATTTTGAAGGCTCAAACANCTAGTCTCATAGGGAAGGTAACTTGATCTTTATTTTGAAGGCTCAAACAAATCCGTAGGTGCTTTGGTTAATTTACAAACTCAATCGCAAAAAATTACTTTTTCTTCGCGCCATCGCGCGATCGCCGTTCTGCCGGGCCGAAACCCGCGACTAAGAGCCTTTGGGCAAGTTTCGGGTCGGTCGAGAGCCCATCCCCTGGCCATAGGACCGCACGAGGCGGTTCTGACTATGCGGGTAACGCTTCCTGCATGGCGTTCAGCGGAGCCCGCAAGTC
>JAGJRO010000539.1:0-25089 GCA_022832285.1 Lepidurus apus apus
CGCACAACACATGCACATGCATACAAAAATAAACCTAACGACTTTCCGTTTACTACTTGCATAGCTTAATCGACAGCTCGCCTGTCGTCTTGTTTATTACGTCTGTTAAGTTTTCGTTTACACGTTATACTAAAAATAGTGTTGCGTTAAAAAATTTCGGCGTTGCTGAAGAACATTTTCGGGAAAAACAAACGATCTGGCGGAGAAGCAACTTACACTACAGGCCCAACTAACGTGAAGACCATCCATGTCACTCGCAATGAAAAAGGTTAATTTTGGCGGACTTCCAGAAGCGTGGACGCAGATGGTCAACAGACAACGGACGTAAGCTTGTGTAACAATTCCAAACTATGATTTTTGGGAGTGAACTGTATTATAATTGCACAGGAAAGAAACAAGATAAGAATCCAGGAGCTGCAATATGGGAGCTTTAAAACTGCTCTTTAGCCATTCCTTTAAGAACAAAACCAATCAGCCTTTCAAACTCCTTAGTACTGTTGACGCAATTCAAAAAGAAGCAGACGCCATAGACAAAACCTTAGGTAATTATTGGCTATTTTTCTTCTGCTTATTTTCAACCCTTTCCTCTCACGCTGTAAACCATGAGCTTCTGTAATGCAATATTGCATGCCTCACCTTAGCCACTCCTTTGCTTGCTGCTGGCGTGAAAATTTGCCTTTTAGGCTTCCCACGCCTAACGATCACTTCCAAAGGTGCTTAAAACACAAAATAGGCCAGGGGTTCAACCTATTTTGTCTTTTGGCGCATCCAGGAAAAGAGACCCTGTTCAGGGTAGCCACGCCTCTTCCAGTTGGGACGGTGCAGGATCAACTGGTTCGTCAGATGTAAGCAACAATTAATAGGAAAGCTTTGAAGCCCGTTTTTAATTCTTATTTTTGATAGAGTGATGAGGCTGTAACCAAGTTTTCGGACCCGTCTGCCGAAAGTCATGCTGCTGATCCGACAGGGAGACCTTTAGTTCGCCGTAAAGGCGAAAAACCTGGTATGTCAGACCAGGAAGTAGATGCCACGTTTAAAAAGTGGTATCCATGGAAAACATCCTTTCCTCCGTTATCGTAAGATAAAAGAATTGGGAGCTGGGTAAGTAAATCCATTCATTACTAGACGTTTCTTTTCTTAAGAAATCTTATGAGGCATTTTCTACAGTTTTGTTTCGTTATTAATTAATCAATTCAAGTCTCTGTAACCTTATTTCTAATCCTTATTGCCTTTTGTAGGGCGTCCGGTACCGTTTTCATTGCGAGCGATAGGTTAGATTCGACTTCCGCCTTAAAAGTTGCTGTTAAAGATATCGACTTGTCCAAGCAACCCAAACGCGAATGATTCATACGAAATTATCATTCTGCGAGACATTGTCCATCCCAATTGGGTCAATTTCTTGAGCGCCAATTACTACGATGACCGTCTATTCGTAAGTTTTCTTAATTCACTTTCTCTCTTACTTTTTTCTTCATTTTTGTTGAAAAAACACTTGGATAAATTGATACAGGTTATCATGGAATTGATGGACGGAGCCAATTAACAGATGTGGTGATCGAAACAATCTTAAAAGAAGGCCAAATTGCTGGGATTTGTCGTTGGGTCCTTCAAGATGTTGCTTACTTACATGAGAAGGTACTTTTGGGCTAGAAATTTATATACTGTAGCTTGTAACCTTCCCTTTGATAGAACGTAATCCACCGAAACTTACAATCCGACAACGTTTGACCTTACTCAACTTTGGAACCGATTGGACATTCCATTGCAGCACCAAACTGATTCTACAAGCATTAACGATGGTTTGAAAAGGCTCCGGACATGCAGTAAGTAAGATACCGTCCAGTACTTTTACGAAATTGAGGCTTATCTATGACCTTTTTCCTAATTTCTGTGTTCATTAGGAAGAGGAATTCGAGTGTTGCAAGGAGTTAAGGCGGCAGAATCTGCAAGTCATCGTCGAACGTTTACTTGATGAATTAGAGAACTACTCGGACCGATTCGTGGTTGGTCCACATGCTCGTAGTTTGTATGGCCCGATGAAATCCGAGGAGTTGAGTGACAATTTGCTTGAATTGCACGAGATGGAAGTAGTCAAATACCAGAGTCTGTACGCGGCCCATAAGGAAATCTTTTTTAACAGTAAAATTGAACTTAATTTGAATCAACTGGCGAAAAAATTGCCAAGTATTTAATGTTTTTGTTATTTTGATTAGGTGAAACGTCGCAAAGATCTTTTTAACCATATGCTGGACCTAGAGGTACGGAACAAAGACCCAGATAGACTGTTGGGAAACCGGGGTTGTGCCTTATTGCTAGAAGAAAAGGAACGGAAGAAGATTACGAAGATTTACCCAAATGGAAGAAGAACTGGTTATGCTACACGATTACGAACAAACTTATGGCCAAATCTTGGTTATCTTTGATGCCAACTACAGGAAGTTCTTTAAGAGCAATGGGCCACGTACGATCCGACATGGAAAATAAGAAGCAACAGATGGTAATTAGATGACGGTTTTTAAGTATTTAATTAGTTTTACGTTTTTTTATTTTATTTTATTAGCTTCTCTTTTGACGAAAGAAGTGGGCATGACGAATTGGAGACAAAAAAAGTGGGCAGGGCTATTCTTGAAAGCTTTTTCGTCAAAACTGGCTTTCAATGTGGAAACGGGTCTCTCAGAAGTTGCGCTCTGAAGATATGGAAATCGGTTTTATTGGCGCCAACGAGATTTTCGTTATTACGTGAAGAAGAAGAATAGGTTAAGGAATACTTTTTGCCTAATAGCTACGTGATTTTCAGGTATTTATGTTTTGGTACAAAAAGAAAAAGCCAAACAAAATATTTATTTGATGTTGTTGCTAGTCGACAATTAACGGTAGCAATTTGAGGATATAGTCAACGTTTCGGAAGAAATCGTGCCACCTTTGTTACCGAACTACAGAGCCAATGACATGGCAAGTAATCCGTTGTTTTTATCAATTTATTATTAATTTAGAACCGCTAATGATAAAGTACCAGTATATAAAGAAATAGCTTGAGTTAAACCTTTTGCAAAAAATACCATTTTTATATGTAATTTGTAAAGAGTTTATTTCTCACTTGGCTTATCTTTAGTTAATTGAGTTATTTAAATTAGCTCTCTACAATTAAATTTTTTAAATTTAATTTAAAATCTCCTCCCATTCCCACCAATTTCAGAGAGCGCAGTTAAATTAAACAGTTGATAATCATTTATCATTATTGAATAAGTGGGTTAGGAAAAGTGAAATATTTGAAAACAAACTAGTTTCGTTTGCACGTTAATGCCCAAAAGCTCTCATAATGGCGCTCGAGTAGTATTCCGCAATCGGAATACAGCTGTGGCTGGGTCGCGTCCCCTAAGGAAGTCTCCCCTGTTGGTGTTTAGCGTGTTTTTAGGTGTGATAACCAGTGTTCTGGACCTATTAAGAAAGATTAGGTCAGATCAGATCAATAGGCCATTTTTTATCTGATCGGCGTTGACCCTAAATTGGCAGTGATCTGATCGATTTTTTCAGGAAATTTACCGATACCGACCGATCCAAAATCAGGCCGTCTAGTGGCCATCGTTCGAATTTTTTTTATTCTGTTTATATAAAATGATCTGATCTTTAACCTGATCTGATCGATTTGGATATTTTTGATCGGATCTAAATTTTCTGAAGTTTTGCAATTTTTGGTCTGATCGGGTTGACAGAAGTTGACGACGATCGTCGACGTCGTCAACTTCTGTCAACCCGATCAGATCAAAAGTGGCAAAATTTCAGAAAATTTAGATCTAATCAAAAAGATCCAAATCGGTCAGATCAGATCAAAGTTCCAATCATTTTATGTAAAACAAGAGTAGGAATAAACGGTGTTACAAACAGAATAGAAAAAATTTCGAACAGTGGCCACTAGACGGCCTGATTTTGGATCGGTCGGGATCGGTAAATTTTCCGAAAAAATCGATCAGATCACTGCCAANAGTAGGAATAAACGGTGTTACAAACAGAATAGAAAAAATTTCGAACAGTGGCCACTAGACGGCCTGATTTTGGATCGGTCGGGATCGGTAAATTTTCCGAAAAAATCGATCAGATCACTGCCAATTTAGGGTCAACGCCGATCAGATAAAAAATTGCCGATTGATCTGATCTGATCTTTTTTAAAATATCCAGAACACTGGTGATGACAGCTTAATATCGTCTTGAGTTTAGCCTCGGCTGTGGGAGGGTGGTTGGGCTTGGCTCGGTTCTTTGCCGTAAGTGTGTAGGATTTTGGGGTGGGTGTGAGATAAGGAAATATTGCTAGCGGCAAGAGGTGCAACACGGTTGTAGTTAAGCCTGGTTTATATGAACAGGGCGTCTTAGTCAGCTTAGACAACTTACAGCGTGCGCATGCGCAGAAAAGGCGAAAGCGCTGACTTAGACAACTAACAGGCCTTGACTTATAAGTTCAGCACTGCTGAACTTATCGCGCTTAAGTTGTCTTAGCCAACCAATCAGAGAATAGGTGGGCTGGTTCTTTCACTTTGTTTACTTTTTCCCCAAACATTTTACCTTCTTGTCTTTCATGTCAAAAATGTCTTTTGAAGAAAAATTAATTAATTTAGTGAGTCAGAATCGTAATTTGTATGACAAGCGTGACCGGTCGTACAAAGATGTAATTAAGACGGAAAACACATGGAAGAGAATTAGTTTGGAAGTTGGAGTCCCAAGTACGTTAGTTCGTCCTAAACTAGTGCAAAAGCACAAGTTTAAATACAAGTAAAGTGACATTAATAGATAGCAAGATTGTTTCTGAATCCATGTTGTCGGGGTTCGAGGTAAACAACTGAAACTCCTACCCCTTCCCTTAATCAACTTGCACATGTAAACCGGTTTGGCGCAAGTTGCTTGGATCAAGTCAACCCATTGGGTTAACTTGCTCCAGACGCCCTGTTCATGTAAACCAGGCTTTAGTGGCAAGAGGAGTAGCACGCTTTTCATGATAGTTTGTCCTAGAATACAAAGTTGATCCTTATTTCCACCGAGGTGTGCTAAGGTCTTGAGGCGTGCTACTGTCCCAAGAACACCAGCAATCCAACCTTCCGTTGGTGCAGCTTATTCGACTGTCGTCTTGTGTCAGAATAAGTGGTTTAAAAAGTACAACTTTTCGGATTTTTTTAAAAATTGTAAACCAGCGTGAGCATCTGCTCTTTGCTAGTCTGTATTTTTTATGTAATACAATTTTTGGACAAACACTTTCAATTATAATTAAGGACTTTTAACTTTGGGGCCATTTATAAGGATTATAAAATGGCCGTTTTTTCCATTAAAATAATTAGAGCATTTTTAACAAAGGAAACTATGGCAGAGAAAACTTTAGCATTGCAAAGGAAAATATCGGCTTTAAAATGTAAACGTAATTTTGAGGGCTCTTTTAGTAGAATTGTTCTCTGTTTATTAAGCCATCTGCAGAGAAAAAAAAATATGTTTGAGATCTTGATTAATTTTCGACATTACATTTCGATCTTGATTACTTCTAAACCTTCCTTTTCGGAATGTTTAGAAGTAATAAACGCGTGGGGAATATTCCCTTTCACTTAGACTTAATTTGTGTACCAATTTAACCTCTACATGTGCCAATTAAGCCCGTTCTTACCATTTTTAAGAATGATAACAGGCTGTCAGTTGCCCCACGGTCCAACGTTTAAACAACGTTTAGATTTTTCTAAACAAACGAAACGTTTAGAAAAATAAAGAATTTTTTTATTTTTACTTCCGTTCAAGATAAGGACGCGGCAATTAGGAGAGCTTACTGGCATACAATGGGATAGAGTACGCCGTTGAAATCGGCGTAATAAACTGCATGTGGTACGTGTTTGCTTCTGTCGGGAATTTTTTTGCACGAAAGTGGAAAAACGTCAGTACTTTCCACAGTTTTATTTTTTTTCTGGGTAAATTGGTTTTATTTCTCATTTAGTACTATTTAATTTAATAATATTTAAACATTATTCGTACAATGCATGCTAGCTTTAATTTCATAATAATGTATTAATAATTGTTTTCATTGAGTTTTTGTTTCTCTTGTCAAATAGGTTCCACCCAGAACAGCAAATTTTGCAGTGAACCAACAGCCTTTTGCAGCCATCGGGGTTGTGCTTTTGTTGAGTTTGTCTGGATTCTTCATAGGTTGTTGTAGCTGAGAATTTTCGTGTCTTGACACAAGGTGTAACAGCAGCTGCTAAAACTGTCGAGTTATTTTTTTCATCGAAGCATTTGACGTCGAAGTCGGCTATTACTAGGTGGTGTAGTAAGAGTCATTCAGGGTTTTTGAGGTTATTGATGGTTTCTGACTTACATGTTTTTTTAAAAAGTTAAATGCCGTCTTAGGCCTCGACTATTGACGGCTACTTTTTATTGAAATTTCAATACTATTACGTCATATAGTGTTTATGGTTTTGAACCTTTCCATGTAAGGAAGGCAAGTGCCATTCTTTTGCTCAAGGGTACTTTTCGGTTTTAATTTTTACATTTTTGACATTGTGTAAAGTTAGTGGCTTGGGTTAGGAGAGGTGACGGAATGTATGACGTCCGGAAGTTTTTTTTAAATTAATCTTTGGTTGATTAAATTCAAAAAGGCTACGGTATGTGGGATTATTGTGGGAATTGACAGAATTGTTAACGTGCTACAGTGTAAACGGTTTCTCCCCAAAATTCTTAGGAGATGTAGCGGTCTTTTACGGGGTTCTCAATTGTTTCCCGTCGGCTTTTCCCACTTTTCATTACTGCTTCTTTGATCCATTTCAGGGCTTCTGCTTGGCTTGTAGGAATATACCTGTACAGGCGATCGACAGGCGGCATCTTGCTTTCTCTGAGCAAGAGGTGTATGACTTGTGTCTTGGCTGCTTCGGTGGAAAATGTCGTAATAACCTATTTTCCATGAGCAGCTCGATAGTATATTATCCTAATCCGGCGCTAGGGGTCTCCGGTCAAGTGTTAGTTATGGAAATAGAGCACGCCTCCCAAATGGAAAGGCCCTCCTTTTGTTCAGGAACTCCCTAAACCCCAGAAACCCCCAACACTCCATACAAAACATCAATCCACTTGGAATTACGCCAATCATTTTCATTCCCTCCAATCCCTCTCAATGTCTTTGATTTCCACTCGACCCACGGTAGCCCCACCTCTCCCGCTGAATACATTCTTTTCCTTTATGTTCCCATTATTCTCATTATTTTTATTACTAGTGTAATTTTTTTTTACTTTTGTACCGCGAAAGCGGGAGCCACGTCTACCGGGTTGTTTTGGTCACCGTATACCTTGACCGCTTCCAAGATATCCGTTGTCGATGCTGCTTTTCAGGTGGTTGCTAGTACCTTATCCATACCGAGGTAATAGCGGGCTGTGGCTTGGGATGTCCAGCCCACGTGGTCGCAGATTTCCTTGGCCATCGCACTCAGCATTGCCAGTGATTATGCAGCCCGGACCTAACCCATTGGGGTGTCTCGCTCCCGTGGATCCCCAAATTATGCAGGCAAGCCTTCATGGGCCGCGTGGAACTGAAGGTACAGTACATGGCCGGCTCCTCGTTCGCCCCACTGCCCACCCCCGTACGGAAAAAATACGAGGATTGCAAACTGTGATTCCAAAATACGAGGATTCCAAACTGAAATTGGCCGCCATGCCCTTCCTTGATTACTTCTACCCTCGCTAATGACGCGGAACTTCCTGGCATAAACTCGTTCACGTTGTTTTGATTGTCTACAGCTTTGCTGAAACACGTCTACACCCTCATTGGTTTCTTTGTGACTGACTGACCTTCCGCCCACAGCGCCAGTATGGGAGATAATCCTCTCTCGACTTCCAGGCCCTACACTTGTGTGCGTACGGTACCCGTTACATTAAAAAACCCCTCTCGATATGCTTGTATTAAAGGACGTTGTCTCGAAACTGAGACGTTGAACCATGCATGGAAATAGCAGTGCAGTTTTGCGATGACCGTTAGCTGAAAAAAAGCGTGCGGAGCAGTTGATCGACTTCGGGACTATCGATAGTTTTCGAATCCTTTCTGCAATGTGGTTGGTCTGCTGCGACGAGGTTTATGTTTGTACCATAGCAGCTTAGAGTCATATGTCATGTCATGGTATCTTACTCGGCTGAATCACTATGAGGTTCCCAAGAAAAGAGAGGCTTATTTCCGCGTTCTGCTCGAGAAGTGGATTAGTTCGGTCTTCTCTTTCGCGAATTCCAGTCGGGTTCGTTTCCTCCACTTTTCGAGGGCTGACAGGTTGTTGGCTATGAGTTAAATATTTTTCTCACTGGTTGAGCCTGAGGTAGGAAGCAATTAATCGTCTGCAAAGTGTTGAGTGCTATTGCGTTTACGTTTGATGACGCTCAGTGACCCGTTGATATAGGCCAGTAAGGGAATTGGAGAGGTCGGGTAACCTTTCGTAACCTCGAGTAACCTTTCTGGATTGATTATGTCTTTTTTTTCTGACCTGCATGCCATTGTAATACAGTCGAACCCACTTAACTGCACCTCGGATAGCGGCAAAACCCGCGTAACAGCAAGTTTTGCTCAAGTCCCGTTTCACTCCCATTTAACACAATGGAGACTAACCTCGGATTACGTCAACTCGGTTAATGGCACAACTCGCATTTTGGCACGTAATTTTCATTCCCCGTTGGGTATCTTACAATGATGTACAGGTCTGTTTAAGAACAACCAACTAAGAACATGGGCAACACTGATGTCAAATTCCAAGAAAAGCTTCTGGGAGTTCTTACTTTAGCGCATTGCTGTCGGGAAAAGTCGAACTTGACAAAGTCAACTCGCTTGTCTCGACGGCCTGCCCCTTTGCTGAAACGTCAACCTCGCCAACAAAGCTCCGTGGCTCGTGGGTTTTTGCCCAGTCAGTTTTATTCTTAGATCAGTGTGTCCTGGCAGTTGTTTATACGTGTAGTGGCAGAAACATGTCTTTAAAGAAGAGTATAACTTTATCTCTAGCTCAGCGTGTTGAAGTGCTGTCACTCTTAGAAAAAAATAAAAGCCAACAGTTGATTGCCCAAAAGTTTTCTGTTGATTGGAGTGTGATTTCAAAAATAAAAAAATAAGGAAAACATTTTGGACAGTTGGGGAAAAAACTTAAATCCAGACCGGAAGCGAAAAAGAACTGGAAAATATAGTATTGATTTTACGCAATTGATATTTTTTGTTATAAATAAGTCACCTCGGATAAGCACAAACCCGCTTAACGGCACGTCTTTTGGTCGGTCCCGGGCCCTTGCTGTTAAGCGGGTTCGACTGTAGTAAGTTTAAATGGGATATATTAAGTTGTATTTATGAATCTGACTATAAGCTGAACCGGTACAGGTTGGCGAATAATTGGGTAAAGGTTCACTTGGGGTAGCTCGGGCTGAACGGTGGATTTATGTAGTCCGGACAGCGGCTTACCTTCTGGGGGGCTTCGGGCAGATGGCGCAGTGATGATCCTTTAATGGATATCGCAGTGAATCTACTTGGGATGAGAATACAAATAGGGTTCAATCTGGAGTTCACGAACAACTGGTACTTGACAAGTAACTCTGAGGTGTCTGAGACAAAACTTGCCGGGTTGGAGTGGGGCGAGTCGCGAGTTGTCGGCCGGTACTTATAGGCCAGCTCGCCATGTGGGAGACGAGCTAAATCGGTCTGTCATCGTAGGGGTATCGCTTAGTTCTTCGTTCCAAGTAGGCTCCCGGACCGTAGGCTGAAAGCTATATTTATTAGGCTACGCTTTAAGTTAAATTTGGGTTCTTGGGTATAGCGTAAGGCTGTTCAGGACTAGGCAAGGAGGCCCACGAGAAATTATAATCTCGGCACGAGGGTATCCTTGTCTTTCCTATTAGGGTTAGGTACATCTTAGTATTTAATTAACACTGCATATATGCATGTGTTTGGTATTAGTTCAATTAACTCTTCCTATAATATTGTCATTAAGTTCTAAATTGTCCGTGTTATAATTCTGCTCCTTAAACCATTCATGCTTTGCCGTTTCCAAGAAGCTCTTGATCTAGCCCGCTGTTTTAGAAGGAACTTCCATTTTCCCGAAGCTCCATCACCAGCTTGTCGTGATCCACATTGTCGAAGGCGCCTTTGGTATCCAGCAGTAGGGCCGTACGGTTTTCTGTCGGTAAAAACTTTTCAAGCACTGCATTGCTAAGTGTTGCAAGTGCGTCTGTTGTATAACTTCCTGGTCTGAAAAAGCATGGCATGTTTGACAGGAGTTGCCTTACTCCAGTTGAGTTTGCGGTCTGGAGGCCTTTTCCAACATCTTGGTAGTAGAGCGATATCCATAAAGGCCATCCGAGGTTATAAATGCCGTGCGTTCTTGGGCCCCGCTCTTTATAGAAAGGCAGGTGAAATAGGTGGCTCCATAAATGTGCTGGATATCTCTTGTCAGTTAGATCCCCCAAAAGCACTTTAAGCCACAGAGGGAAGGTCCGTATATAAAAGGCAGTTACACAGAAAATGCTTGAAAAGGAGGTCCTAAAGTGTGGAACCAGTGGTTCCGGTGGCTGGTTGGCTGTCAAGTAAGTATTGATATCGTTAGAAAAATATATCGACCAGAAAAGTTAAAGGGCAATAACAAATACCTTTAAAAGAAATACGATATAAAACGAATGTTGTGTTGTCAAAACGAATATACAGTTTTTAGTGAGTTATGTGGTTAAAAGAAAGGAATAGAGTATGAGTTAGCCAATTTTTTGCTTGTCAGGAGAATGTGAGGTGAAATGGCTCAGTAATCGATCTTTTGCCTGGACATCGATCCACTTTTTCAGACCCTCTTTCTTTACTCTGTTTGTAATCCGCGCTGGTTAGAGGCGTGGATAAACAGGTTCCGACCAATCAGCGAATGACCTCGAGCTTTTGAAAGTTAGTAACCAAAGGACCATAAGGTGAGGCCTGGACCTTCCCACTGTATACTCTGTGCTTAAAGCTAGTGAGCTCAGTTTAGAAAAGTATTCTTATTTGGTGTCATGTTGTTTTGTAAGTCAGGAAACGGCCATCCACCAGCGGGATGGCCTCCTATTAACCATGCGTGAAAGAGTGTTTCAAGTTGCTAAGTATCTTCTCGTTAGACTGCTTACTATCTCTTTTTCACTTTCCCTCGTAGGCTTACGCCTGTTGATGGTTCTTTTATTGATAACCGTGTAAATACAGTCACTTGTACACAAAACTGATCACATAAGGCAGAAGAGGTGAATCCTCTTCTAATCTAGCGTGGTTTTGGTAGAGGTGAGGGGGAGAGTTTGGGTAAGTTCGTAAGGAGTGGGGAGGGATAGTTGACAAGTTATTTTAGATCTTTGCTACTTTTTCAATTTCCTGCGCGAATTTTGACAGAAACTCAAAAGTTCTTGGATCAGACAGGGCCCCGGTATACACAAGTTCCACGATTTTTTCCGATAATAGATGGGGACACCGCTGTGTCCCAGGAGCGAAGGCCTATTGTGGTGCCTGCCAACAGAGGGCGAATTAGTCTGACACAAACACTTACTAAAAGGGAACGCCTACCTAATTTGCATGTCAGAAGTTACAAGTACGCTTTGTTGCGGTACCAACAAAAACTGTGCGAATATCATTTAGTGAATTTTTTTTATATGTGATCTTATTTTTTTGCTAAAAAATCATGGTAACTTTTGAATTTATCCTTCAATACTACCAGTGATATTCCAATTCAACCAGTTCTTTTAATCGAAAGACCCTTCTTGTAATAAAACTGTTGGAATTTCCCCTTTATACGCCAAGTCGCCTTCTCTTTCTCCCAGCAAGTGTTTCAATTGAAACGTTTCATTTGTACTCGGTTGCCTGATTCATGATTGTAAGAAGGCTATGTATGATTTGTAAGAATTTATAAAAGGAATGCTTATTTTTAAATAATACCATTCCAGTTTCGATACAGGATACAATAAGTGTTACAGTGTTCTCATCCATATGTTTTGGTTTCTGGCACCCTTATCTTGAAAAACTTACAACATTTAAAGTAACTGAACAGAATCTAACATAAACTAACTAAACGGGGCGTAATCCAAAAGGCGACGGGTCAAATAACAAAAAAGAACCCAACTACTGAACAGTAACAATTTAAACTTGTTACGTGAGCTATAAATTATGTGCATGAAGAATCATACTTCACGTAATGAAATTGTCAGTGAATTTTTTTTATTAAATATACATATTGTAAAGTGTGGTGAAATCGAAAGTAACTGCGAATAAAAATAAACTGTCCGTTTCAATTCAGTTTTGTCTCTTCGAGTATATTGGTTTTACTCCAACATACTGACGTAATTCAAACAGGTGGACCGGGACAAACGTGCTCAAGCAATGGTATATTTTTTGGTGGTCGGTTCGCACGATAATTTTTCGGCCTAACAGTGTAGCATAGTCATACTCAAAAGGACATGTCATGGAATTACGTCATTTTACACCTTGCAAAGCTGTCGTATCAGACAAATGGTCTTTCCGTTGCGACGATGCAAGGGTGTAATGCCAAAAATATGACCTGCGTGAACTTAGCATTGGTTATTTTTTTTTAATATTCAATACCAACGTAGGCTTCCGCCTATTGTTGGTTGTCTTTATTAAAGGTCTTTTTATTACATCGCTCTTTTAAGCGTATGATATAAACATAAATGAAGGGAGGTTAATTTAACCGGGAAGTGTACAATACTCCTAAATCATGTTTTTAGCTTCCTTAAAAAACTCGCAAACAGCTGGAAATTTTTTGACTGGTTAAAAGCGTCTCTGTGTTAAAATGTAGTTTGTGGCTACTTAATTGTCGTAAAAGAGTAGCTCTAAGTCTGTTCAGTCGTCGACAGTGGTAGAGTAAGTGGGTAATGTCCTGTCGGGTCTGGTCTTGGCAAGAACAACGATCGTTGTCAGTTTTCTGGACTCTTCGTAAGTAGGATTTGGTAGGGTAGTGGCCTGTGCGTAGCTGGATTAGGGGAGAGGGGGGCGATACCGTTTTTTTTCACTTCCTTGCCGTATGACAAGTTGCTTAATTCTTAAAAAATATAACTAAATGGCCGAAGCGTGCTTGTCATTTGGCCAAAGTTTGAGCTTCGTGAAACGCAAACTGGAAGAGCAAAAAAATCCGAAAATTTTAGTGCAGCTGCTTGAAATTTGACAGTTCAAGGTCGGTGACGTATATCTGCATAAGTTTGCTAGTTAAAAATTCCGCGTTTATAAGAACTTACAATATAGTTTCAAACCTAAAAGTATTGTTTGTTCCATGTTGATAGTGCAACTGGTTAAGAAGTAACCGCCATTTTGCCCCCCGTCGGTCTGAACGGGGTGATCCCGAACAACGATGGCGGGGCTATACCGAACGTGTTATGAGCATACGGTTCCGCCCGTGGTTCAGAACTAAAGCAATATTAACGTTTCTCCCTCAATCTAGTGTTGGATAATATGTTTTAATTTGTAACTAAAGCAAAGAAACCAAAGGGTAGGCAAAAAAACTGACTTTGAAGAAAGGGAATTGACGCTAATGTTCAAGTATTTTTGCTTTAATATCTGTGTTCCTTACATCTGAATACATCCGTTTTTGATAGAAACACATGTAATTTATCTCGTACTTCATTCTGGTACGCATCTCATAAGAAGTTCGAATGTAAAATACACGAAATTTGAATATGTTCGGTTTAGCCCCAAGCCCGTTCGGTTTCACCCCATGGTTGGGGCGATTTCGTCACATGAGAAGTGACTGCCTCGAGCTATTTTAAGGGCACAGTGACTTGGATTTTTTTTTACAAAAAACAGTCGTAGTAAACGAATAGCTATTCTTTCATATGCCGAAGAAATCAACTCGGTAGGCCTAATACCTTTTTCCCTGCAGTCAAAAAAAGTGAAAATCGTTCGGTATCGCCCCCCGCTCCCCTATTGTTGATATCACAGGCTTTGGTAGTTTCAACGTTATAATCGGTTTGTGTAATGGTCCAGCTCCAAGTTCTTGAAGGCAGTTTTTTGCTAACATCCAGAGATGTGTCCACTGGTCCATGGTATGTGTGTCGATTTTTTGGTATGCGTCTTTTTCGTTTAGTGGGGGATTTGTTGTAATTTATGGACCCCAAACGTTTGCTTTTTTGCTGTCGTTAATAACCCCCATCTTGTTGATCTTCTCACACAACTCTTTGAGTTGAGCATCTGAAAAGCTCGATGGCAGCTTTGTGTACTGCATCCCTGGCGCTATTTTCTTCTCGTCCCTCCCCACCGTCATGGCAATGGAGTATAGTTCTGGGTACTCTCTATGTTGAAGATCACTTGGGATTATTCCAAGATCTCCTGCATATTTGAACTTTGGCCCATTGAGCGTTCGGTGGTATTCAAATCTCTCCTTAAAACGAAGGGCCTCGTCCAGGACGACATCCTCGACCATGATGTACCTGATGTTGGGCTCCGAGATGATCCGATTGATCAGGTTAAGCATGGCCATACCGTAGTCTTGGTATACGAGGTTGATCTGCTAGTATATGCCTCTTTGAATGTCGTTGAGCTTTTCGGCATCAATCCCTTCAAAGAACTCGATGATAACCTTCTTCGCAGATGTGTCAGCAATGATGGTCGCATCAACTTGGCCTCAAAATGTAATGTAGCAACCGAATCTGTTAGGAGGTAACTCCAGCTTAGTAGAAGCTGTATTTTGTACTGCCCCCTAAAAAACAATTCACTCCCTTTTTATACACAAGTATAGGAGGCAAGAGGAGCAAACACAAGGGTCAAAAGGCAGAGAAAAGGAGTCAAGGTTCCAAGAAAGGTAAGGGTCAAGATTCAAGGGAAAAGGCAGAAAGGTTAATCAAGCAAAAAAGCAAACGTTTGGGGTCCATAAATTACAACATCCTCCCTACCTTGTAAAGAGGATTGGGTCCGAATTACAATCTATTCGGAATATTCTAATGGGTACAGACGGGTAATAGGGCGGGTACAACAGCCATTTTTTGTCTTGAGGCTTACAGACCTTGTTCGGCCGTCACGTCCCGGATGTAGTTCGGTGATACGTCCAAGACTCCAATGTTGGTGCTTGACATTATCTTCACGAATAATGACCAAATCATTGAGATTTACTGATTTTTGTCGTTTCGGCGTGACACCCTTCCATAACTCAGGAAGATACTCCCTTGTCCATCGCTTCCAAAACGAATTCATGAGCTTCTCACGATAAACAGCGCGTCTAGTAGCTTCCCGAGCTGTAGCTGTAAAAGCGTTCTCCTTTGGTGTTAAAGGTGGTAGACAAAACGGGTTTTCCGATCAAAAAATGTACTGGAGTAAGGGGATCTAATTCCTTAGGATCGTCATATAGAGATGTAAGAGGTCTTGAGTTGAGGGATGCTTCTACTTCGCATAGTACCGTCTGGAATTCGTCGAGTCCCACACTTGCCCTTCCAAGAGCCTTCTTTATCGCGAGCTTTGCACTTCGAATTAGACGCTCATAGAATCCTCCCCACCAAGGGGCACGTTCAGCAATAAATTTCCAGGAGATTCGGTAAAGAGCGGAAAAGGTTTGAACTTTTGAGTCGCGGATTCGATGGTATAGTTCTTGTAAATCCTTATTAGCCTTCTTGAACGTCAAGGCATTGTCTGAGTAGATGACTTGAGGATACCCGCGTCGAGACAGAAAACGCCTGAACGCCAAGATGAAACTAGGAGTCGTCAAATCCGGTACTAATTCTAGATGTACGGCACGTGTCACCGCACAGGTGAATAGGCAGATGTAAGCCTTGGTGGTTTCGGAGGACGACTTCAGAAAAACGGGACCGGCAAAGTCGGTACCGCAGACTTCAAAAGGAATCGTAGGGGTGATTCTATCCGCCGGAAGAGGGCCCGAAGGTTCGGCGTAGGGTAGAGCATTATACCGGTTGCAGGTGATACAATTCCTGAGAGTTTTCTTTACGACTTGTTTGCCGGTGACGATCCAGTAATGATACCGTATGAGAGCTAACGTGTCTCGGGGTCCGGCATGGCAGTTAGTCAGATGGTAGTACGACACAACCAACTGGGTGAAGTAATGGTTCGCTGGTAACAGGATGGGTGCTAGAAGTGAATCGTTGAGACGAGTACCAACGCGCAAAATACCCTCCTTGAGGCACAAAGACGGATTTGTAAATTGACGGATTTAAAAATTGCAAACGTTTGGGGTCTGGATTCAAGGGAAAAGGCAGAAAGGTTAATCAAGCAAACGTTTGGGGTCCATAAATTACAACAGGATTGAGCAAAATTGTCTCCAAGTTGCTTCTTGCCCGTTCGTAGCATGTAGTGTATCTCTTCCTTTTGGAACTTCTGAAGGGGTCGGCCATTTATCCCAGTTCCTGTTCGCAAAATTTCTTAAAAACGATTTCTCTAGTAGAAGACTTAGCGGGGGGAGGCCAGTTTTGACTTCCAAGGCTGTCGTTGGGGTGGATTTTAATGTTCATGTAATTGTTAAGAGTCCTTTTCTGTATATTTGACCCAATGGTTGAAGATTGCTTGGAGAAATGTTGCTCCAGGCTGGAAAGCCAAATCGTAGTTTTGAGATTACCGTGGCCTGGAAAAGAGTTTTTAATTGCATGCATGATGTGCTTTTTGAGATGTGGCTTATTTTGCGTATTTGTTGTAGGTTAAAATTGCACTCCGAAGCGGGGTAGCTGGTGTGATTTTGCCAATTTAATTTAATGTCGTAAATTAGGCCCAAATATTTAACCGTTTCTTTGGGGATGATTTGGATTTGGTCCCAAATCAAAGGGGATCTTTCTGGGTCCGTTTTCTTGAGAAATGTGTGAGGATAATGTCCCAGGGTAAAGGACGCGTTGTAAATTTGTTACACTGTCTTGCCAATTGTACTCCAGAGTTCTTTTAGGACGTTGGCTTGAATGGAGTCCACGCCTGGGGCTTTAAAGGGTTTTAGGCTCTGTACGATTACTAGAATTTCCTCGGGGGAGAAGGGAGCAGTCAAATCCGAGTCCTTGTGTCTTCCGTTCTTGGGAACGTGTGATGTTGGGGGACTTAAAACTGATGCATGAGACTTTTTTTTATAGGGGTTCCGCCAATTAAATTCTCCGCAATAAAACTAATTTTTGCTTTAGAGTCAGTGAATGGCTGTCCGTCTGCTTGTTTCAGGCGGTCTAGTTTGGTTATGGAATCTTTTTGTCTTAGATGTTTATTAAAATTCCAGAGAAACTTATTGTCAGGAGTCGTCATTTTGTCTGCCCAATATCTATCTCCTAGTAACCTAGTCCTTGAGCGGTAGCAGTTCCTGGTGGTTTTCCATTCAGTTTCGTGTTGTGGCTTTCGTGTAGTTTTGTAAAGTCTGAGTGCTTTGGCTGTTTGTCTGTGTAACAAGTCGAGTTCTGTCCTCCACCATGGGTTGCTGTAGTGTCTTGTAGTGCGTTGGAGAATGTTTTGGTGCATTGTCGTTCGTATTATGGATGTCAGTTTGGATGCAGCTAAGTCTAGGTCTCGTGGGTTGTTGAGTCTGTTAAAGTCGATGGTTTGAAAGGACGGCTTGTGCAGTGTCGAATCTTAGTTTTTGCCAGTTGGTTTGTTGGTAGCACCATGTTTTAGTGGGACAAGGACTGGTGAATGGGAGGTTAGTAGTGAGGCCACGTGATCAGATTCGTTTTAGTATTCGTCGTTTAAAATAGTTAAATGTACTATACCGTCCAAAAAAACGAGTATAGGGAAACCACAGTGGTTTAATCCTTACCCATGGGGTTAATTAAAAACGGCTCATTTTGAACCGGTTTGTCTAAAACCAAACCAAAACTTATAGAAAGAGGAATCCGTTTTTACCCTGAGCTGGAGGACAGAGAAGATACTCATCCAGAAATACATTAGGATTATACTTTTCTTAGTTTCGGTTCGGTTTTAGAGAGGAGCAGTTCGAAATGAGCAATCTTTAATTAATCCCATGGGTAAGGATTAGCCCACTGTGGTTTCCCTATACACGTTTTTTTTGGACGGTATAGTACGTGTCTCAGCAGTTGTCGTGAAGTGAGTGTCAGGTCTATTGTGGAAGTGTGGCCTCGTTCATTTTGGAAGGTGGGGGTATTCCACGTGTTGAGGAGTTGTAAGTCGTGCTTCGTAATAAAATCATGGAGCTCGTTCCCTGCTTGATCTGTCTTTTTGTCTTCCCACAACCAATGGTGAGCATTGAAGTCTCCCGTAAGGATGATGTTGTTTTATGTCCGATATTTGCTCCATAATTCATTTAGGAGGCTTTCACAGTTAGTAGTATGTCTTCTGTACAGTGATGTGATGATGATTGGGAGGTATTGGGGTACATTTAGTTTAAAAGTCACGTAGAGGTCTGAAATGTCGATGATGTTAAAGGGGCTATTTGGTCTAATTAAGCCTTCCGAGGCTGATTTACCTACGTTAAGTGATGAAAGGGCTTATCCAATCGCTTACTAGGCGAAAGACCGCTAAATTTAAAAACTTACTATATGTAAAAAAGTATAAATAACAATTTGAAAATTATCACACGTTTTTATTTAGTAAAGCAACAATTAATTAGCTACCATTTTCATATAAGACACATGCAATTCAACACAAAGAATTTCGATACCGAAGTTTCAATTTTAAAAGCAAAGCTGTATTTTAGTCCTTATTACGACTACTATTTGGTTATGCTCCCATTATTGTCGATACACGCATGCAGCCTCCGCTTTCCTTACTCAATCCCATCTCAATCTCAATCCTCTTCCCTATGTTTTTAAACTTCGTGGTCTTTCACCTAGTAAGCGATTGGTTCCAGCCCTTTCACCACTTAATTAAGGTAAATCAGCCTCGAGAGGCTTAATTAGACCTCTGTGATTTGCTCGGTACAGGTTTTTTTGCTCAGCACTGTACACGTAGTTAAAAAACTCGAAATGTTAGTGTTGGCAATGTTTTTAGGCGGTTCTATGATCACTATAGTTTCAACCAAACGTTTGCTGGCTTCTTGAGTAATTTCGAAAAGTTGATCGTAGTTTTCCCGGATGTTGTGGATGAGAATTTTGTGCCCGTACACTATGGTTTGCTAGTTTTTTCGTTTTCTATTGCGGTTCTTCTTGTCGGACAAGTTGGGTCAAAGGAATAGTGATCTCCTTTGCAGTTGACGCATTTCTTTGTGGTCTTTGTGCAGGATCTCGTGTCGTGCTTATCCGCGCACTTTGCACAATTCGCTGTTTTGGTGCAAGAAGAGGCCATGTGGTTGTATTCCTGGCAATTAAAGCATTGAATGACTGCTGGGCGATGAATGTCTTCTACTTGCACGACTTTGTTAAAAGCATAGAGGCTTTCTTTTGCAACAAGCTCTATTGTTTTCTTTCATTGATGAACATGCAATGATTATGGAGCCAGAATTTTTAGTGCTTTGTTGGTTGAGCCAGTGAGCGTTGGTGTGATTGAAGATAATAGAGTTTTTTTTGGTGAGTTCTGTGCCGATGTTTTCCAATGATTGGTTCCTGGGGAGTTGATGAATTGCTATTTTTGTGTTCGGTGTCACCGTCTTGACCGGGCCAAAATGAGGTAGAGTGGTTGACTTAAGTAGTGAGTCCGCTTTCTGTTTGTCTTGTTTTTTTTTAATGTTATGGCAAGTTTGCCCAAGCGTGTTTTTCTTATGAGGACTGGGCTTGGCGCCACCGAATCACTGCCACGAAGGTCTTCTTCTATAAATTGTACAAGCTTCTCTGGGTTTATTATTTCACTCTTCTTGGATGCGTCTTGCTGTTCGATGATTAAACTGACGTCCTCTTCCGGTAGATTGCTTGGTCGCGCCTTTTGAGGCTCCGCGGGAGTTGGAGTAGCTGTATTAGTTGTTTTGGGCCGAGATTTCCTTTTCACCACCTGTGACCACTCGTTGGTGGTCACAGGTGAGGATGTTGGTGATGGTGGTCACAGGGGTGTGGATTTCGTTGTGGACGGTAGTTGTTTTAGAATTAAATTATTTGCGTAGTGATTGCATTTCTGAGGTTAATGCAGAAACTTGTTGAACTAGCAAATGGTTACTCTCTTGGAGAGTTAGAATCATGGCTAGTAAGGAGTCGAAATTGTACTCCTCCGGGTGTGATCTTTTCCGCGTTAGGTCGTCTGGGGTAGGGGATAGAGCTCTCTTGTGGCCATGGTGCAGAGTTGTGTCGTTATTACGATTTCTACACTTTTTGCAGTTCTTAGCCGCAGGGCAGTCTCGTCCTAAAGAGAGTTTGCATTTTTGACATTCTACATAGGTAGTGGTTGGGTCTATGTCAATTTCTTCGGCGGACTAGAGGTAGGTCAATTTTGGTATTTTTCTTGGGCGAGTTCACTGGTGACCTCGACAGGTTAGGCATTTTTGGGTGGGGCCGAAGCCCATCAATGTTTGGATTCTCTTATTTTAGTCTTTAGATAACGAGTTTTAATTTTAAAATAACGGGAACTGAAAACAGAGTAACGAATTGATAACTTCATGTAAAACCTAAACGAGGGTTCACTTTAATTAACTAAAGAAAACTGAAAAGGCAGGAGCACGGGAAATTTGCGACTGTTTGCTTTGAGCTACGCCTGGTTATTATTATTATTATTATTATGACTTTTATTTCCTCTCACAAATTTTACATTATTGTGGTCACGTGGTAAAACCAGATCTCAACAAGAGATCACAAAATTTTACCCAAGCACCTTTCGGAGAATGCGTGAAGTACCCATAAGTGCTATTTTTTGTATTTCTCCGGCTGACGGGTGACCAGGGAGCATATTCAGGGTTTGATCAAAATTTTTCTTTCTTGTACTCAAAGCTCCGATTACCACTGGCAAAGTCTTCGTCTTGCAATTCCACATCCTGCTAATCTCGATTTCCAGGTCTTTATATTTGGAGATCTTCTCTGTATGTTTCAACGCGATGTTCAAGTCATTAGGGACAGCAATGTCAATTAGCAAGCAGGTTCTCCCTCTCTTGTCATGCAGCACTATATCTGGGCGGTTTGCTGCAACTGTTCTATCAGTTATTATTGGGACATCCCATAGAATAGTGACTTCATTAATGGTCTCAACTTTCTGTGGCTGGTGTTCATAATATTTTTCCGACACTTGCTTCCCCAGCTTCTTACATATACCCCAGTAAACATAGCCGGCTACTCTATTATGTCGGTGTACGTATTCACTAGGTGCAAGTGCAGTGCAGTCCGCGACAATGTGACTTATATGCTCTTCCGCATGGTTACACATTCTACACTTGCTATCCACATTTTGCTTCAGTATGTTCTTTTGGTGGTACCTAGTATTAAGTGCTTGGTCTTGAGCTGCTATGATTAGGCTTTCCGTCTCTCCTTTAAGGCTGGAACTGCGAAGCCACTGCATAGTAGCCTGTTTATCAACGAACGGTCTTTCCATATCTCGAAAAAATTGACCATGCAGCGGTTTGCTTTTCAGCACTTCCAGTTTCTCTTTTTCCATATTGTTTTTCATTTGTAGACTAACATTCTGAGCTTCAGTTTCTTGCATTGACAATCTTTCCTTAATTTTTCGTGCTTCTTTCTGAAGAGAATACTTCACTTTGCTAGCATCATGGACTCTGACTAGCGGCGTTAATTTGTCTCTACCCAGTTTAATATACTCGCTGAGGCCAACAATGGCATCTTCATAAGCAGATTCAAGTTCAATCAATCCGCGTCCGCCATTTCGTCTCTTAATGTACAGCCTTTCAACATCAGCTTTCGGGTGATGGATGCCTCCGATGGTTAAGAGCTTTCTCGTTTTTCTGTCCATATTCTCTGTCGATTCGCAACCAGTCTACTATTCCAAAGCTGTAGGAGACAACTGGAACAGCTAAGGTATTTATGGCAGTGATTTTGTTCTTAGAGTTTAACTCAAGTCTTGAGAATTTGGCGTACTCGACGGTAGTACTCTTTGTAGTATTATTTTTTTTTCTCTTTCTACCGGCGTAGGCTCGCGCCTATTGCCGTTCACTATATTTCAAGCATACGATTCTCGATTCTACATGCGTTGTCAATAATCCCAGCACAAGGGTCACGTACCGGGTAGTACTCAAGATACTACCCTTTCGGGGGGGGGGAGGGGGATGTACAGGTATAAGGTGAGGGGAAGAGTTGAGGACACAGGTGCAGGGAAGGGAATATCATGGGAAGGGTGAAGGGAGGGCATCGGGTAAGGAAGGAAGGTTAACAAAACTTCACACTTTGATTATGCCAATCGCATAGTTTCACTGCTTGCCTGAAGAAGGTGACGATGGCAGGAAAGACCTTCTCCCTCGATAGCATTTCACTGGCGTTGAAGTGGATTTTTGATCTGCTAAGTTCGCGAAGGAGGATAGCTCTTTCCTTGTTTAGTCTACGACAGTGGAAGATGAGGTGAGAGAGGTCTTGTCTAGCTTGGTCATGGCATGTACACAGATCAGAATCAGTTCTCTTAATACGTTTAAGGTAGGTCTTGGTTGGGAAATGCGTAGTTCGTAGCTGGATGATTTTTGAAATTGCGCTTCGAGGGAGGTTCGTGTACATGATACCTCGATTTCCCGGGTTTGTTAGCAAATCATGAAGTGGACTCTTGCACGTACCCCATCGGATTGACCACTGATCCATAACTGAGCATTCGATGCTTTTCACAGCCCCTTTTAATTATTCTGGCGGAGACGACCAGGCTTTAGCCGCAAACTACCTTGCTCTCGCTAGGCACTTGGTGTACCGTTTGCGCTTTGGAATGACTTCAGGGATGGGCCATTCAGTCCATTTCCTTGAGGCGTAATACTTGGCTGCAGTCTTCTGAAGAAGCAGATCGAATGGTAACAGCTCCGTCTCCACCTCTAAGGCTGAAGAGGGAGTCGTTGAAAGGGCACCTGTTATAGATAGCAGGCCCCTAATGTAGATGTGGGTAAAGGGGTCTGAGCATGGTTGAGGAGATGTTACACCATGCGGGGTAAGCATATCGCGCCTTTGCTAGGACCGATGCTTGAAAGATGGAGCGAAGCTGTCTGCATTCAACAGATCTTGAGATTTTGGTCAGCAATGACATTGTTTGAAGAGCCATGGAGCACTGCGCTGCCTGATGGTTAGCGTGATGTTTCCAGGCCAAGGTATCTCACAGCGTCTTTTGGGTACACGATAGAATTGTTCCATTTTAGCGGCGCCGTTTCTTCCTTATGTCTACGGGAGAAGTGGATTAGCTCAGTTTTGTTTTCCGCGAACTCTAAATGCAGCCTTTTCCCCCACTTCACGAGGGTATTGAGGTTGTTGGCTAACAGCTTGACATTCGTTTCACTTGAGGTACCGGACGTGTGAAGGAGGAGATCATCTACAAAAGCCTGCACATTTAGGCGCTTCCTTTTAATGATGTTCAACGCGCTGTCAATGTACACCAAGAACAGCAGGGGAGAAAGCGGTGATCCCTGTGGTATGCCTTTTACTAATGAAAATAAATCGCTTTGGTCATCTCTGAAGACAACGAAATAATTTCGGCGTTTCAGGAAGCTTTCGATCCACGATACTATGTTGCCTGGGGTCTTAAGTTTCCGAAGTTCTTGAATGAGTTTAGCGTGGTTAACGTTGTCGAAGGCGCCCGTTATGTCGAGTAGTAGCGCGGTGTGAACCTTTCTTTTTTCGAAGCTCTGTAGCACCGAATCCGTGAAGTTGACCAGCGCGTCTGTCGTGGATCTGCCAGGTCTACATCCCCATTGCATGTCAGACAGCGCGTTGTTTTCCGTTAGAAACGCTTTGAGGCGATTTGCGGTTGCTTTCTCTAATAACTTCCCTAGTACTGGAAGGAGAGATATGGGACGAAAGCTCTTGGCGTTCTCGTAACTTGGTTTTTCAGGCTTGGGGAGTGGAATGATTTTTGCTGTCTTCCACACATTAGGGTAGTGACCTAGCCTAAAAGAAGCGTTGAAGATGTCCAGGACATATGGACCGATGATTTTCCAGGTGCTTTTTAGGACTATAGCCTGTATGTTGTCCATTCCTGCCGCCTTGTTGGGTCGTAGATCGTTTAGGATCTCCGTAATTTCCTCAATGGAAAACCACGCGTCAGAAGTGGAGGTTCTCAATTGCTTAGATATGATCTTATGACGCGACGTCTTTTCAGGCATCACTGTACCGTCGGCTAGTACCCCATTCAGTAAGCTTGTTGCCATACAGTTAAGTTTGGATTTGACATCTGGAAAAGGATTGCCATCTGCTTGCTTTAATTGCTCGAATCGGTTGTTGCTATTAGATCGCAGGTATCGATCTAAGTTCCATGCAACTAGAGGACTTCATCTGCGCCATCCAAAATTGTTCTTTCCGATCCCTGGTTTGCTTGCGATAGAGGTTACGTTTTGATTTCCAAACCTTTTCCCTTTGTGGATTCCTATAGGCGCGGTATAGCCGAAGTGCTGCTGAAGCTTCCTTTCTCAGTTGACGAAGTTCTCCATTCCACCACGGCTTATTCCGGGTAGATTCTGATTTTGTTGGTATGTGCATGTGCATTGCCTCTTGAATGGTCGTGGTGAGTACTCCGACCGCTGTGTCAACCGCCTGTGGGTCTGAGAGGCTCGAGAACATCGAACGTGCACTCAGTAGACTTGACGACACGTGGGATCGTAGGTTGCTCCAGTTTGCCCTGCTGTAGCACCACGTGGTCATGTCTTTGCGGGGAACGTGCGTTGTGAATAGGAGTGCAATTGCCTTGTGATCGGACTCATTGTAGTACACGTCATCGTTCAACATGCTCCACTCAACTTGTGTATTTAAATTCGCAGATACCCACGTGAGGTCTATGGTAGACATATGCCCACGCTCGTTAAGGAAAGTTGGTGTGTTCCACATGTTTAACAATGTGAGACCATGTTCCGTGACAAAGTTATAGAGCTGCGTACCAGCAAGGTCCGCGGCTTTGTCCTCCCACAACCAGTGGTGGGCATTAAAGTCCCCGGTGACAACCATACAATCGTTTTGACCATATTTCCTCCAAACGTCGGAAAGTAGATTTGTAGTATCAGCCGTATGTCTCCGGTATAGTGCAATGATGGTTATGTGATGGGTGCAAGTTCTGGGTAACTTCAGTGCCACATACAGTTCTGTTATTTCCATTATGTAAAAGAGGCTGTCCCTCTTTTGGAGGAGTAGCACTCCTTTGTAGCTGAGGGG
>JAGJRO010000546.1:0-25655 GCA_022832285.1 Lepidurus apus apus
TGAAAAGCGATGCGAAAAGACAAATCCACAGAAAGTGAATCACTGAGGCTCTTAATCAAGACTATATTTTGTTGTGGGATTTTACTGCAATGAAAATTTGCGAGATTAACGGACCGGCTAGCGGTTAGCGAGAATGGGAAACGATAGAACAAAAAAGCCTGCTTGGGTTTGCAGGCTAACTTAGCAGACGGGAACATTCATTATTGGGCAACAATGAAATTTTCCTGTTGCGGACTAGGTAGACCGAAATTCATTCTTGTCAACAACAATTTTGGGGTAAGGTTACCCGTATTATGTATGCGTTATACTCATAATAGGGGTGCCCACTCACTTTGGGGCTACAGCTACCGGTTTCGAGGGCTGGTTCCCCGTTGTTGAGAGGGAGAACCCTATCTTTGGGGAGAGGTACCCATCTTGAGTAGTAACTACCAATTTTAGCCTGTCGTTACATAGCGGTTTTAGGTCCCCTTTTTAACAGTGTTCGCCTTATGGTGCTTTTGNCGTTGTTGAGAGGGAGAACCCTATCTTTGGGGAGAGGTACCCATCTTGAGTAGTAACTACCAATTTTAGCCTGTCGTTACATAGCGGTTTTAGGTCCCCTTTTTAACAGTGTTCGCCTTATGGTGCTTTTGCGATAGATGTCTCGAAACAGATCCGATGTTCCAATACCGGACGTTGCCTACACGCAGGCAATTCAGGTTGGCCTTGCAACGCAGACACTTTATGGCAGCTATTTTCTTGCCTACTAATTGCTCTTCGCTTGGAAACTCGAAGTCTTCCGACACGAAATGAACTTTGTCTTGGTTTGCCTCGACCCATGCGTTTGCCTTTTTTGCAAATGTATAAATTCGGACAGGCTTCGCAGCCGCAGCAGAACCCGCTGAAGAAATTGTTTCGGACGCATCTGCCGCTGTTTGCGTAGAAGGTCCTGGACTATTCAGATTCTCGTGTACAGCTGATTTTTTTACCGAATCTTTGTAGCGGGGCTTCTTTGATAATGGTTCATAACCAGCAACCCTTTTCTTAGCGTATTCTACAGTCAGGGCCGTCTTAACACCCCCCGTGGACCCCCGGTCCAAGTTTCAAAATGGGCACCTTAGTTTAAACAAGCCGGCGCGGGAGCCCCGGAATGGGTTGGCGTACGTTGGAGTAGGTTGGTGTAGGTTGATAGAGGAGTTATGACTGTTTTTCTGTATCGGAATGTAATCGGACTGTATTTCTTCTCATATGTACTGGTTAGAAAGTATGAACTATATAGAAATTGTTATGATAGTTTGGACAGTGAGAGTTCCAGGATGCAAAAGGTCGTTTTCGAGCCTATTGCGGGATTCCGAGGCGTTTGTGGATATGTGAGTTGACTTGTTTCAAATATGGAGTTGGAATAGCTGGGGCTGCGAGCCATGGGAAAGGTCGACGTGTAGGATTGCGTCTGTAATATATGAAACAGAAGCGAGGAGATGTTTGGGAGTTTCGTGGAGATGTTCCATAGATCGAGTTGCGCGACTAAGGATTCTTGTTGTTGTTGCGTGGAGGAGGTGGTGGATTTCTGATGACGTAAACTGGGGAGCACCGAAGTTTGAATATGTCTATGACTTGCATAGGGATAGTGTATCCTAGCGTCTCTTCCCTCGGGGAAGATGTTTGTGGAATTTTGTGGAGTGTCGCCTCGTTGTTAATGATACATTAGCAACGTCAGCTCACGATGTACTACCGTTTAGCGAAATGATATTGTAATACTATCCTGGTGAAGGTATGGCTGGGGTCTACAGGAGTGGCGTTGTTCTTCTGCAATATCCTTGATGTCTCCGCCGTTGAACTGTTTCCAGATCGGAGTAAATCGATAGTGTGCTGTATACAGGTTTTCGTGTGTATGTTGGTTGTTGTATTCCTTCTTGGATTGTAAGAGTCTATGGTATGGATTCGGTGATGAGTGGACGTCATTAGGGGAGGCCATGTGTAATGGGCCAACGTTGCAGGTGACTGTTCGTAAGGTTGTGAAGCACTTGGAGTTAATGTGTGGATGTGAAGAATGAACTGGGTATAGATACGTTAGGGACCTTTGAATAGTAAGCATATACTGTTGTGATAAGTATAATAGGTTCGAGACACTCCGTGTGCCAAAGAATGATTATGAAGGCAAGTACGATGAATGTAAATGTGGGCAATAACGCTGTTTGCATTGGATGTTGGAATGGAAGGTCGGCACTCCGAGCCGTGGTAACGGTCGTCGTGTAGGATTCTGTTCAATATACTGCGTCTGCAGTATATTGAACAGAATTCAGGAGATGTTGCGGAGCTTCGTGAAGATGTTTCGTAGGGCTATTTGCGGGACTGAGGATTGTTCTTGTTGCGTTGAGAATGTCGTCGTTTTTTGTCGACGTAAAGCGGGGAACACCTAAGTTTAAATATGTTTAATAAGTTGGACATGGAAAAGGGTATCATACCGAATGGAATCTTTCTTAGCACAGGCTTATTGTTATGATACATTAGGATCATCAGCTCATAATGTAGTTGTTCAGCGAACTGAAATTGTAACGCCGTCCGGTGAAGGTAAGGCTGGAATGTAGAGGAGTGGCGTCGTTCTTCTGCAATGGTCTTGATGTTTCTGCCGTGAAACTGTTTGCAGGTCCAATTAAATCGATGGAGTGCTGTATGCAACTTTTGGTACGTGTGTTGATTACTGTGTATCGTCTTGGAGTGTAAGAGTTGATGGTGTTGATTCGATGTCGAGTGGATGGGATTAGGAAAGGGTACCCTGAAATGCTAACCATATAATCTTGAGATAAGTATAATAGGTTTCAGACACTCCGTGTGTGAAAGTATTATTATGAAGGCAACTAGGATTGACGTAAATGTGGTCAATAGCAGTGTTTCCATTGGATGTTGGAACCGAAGTCAACTGACAAAAATGATGAGTATTCGATAAGAAATTGATAACTGCGTTGTTATATGAAGTGTGTAGTAACCAGTCAATATTGAAATCACCTAGTATTACGATGTCTTCGATAGTGGGGTATTGTTCGAAAATGGATTCGAATGCAGTTATTACGCTATGTGGTGTTGCTGTTGGTCTGATATAAACCCCGATGACTAGCACATTGAAATGAGTTATGAGAGGGTGACGGTTTCTATATCTGTGAAGTTACGGAAGGTGACATTCTGAGTCTGAGATACATTTTTATAGAAAACAGCCAAACCATGCAGTGTGGGAAATAGGTGATTGACTAAAGTATCCCGTAAAACCTGGTAATGTTATGGTAGGTAATGCCTGAGAAGAATAGTCGATGCGGGTTTCGGAAAATATAATAATATCAGCTGTAATCTAATCAACTAATGACAAACGTCATTAATATGGGAGCTTAATGACTATATTTAGGTATTGAACTTTGAACCCTGGAACGTGTTGTAAACTTTGTGTCTGAAATGGGAAAGGTTTTGCTCTTAGACGCTGCATTTCAATGTGAACTTTTGGAGATGCACATATTTTAGTAGGTGCTAAATCATGAATGTATAGACCCTCTGTATTTCGTACTCGACTTAAAGCGACATAGTGCATACCCGGCATCGAGTTTTTACTGTTTAAATTGACTACAGCAGATTCCATGGTATCTCCTTGAGCCCTATGAATAGTTTTGGCTGAAGCCTGTTGTAAAGGAAACTGGGCAGGCTACGGTGAACTTCAAACGTTTTAGATACCATAAATAATTTTGTTAGAGGTAAAATAGGGACCCAATTGGGATCGGTCGATGAATTGTACAAATACTTTTTATTGGCCCGCAATTTGCTTCCAACGGACAAATCTTGAAATGATAACCAAATTACGCCTGATAGGTATAATCCAATTACTGCTAGTAACTTAACTATACCGAATGCTCCATTTGTCAAGCCATCGTCTGTGTCAATGTTGCTTGTCAATTCATAGGGTAATCCACAAGCCATAACTCGCAAGCTGGTATGCAACTGAGCAGTAGATCTGCCTGAATCGAGGCGAGCTATTTTTTGCTTAATATCATCGAATTTCATCCTTCCTTCATTACGAATAACTCTGTCTTTCGACGGAATTTCTAATTTATGATTTGTACACTTATAAACGGAATTTTTATAAGAGTCAACGTCATTATTTTTAATGAATAATCTCGGAACAGTTTGTGGACATTCGGACTAGAGAGTACTGATACGTCTGGTTAAAAGTATTTCTATGTCTGATGGACATTGCTTTCCTTCTCGTATTCTATTTAGAATTGCGGCAAATTGTTGACTATCTTTTTGTCGCATAATTTCATGTAATTCAAACATGACAAAGTTCTCTAACCAAATATTTGGTTCCAAAACGGATAAGTCCTTGTTGTTGTCTGATTTGTTGGAGAATAGTTTAAAATTCATTACTGGAGGTAGTTGGTAGAGGTCACCAAATGCAACAAGGGAAACGCCACCGAATACAGAATTGGATCCTGTAATAGCTTGTAGTCTGAAATTTACGGCATCTAGTAAATTCTGACCTACCATTGATATTTCGTCATTAAGAATGAGTTTAATAGTGCCGTATTAATTTTTTAACTGGATGAGTTTCTCAGACGTCAAATGATCGTTACTGTAATGCTTGCTAGGACTTATTTTTATAAAGCACTGTGAATCGTTTTTCCGTGAACGTGAAAGGCAGCTTTACCAGTGGGGGCCAGTATGAATACTAATTTAGGTTCTAAAAACCGCGAGTGTGAAGCTTTGGAGGAAGCCCTTCTCTTAGAAGAAAATGTACATTTTTTGATTAATAGTAAATCGGGGGCTGTGACAGGCGTTGGTTCTAGGTCCGAATCGGATAGCGTGGATGTTCAAGGTGCGTCTGGACAACCTAGAACGGCTGAGGGTACTATTATGTTGTAATGTTTCTCTACTAGTCATTATTATACGCTTACTATTGTGACGAGAAAAATTACATTTTTTTTGTAATATGGGTAAATAATGACATTTTATTACACTTTTACGTTTTCACATAATGAAATACCATTATCATTCACAAGATAGATACGATTACGACACGATATAGCTATGATTCACGTGTTAACTTTGCTGGAACTTAATATTGTCCTTCAAAGTTCCTTAGAAGAGGCAATTCTCCTAGAACACCTCCACTTCTTCCTCAATGCGAAATCGCGTGCCGTGACAGGCATCGCGCATAGGCAGAATCGGAGAGCGTCGAAGTGCAGCAAGCATATGTACTATACTGTCCCCAAAAATCGACTATAGGGAAACTATAGTAATCTAATCCTTACCCATAGGATTAATGAAAGATTGCTCACGAAAGAAAGGGAATGTTTTCTCTAATTTGTGTAAATAGTGAAATGCAATTGTAATATTACAGTAGCTAGTTTAAGCATTGATCACTGTGACAGCTATTAGAATGAAATAGTAAGAAAAGAACCACCGATTAGGCAAAGAACGCCTCTTCTTGGATGTTGGAATGTTGGATGTTTCATATTGATTGTTGAATATTGGAATGTTGGATTTTGGATGTTGGATGGACGTTGAACGTTGGAATGGATGTTGGATATACTTGAAATTGTTGAATGTTGGATACACAGTATAGAGGTTTACACAGTATGGTAACAAGGGTATCCTTCCAATGTTAAGGTTTTCTGACAACTCTCTCGGTCTCAAGAGGATATGTGGGTACTAAAGAACATAGGAGGAATGGATTCACAGACTTACCCATGTACCCACCNGGTTTTCTGACAACTCTCTCGGTCTCAAGAGGATATGTGGGTACTAAAGAACATAGGAGGAATGGATTCACAGACTTACCCATGTACCCACCATGCAGGCATTCCTAATCTTCTAGAAAAAGGGTTCGAGAAGAGAACAAAACATTCACAAAACGGGGCTGGTGACCTTTCTCTCGGGTACTCTAGGGAGTTTTTGACTGCCGTAAGGCCCGACCTGCATTGCGCTTTGTAAACCGTCGTGACCTTTTTTGAACTTCACTGGGAGGTTTTCGAATGTATACCCTTTGATTTTCTGGCCTTTTACCTGAATATTACTCTGGGGATCGAGAAGGTCGTCAGAAAACCTTAACATTGGAAGATAGCCCTGTTACCATACTGTGTAAACCTTTATACTGTGGTTGGATATACTGTTGTGATAAATTTGCAACACTACATGTGTGCCAAAGAATGATTATAAAGGCAAGTACGATGAACGTAAATGTGGTCAATAGCGCTGTTTCCATTGGATGTTGGAATGTATGTTGGATATGCTTGGAAATTGTTGGATGTTGGAATGGATGTTGGATGGATTTTGGATGTTAATGTTGGATGGATGTTAATGTTGGATGTTGGAATGGATGTTGGATAGACTTGGATGCACTGATTAGACAAAGAAGGCCTGCTTAAGCCAAACCAAGAAACCCAAATGGGAGATTAGAATTAACAATTGAGCACTCTTTGCACAGGGACAGCGTACGAAGTTTCTTCCCTGCTTCAAAAGCACATGAACTACCTAGAACGACCAAAGCTTGTTTGCTTAGGACACTATTTGAACAGGGACACAGGAATGTGAAATCCCATTTGAAACGCCCTGAGATTTTTATTTGCACAGGGACATCAGGAATGCCATTTGAAAAGCATAGAAGCTTTCTTAAACGACCGAGGCACGCTCACTAAAGGTTTGCTTGCCCTAAGGGCAAAACGCCAACCCAAAAAGGGCCCCTAAACAGGTCAGGTTCGGGCCCCCTAGCACCGCGGGCCCCCGGTCCATGGCCCGGGTGGACCATGCCTTAAGGCTCCCGTATACCTTAGCTTATTGATACTAAACTCTCACTTGATGGCGTTGGCGTCTGATGTTTTTTTGGAAAGCCTTGCATAAGACAGTGAAAACAGGGTCGCATAGCACAACGGCGCGACTTTTGAACAACCTTTGAACGCTGCTTTTGCTTGTGGGCTGTGTAAGACAATGAGACAGACCAAACAAAACTTACGCTACCTTATTATTTCAATTGCCACGTTTCAGCTTACTAAATAAATAAAGCTATACTCCATACCTCTAATTTACCTTATCAAAGAAAGCAGAACAATAAAAAAAGACGGGTTCATTGGTCTTCACTGTGAAAAATTTTAACCGGTTAATGGTCGAAAGCGCTACCGAAAACCGCGGGTCCCAGGATGGGGCTATTTTTCTACCATTAACGGAGAATGGTAGCGTTCCCCTATAATCGGTATACAAAACCCAATAATAGAAGTTTGGTTAACTTAAATTTGAAAGATTTCAGTACCAAAAATTGTGTTTATTATATATCAAAAAAAGAGCAAGGGACCTAATAAATAGTAGACGATATACTATAAATATGGGCAAGACATCCCTTTAATTAGACGAAGGAAGTACCATTAATTACTCCTCATTTCAGGTAGGCATTCAATTGTATTGCATTTTTCCGAACCTTTACATTGCTGAAGGTTTCGGTGTTAAGGGACTAATTAGACAACGTATCACCAACACGAGACAATCAAAACGTCAACGACATAAATGACAAAGCTAATCAGCACAAATAAAAACGCTGTCATTTGTCATTTGTTGTTTCGCAACTTGCAAGATTTTCGGAACTATTTNTTTGTCATTTGTTGTTTCGCAACTTGCAAGATTTTCGGAACTATTTTTTTCCAATTTTCTTTAAACCTTGCTGACGTTCCATCACCCAGTAATAAATCCAGCTCCAAGAATAGCTGAAATTTTTTACATTTTTTAGAACCTTTGCGGCGCGTAATATGCGTAAAATGTGTACTTACGAAGACCTCTTGGCAGAGGTAAGGACAGCTTTCCTGCACTTCAGCAATGGATTTTACGGAGCCATTTGTAATGTCTGCCCTACGATCATTGTGTCAATTTCAAAAGGACCTTTACTTCCTCCCCAACTTCGTTCATCTTATACAGATCCAACATATTGGCGACATTTCTCTTGTACGGAACAGGATCTTCTGTAATAATTGATAAAACGAATAGTTTAAGATTTGCTCTTTACTACGAAATTTTAAAGAAAATAATCGTGAATATACTCTTCTTTGTTATTTCACTAGCAGAATTGGGCGCGGAGTTAGTCTTAGCCGCAAGTTTCTTTTTCGCTTTACTAATACAGGCCTTTTGCCTTACACGTTCGAATCGCCTAGTTAGCTGGTACTTCAGTGTTTTCTAAAAAATCTAAATACTTAGCGTTCAGTATTCAAAATCGCAATTTACCGTTGACGAAGAAAAATCAATCGGATCTACCGCCAACGAAGGGTAAGTTTTCAAAAGTCGTTGAGTCAATTCCAAAACGCTCACAGACGTCGGATAGTGGATAAGGCGACATGAGTCGACAACTTGCCGAACTACAGTCGACATCTCCGGAAAGGTCAAAGCAGTTCCTTTCTTCAATTTGTTTTCTGTCTTCATCCCAAAGTAATTGTGCAGATTATTCGTGCTTGGTATTGGACGGCGCAAGTAAACATTATCTTTACCTCCATCTTCATAACCTGTAGTTATTTTCTTAATTAAATAGTAAAAAATTGTATGTAAAAATGATTCCTCTTTTACCCGAAGCCGAAAACTCGTGTGAATTTATTTCCAGTTCAATTACATCTTCTTCGCCCTCCAATGTACCAAGATCGGAAATGATAACCTCATTCTCGAATGTTTGTGAATTTCCTTCATTAAAATTGCTCGCAGAATCTTCGAGAATTTTCAGTTACGGAAATGTATACGAAGGAGATTCTATTGTGTTAGTATTTTTTAACTTGTTATAAATGTAAAAAGCCTACCAAACACTGAAGAAAGAGGCGGCGTAGATGCCGTCTTTGAAGGGAGAACTACTGCGGTGCATTCAAGTATGCAACGCAAGATTGCATAGTTGTCCACAACAGAGGAATCTTCGAGAACAGTCCACCGACCGGCGATAAGCTTGCTTTCACATTCGAAGTAACGAATTTCCTTTCCATCCATTACATTTTTCAACACTTTACTAGCTTTTGCTTTTGACGAAACTGCCTGTTTCAGACGATCCACGTCAGAAGCGTCGTTTTTTGATGGGAAAGTAATATCGAAGTCCATTCCCTCAACAACGAGTATAACAAATTTATCCATTTTTTTCACCATACAATTTAACAGGAGTTCTAAAAATGGGAGAAGTACGCAAGACAACTTTGAATGACACAAACGGTAACGTTTAATAAATACCCACTCCAGTACTTCAGAATTCAGGCAAGGAAATGAGGTTTATGACATTTTTCGATCTAATGGCTTTGAATTGTAAGGCGTCTGAAGTACGTTTTTATAAGAAGTGTCGTATGCAATGAGCGTATATTGAAACTTCTTGCAATACCGCCTCTAGCGACGATTAGGTTAAGTTAGACGAAGGAAACACTAGAACGAGATGCAGGTTTAATACATGGGATACAAGAAGCGCCACTGTAGCGAATTCCAGAATTGGCTGAACGCAGTATAAGGACATGCTTATGTGTTCTTCTTAGGCCTTAATAAATATTACTAACGTGTTTGAAAACACACCGTGATTTATATCAGACCTGCTAACTTTGATTTGATTAAGCAGCTGTAGATCCCTAAATAGATTAGTTACTTAAGTCTGTTTAAAATGGAAGCAGCGTGTTCCAGTTACAAGTGTCAAATTCGCACTTGCAATTTCATTGCCATAGACAAACAAATGCTACTTACGCATTATAGTGTTGCACACCGACATGACCCAAAATTTGAAAGCACCTGTCTATTCGAAAGCTGTTCTCAAAAGAAAAAATTCCTTAGTAGAAGTGGTTTGTACAAACATGAAAATACACCACAGCTACTTTGAAGAAACCGCAGAAGTGTTGCACAAGAATGAAACATCCCACGTTGATATGGAATTAGACGGTAACCGAAATTCAATAATTATAATTATTCTTAAAATATGACAAACTGTTTGACTGAATAGGCGTTGGAGATTCGACTGAAGAAAAAGAGGAGCCTAACGCTAACGCCGATGCAAATAAAAGCGACAACGGTCAGATTTCGTTAGAAAAGTCATCTTCATTATTTGTCCTTAAGCTTTTTCATGACAGGAAACTCAACCAAGCAGATTTGGAAGCAATCTTGATAGGAACACAATCAATTATTACCATTGCGATTGAAGAAACATTGAAGAGCTTTCGTAATACTCTTATAGAAGCTGGCTGTAGTCATACAGATTCATTACCCTTGGTTCCAACCAATGATCTATTCCAACACATAAGCTCGCAGCATTCCCGCCTGCGTTACTTCGCAGACGAGCTTGGCATGGTCAGCCCCAACACAGTTTATCTCCCTGTACTTCCCGAACACTTCAATGGCAAGCGCACGAACAAATATCGAATTGTTCGTCGCAGTTACGTGTACATCTCGTTGCTAGACATGCTGACAAAGCTTTTGGGCAGGGAAGAGATATACGCGAGTGTCATGAAGGCTAAAAATAAAGTTCCTGGGCTTTATTCCGTTTTCGAAGACGGGACATAATATTCTGACAATCCTTTTTTCGCTGAGCACCCTAATGCTCTCCAACTGCATATTTATCTGGACGAAGTAGAATTCTGTAATCCATTAGGAAGCAAAAAACAAACTTGTCCTTGTGTATTTTGGCATAGGCAACATCGAAAAGAAATTCAAGTCTAGTTTAAAGCAAATTCACCTTTCCATTTTTTACAACAATCTTCTCAGTACCTATGGTATTAACAAAATGTTAGAGCCAATAGTCGAGGATCTGAAGAAACTCGAGAATGGCGTGAACATGAAAATAAATGGCAGTACAGAAAACGTTTTCGGTACCCTTGTAGCAATCTGCCGGCAATCTTGCCAACCATATTGTCGGTGGATTTAAAAAAGGCTTTGGAAACAGTTTTCGCTATTGCCGTACATGTCTCAGTACCCGAGAGGAGATACAGACGAAGTTCACTCATTCTGAGTTTCCACCTCGTACCAAGGAAGATCACTGTATCCAATGTCAAGGCTTGGATACAGAAGCTGCAAAACATTTTTCTGATTTGTACAGAGTCACTTTCAACTCCATTTTCAACCAGTTGCAGCACTTCAGTGTAATCGGAGGTCTTGTCCCAGACATAATGCACGATATATTAGAGGGATGCTTATCTCTTACGATTTGCGAGTTTCTTTCTAGGTGTATAGCTACGGAACAATATTTTAACATTGGTCAACTTAACTCTTCCATTTCCAACTTTCATTGGGGTGGTAGCGAAAAAGCAGACAAGCCTTCTTCGGTTGAAATGGTTCATATCAAAAAGAGGAAATTAAGGCAAAGTGCGACGCAGCTATGGCTTTTAGAAGTATTTCTTTTTCTCCTGATAGAAAACTTTGTTCCAAAGTGTGACAAAGCGTGGATTTGCTTTATTGGTCTGTTAGAAATTTGTCAGTTTGTTTTCAAGGACGAAATTTCAATAAACGAGTTGTTTTCCGTCGAATTTTTAATTTACGAGTATTTGTCGAGTTTCAAAGAAATTTTCATGCGAAACATAACCCCCAAGCAACATTTTCTTATCCATTACACCTCGTACATACGCCGCTTGGGACCCCTAGGGTCTTTTTGGTGCATGAGGTACGAGGCTAAACATTCATATTTTAAACGACTGGTACATAAAATTGGTCAGTTCAAAAATCTGCCATATACATTGAGTGTTCGGCACCAAGAGTGGCAGTGTATGAATTTGAACACCAATGAGAACTTACTAAAAATGGAAACATCTGTCAGCCCGAAGTCGTCACGTGTTCTTCTTTCGACGATTAAAAGCGGAGGTATATACTAAACAGGAGCAAAATAAAGATCTATTGTATACCTAACATTTAATATTATATCGTCATAGGACAAGTCGCAGCTTTCTACAAAATGAACCGCATGAACGGAACATTAGAAAGTTTCCGCTGGATCAAACGGGGATGCCAGCTGTATAAATGCAGTGAAGCTGTCCTGGTTTGTCCGTTACAGGGCACACGGGAGCTGGCAGTTTGGTTTACTCGTTAACATCTACTTTTTCCGTGGCGTATATGCATTCTGTTGCCGGTTATTTGACACTGAATATTACGACCATCATATGCAGGCTTACAGAATTTGCAACCGACGAGACTCATTTGAAATTGTGATTTCTTCAGAAGGATTACAAGACTATAGAGTACGCCACGCACACAAGTGTCTAGACACTCAAAATATAGTTACCCAAACAAGATTAAATCTACATTTTTTGTAGTTTCAAAAACCAAATTAGATATGATTTTCAATTAATGTCTTAATACTTATTTATCGTTGTGATGTGGCGGTGTTACATTTTTCAATAAATATTTTCTTTTGATTTTCTTTCATTTTTCGTTGAAGACCTTGTCCTCATTTGTGCGCATTTTTTATTGTATCCGTATAACCCATCCACTTTATTGTTCTCTTTCTTCGTTCTTGGATTGAATATATTTCAGTTTTCATATGAATGTTATGTATTTGCAAGTTTGCTAAGTAGCTGTAGCAATGATTTGGCATCAATATTTAGTGCAACAAATTACACAACAAAGGGTAATACTTAAAATTACCCACTAAAAATAAAACAAAATGCTATGTCGGAAAAAAAACATTTCCTAAAGATTTTTTCCTACAGTGCGTAGAGAAAGTACCGTAATCCGATCGCTAAGACTCGCGGATGCCGTAAGTTACGAAAGTTAGTTAAACAAGCTATGTCTTTTCCAGTTTTGTCTTGTATGAATGCGGATCGCGGAAAAGGTTTGCAGGCTTCAAATGAATACATTCCGCAATAGTTAAAGGTGCTTCTAGTCTACTGAATAAAGGAAAACATCTTGTCATTTAATGCGATCTGACAAACTATTTTTGGGAGGAGAACTACTGTTTGGTAAGCATTACCTATGTTTGGTAGAAACTAGCCGAAAGTTACGCAGAAACCACCGTTTTTCAGTAGTCATTACCCTTTTAGTTGGTAGGCTTAGCCCATCTTTCGATGGCATGTACCAATTTTTAATAAAATTTTCAATTTTAGGTAGCCACTTTTTGCCTTTTATCGGTACCCCTTTTTAACAGTGTATGCTTGGAGCACAGCTATTTCCTTGGGTAGCTTTTTTATTATATGAACACCGTACCTGTCCCCCCTGGATTAAGCCACGAAGTTAGTTTTGGGAGTTTACTTGTTTTCTCCTTCTCTGCTGCAGCTTTTTTTCTTTTTTGAGAACCGCTTAAAAAAGTTTGCTTCATTTTAGTTCACTAAAACGACTAAGGCTAAGAATTGTTCTTACCTTCTTGACCCAGCTTCCTTCCTGGTCACCTCGTATTGCCAACGTAGGAGGTCACCAGGATGACTCCCTGTGGCGCAAAGGCCAAAGCGACTTGCAAAAGGGGAACCGCTACAGTATAGCGGTAATGTTGCTCTATGCTAATTTTACACTTTTTTAAAACTTTTTTTCACTGATCTCTGTTAAAAAATTATATTACTCATTTCTAGTTGTGATTTAGTCCGTATTTATTTATATAGAGGCAATAAGTTTACAGTATGAAGATTTCAGTCACGATGGGGCCCCCTAGTACCGGGGGGGGGGCTGGCCGTGGCCCAGTCGGCCCATGCCTTAAGATGTCACTGGTCAAAGCTCCTTATTCGCGGGGGATACGTTCCGGAGAAAGTCCGCGAATGTGGAATGGAAATTTACATTGAAAGACGGGGATACGTTCCAAAGTTTTAAAAAAAGACAGTCTATAGTAGAAAAATATTTTTTTATTTTCACAGTTCACCAAAGCAGGCTTAATTATCGCCGGTTTTACATACTGGCTTAAAAAACTTCGGGATTTTCGCTTGTTTTGCAGCGTTCAACATCTGGGTTAACTCTTGATTGATATTCAAGCATTGCTTCCGTCAGTTTTTCTTCTAAAAAGCAAGCTTCTTTCCACTGAAGGATCAGTGTTGATAAAATATTCGCAAAGCTGATGAGCAATCTTCAAACCTTCTGTCAGGCTTTTATAAGTCCAATTTGTCTAATCTTTGCTGACTCCGGTCTCTTCTTCTACAGAGTCTATTCCGTATTCAACGTAAGTTCTAAATAGCTTCTTTCAAGTCTTCTTGAGATTCTAGCAATTCCTAGACGTCAGATGATTGTAAAGTTTCAGAGCCATCTCGCTCTATGCTGTTTGCTACGCGAACAATGTCCTCGATGATTTCCTGAACATTTACAGTTTCCTTGTTTTTTCACGAGTGATCTGTTTTTGGAATTCTTCCGGATAGCAAGCAGCTGCAGCAGTATCTGCTGATGCAATTTATCCAACAATTGTAATGTTGTGAAACAACTGTCGCACCTTAAACTTACTGAACCATCCTTCTGAAGCCTTAAATGTAGAATCTGGAATATCAACTTCAGATTGCTTATAATGTTCATAGAGACGCTTAGCTTTCTCTCGTTTTATTCCACCGCTTAAAGACACCCGCTTTTGATTAAGATCTTTAATTCACATGCTCGATGCGGCTTCCATTTTTTCAATAGTGGGATCACGCACAACTTTCGCAGCCAGTGAGGTTAAAGCTATGGGATTCATATTTTTGTTTTCCAATTTTTTATGAACCTGACTTTATTCATTGACGTTGAATGAACGTGCAACAGAAGCAAAGGAGTCTCCAAGACGGAAGCGATCAAGCATTTCTACTTTCACATTAAGTGGTGTAACTTTTTTCCTACTGTTAGTTCCCATTCCTTCTTCTTTACTCGCCATAATGAATATTTAATGGCATATGCTTATGGGAGAAAATAATAAAGAAGAATCGCAAGAAAACAGAGTCTGAGAAATGAAAACACATACAGTAACACGAGTTGCTTGCAAACGATGTGCGTACGACTTACGGACTGTTGTGTTAAGCAGTGAGAGTTCTCGAGTTTTCGCGGACTTAACCCTCGGGCGACGTCACCGCGAATAGCGAATTTTTCAGCCGCGAATAAAGAGGTGCGGTCGCAAAAATTTCGCCCGCGAATACTGAATCCGCGAATAAGAAGCTTTGACTGTACCTTAAAAGTCGTTTTTTAGTCAATTCTACGTCCCTATATCAAATTTCTAGTATTAAGCGTTCTAGCATCGTAGGCTTTAGTCTATTTTTTGAGCTTAGGGTTGGAACAAGAGGGGAAAAAGGATTTGAGGTCTTTTTTCAAATTGATACTCATAAAGCAAATCTTTCTTGGTCAGGTTACGGTGACGAACTCATCTGTTGATATGCTTGAGTCACTGTGACGGTTAATAACCACCTTCCAATTACCACCTTTTTCATTTCAGGCGTCAAATGTATGAATTCTAAAGAGTCAAGTTCCTTAGCCTAGTTTTTTAAAAAATGTTTTTGAGCGGAAACAAAATGGGAAAAAGTTAACACTTTTTGCCGTTTTTTTCTAGCCTTTTTCGGTATACTTTAATGGGGAAAAAAAGAAACCAACGTGAATTCCAACATTTTTCTGCCTAAATTGGAAGACATAAACGTCTCAAGGGTCATAGGGTCTCCTGAAAAGTGATGCGACCGTGAATGTTTATTTTTTTTGGTCCAAGATTTTTTTCTTTTTTCGGGTGTATGTGTGTCCTACAATCCTATTTCATATGTTGAGCCAGTCTCCGGTTTGGCGCTAATGACATGACGGTTGTGCGTGTAAAATCGGAAACCTCGTCGTGCATTTTGCTAGCTAATTTTCTACACCTTTTTTTGCGTATCTTAATTTCGATAGGATCAGATGGAAAAGGTTCGAGTTTTCTGTTCTTCTAGTTAGTCTCGTTTTACCCGCTTTTCTTTAACAATTAACAAGTGTATTAAAAGAAAAACACGATTAGCGTCACTGGCTCTCACACGGCCCCGTCTCTTTTGCTTTTCTTATGCGAATTCAGCCAGTATATGTTGTAGTTTCGCGGGACGGCGTTATATGCAAAAAAAGATGGATGAAAATCTTGATTGATGACAAAAATGCCGATGTAGATATCAAAAAAGAAATTCCTTGCGTTCTAGCGTGTCCCTTCTCCTCTAAGGGGCGTGGCTTGTTGTACCACAACTGTTTTTTGTGATCTCCCGTGCATCACCACTATGTCGTCAAACTTAAACAATATAGTTAGGATGCTAAGAGCTAAAAATTTAAGGGAAAAAACTTGATTCGCCCTAGTCAAAAGCGGATTTTACGCAGTTAAGCTTTAGCATAAAGATAAAAAAGTCAAACCATAGGTATTCTCTGACCTCATATATTACATAGACCTAACGTGAACTCTTTTTTTTCTTCTTGGCCCCATCCACACATGCATATGTATTAACTGGTTTAGATTAACATGTGTTTCGAAGTCTACTACCGAAAGAGCTATAAGCATTCAACCGTTAAGGAACCAAAAACTCATAACTCCCGATCGCTTTTTTGACAGGAAGGGTAGCAACGTCTGCAAAATCTTTTCTGGCTATTTTAACGGTTTTCCTTACTTTTTCTATTGCCCACACCCAATAACAGCGAAATAAAACGTGAAATTAAATGGATTCTTAAAGTGGATAATTCCCGCAGAAGTTCCGCACGATCGTGGTTAAGTCTGCTACAATGAATCAAGAGATGTGGGACGTCTTGTTTAGCTTGTGATCGGCAGATACAAGAGTCACTGTCAATCTTTTTAATACGTTTGAGGTAAGCTCTGCAGGCGAAGTGGGTTCTGAGTTGTATGATTGTTGATTAAATATGACGGGGGATTCCTGTAGCAATGATTGTTGTTTTTTTCTGGTGAAGCATCTAGATCTTTGATTACACATTGAGTTTTTTCCCAGTTTTCCCACCAAATGTTAAAAAGGTAAGTTGAAATTTGTTTCTTTGCATCCGCCAGGGAGGTGGGAGGTTTAATCCATGCTTCTAAAATAATCTGACGTGTTCTTTCGGAGCATGATATGTAGCTTTTTCGTCTTGATAGTTCTTCATTAGTTGGCCATTTGTTCCAATTATTGGTTGCAAAAAAGTTCAGGGGACTTTTATTTAAAATTAGATCTAAAGGAAGTATCCTTGTTTCAACCTCGAGGGCTGCTGTTGGTGTGGTTTTTAGTGCTCCCGTAATCGTGAGTAAACCTTTCCTACACAATTGACGGAGTGGTTCGAGTCTTCGGATCGGAACGGTGCACCACGCTGGGAAGGCGTATAACATTTTAGCAATTGTTGTTGTACGGAAAAGAGTATTAGGTTTGGTTTCTAGTGACAGCTTTGCACCACTTGGTGATTTGGTTAATTCTTAGTAGCGAGAAGTTGCACTGGTTGACTATTTGACCTTCACTCACGGTACACCAAGGGCAAATAAAATTTCACGGATAACTTAGTCACATAAATAAGAAAATATAAAATGACTGGGGAAATTGTACCGTTCGTAAAGGCTTTAACCCAGAAACTCGGGACCGTTTCAACTCTGCGTGCCACGTTTACAGTGCAATTGACAACGTGAAACCTAGAATTTTGAAAAGTCGTACCAATAGTAACCCAGTCTTTCTCCATTTCCTCTGGTCTGTCATCAGTAAGGTCTCTACGAAGACGCGTTGGGAAGAGTGGGTTGGGTGATCCACGTTGATGTCGGCAATGTGGTTGACCACCGACATCCATTTGGCTCTGACTAAAGCCCTTCTGTCGTCATCTGTGGATGAAGCGGACCAATAGAGAGGGTTAATAATTGGTTTAATCCACCCAGAGAGGGAGGAGTATATTTGTCGAGGGCTATCTTGATTAGTTTTTTTGTATCTCTAAAAAAGCCATCAGAGCTACGTAGCTACAACAGAACCAAAATACCTTTGACGACGTGCCAAACATGAAAATTATGAGCTACATCGGGCCATTGCTCACGCATGAACTTGACTACCTGCGGACAGAAATGAAACTCGCTCTTCGCTTATTTTCACGAGCGCGCTCGCTCATTCGCTCACGATTCGAAAAAAGAACGCGCTCGTCGTGTGCTGCCATCTGTTCACCGAAAAGTCAAACTTTCAGTAAAACACAAAATTATTTTTTATTATAATCATTTTCGTGTTCAATCTTCTGTACCACTTCGTTTATATTTTTAAAATTTTCTTGAAATTATGAGAATTTATGTAAGAGAATTCATGTATGAGACCATCTTATTATATGCGCGTGAAATTATTAGCCTCGTTCAGATTAAGAGTTTCCACATTATAAACAATTTTCAGTTCTTTCTTAGCTACTATAAATAGCTAAATAATTACAAGGAAAACAACGTTTGATTGTGTTAAAATATCGTATTCGAACGTGCGAAACACATGAGAAATGCTCTCAACAAAGGGATTAAATGGCACTAGTACAGGCAATTTTCGGCAGTCACACATTAGTTTTTAGTTGTTGCACATTAACGCATGGGACAAAGCATTTCAACAAAACGAATAAAATGGCACTAATACAGGCAATTTTCGGCAGTCACACATTACAAGTAACACTATTACGGTATTACAGTATCTTATATTGCACTGAGGTGATTGCACGAAGAAGCCATTCCGATGACGTGAACGGGAAGTAATTGTTAAATTTGACAGTTTAGTGGACCTCGTCAGCAAAAGGAAAAAGCATGCCATTAAGGAATTCATAGCTAGTTCCTTGTGGTTAGAAAATCTTCCGTGTGATTATAAAGGATACTACTCAATGAATTCTCGAAACTGCGATATTCAAAAGCACTTGTTGAAGAAGTTTCAAAGTTTAAGCGTATTAAGACGATTCAGTTACGCTAACAAACTGTTACTAATTAAAACCATGCTCTTGAATAATATTGGGACACCACTGAATTCTGTTATTTTAACGCCAACGGAAAGTAAATCAACAACCTGAGTTCGCAAGCCGCGGTGAAGCGAGAACGGTTGTGACCAATGGCACGGGGAATTCTTGTGGAAGACTTCGATTATACAATTGAATATTTTACAGAACTTCGCCAACAGTGAAATTTTGCTTCTAGTAATTGAGTGGGCCAACGTCGAATCTTTTTCGAAAAAGCTGCTTCAGTAATTTTGCAGTTCAAGCAAATAATACTTGAAAATTGTTTGAGATATCCTAGAATTCTTAAAGTTTCCCAATGGCAGAAGCTGATAAAAATTCTGGGCTTAATTTGCAACATTTCTCGATCTTTCGAGAAGTTCTGTAAAATATTTGTCTGTATGCAAACTCATCCAAATGAGCTCCCCGTGTAATTGGCCTTAAACGTTATCGCTTATTCGTGGCCATAACCATGACTTCCTGAAGAACAACGCAGTTCCTTTTGCTGTCGGGGTGTGGTGCTTTCAGATTGACGAACCAAGAGGATTAAGCCTAGTCCACTCTTATGGCGTTTTCGTTTGGCTGCTACGGAGCATGTTTTTCTTACTCGGAGTTGCCTCAGCACAACGATTTACTGTGCTGAGGCTACTCCGAGTAAGAAAAACTTACTCCGGAGCAGCCAAACGGAAACGCCATTAGTCCACAACATAACTAACGGTCAACAGGTAGGAGGCAAGGCGTGGTCTGAGAAATTAACACACCGTGGGATATTACGAAGGATAAGGGAAGAGAAGGGCTGGCCAGCCCCTTTTCTCTATCCGTACCATAGCAAACAGCAAAAAAGGCCACTGTTCGCTAATTACCCGTTAGTCCAGCCATAGTCTAATCCTTAGTCCGCCAATCTGAAAGCACAATCCGCCAATCAAGGAGCGTTCAAGGCCCTTGAATCGCTTGAATGTCATCTATACCGACTGCCTTTTGGGGTTGTAGCCCGGTAACAATTAGGGTAATTTCTTCTATAGTGAAAGGTTTTTCGTATGGTGAAGATTGCAAATTTTTTGTGTATCATGCTTCTCAGGTGGCGGATTTAACTCCGCGACAACAATTGGCATTGGTTTAAAATCCTGTCCTTCGGACTTGGCTTCTTATCTTGCCAAAGGTTTGGGGCTTTCGGGTTCTTCTGGTTTAAAGGTTTCCCACGGTAGCCTTTTTGATCAAGTTTCCCTGATGGGGTTGGACGCTGGGGTACAGCGTTGGAATCGGACATGTCGATTGAATTGGTGAGGTTGGTTGCGGACTTCGCTCCTAGGCAGTATAAAAACATTATTACACGAATTTGTAAAGAACTATTTTGGGCGATTAAAATTGTTTTGAACGGTTGGGCGGAGGCTGCGATTTCTTTTTCCCAGAGCAAGGCATATAGGGTATATTCACTCCAACTATCAGCTTCTTTAAAGTGTTTTCTTAAAAAAATAGCAAAGAAGACCATGTGTAATATGATTATTACGCGCTACCTTGCAAGGGGCTTTCCGGGTTCGTTGTAGATGACGTGAAGGAAACAACTCGCTGCTGGTCTGGATTACTGGTATAGAACACATGGTATAGTTATATTACATGCTACAAGGAAGGTCTTACCCTCACTTATTCCGCTTTGAGAAGAAGCATCTTGATTCGCTTCCGGAGTGGAAAACGATGAGCTCATCGAAGAGCCGGGCTGAATTGGGGTGGAAATCGCTTCAGGTTTCTTCCTAGCCGGCTCCACTGACTTGCCTCTGTTTTTCTTCTCTGTATAAATTTTGGATGCAATTGTAAAGGTAATTTGAATGCTCAGGGCAAAATCCCGTTTCGTAAATAGGAGTTTCACATAAGTAACATCTTTAAAGGTAGCTAATTCCCAAAAGCGGATAGCCAATGCCTCTGGGTCGTTTATTAAACATACACATACTACATTGACCACCTCACTAATATTCCGGCTTAAAGGATGCCGTACCAACACCGAGGACAAAGTCCAACGAAAGAAATTGTAGGAACGAAATCAGTATTCTAAGTGAAGAGACGGGAGCACAACATGGGTTCCACAACAAGGGAATATGGAAGGAATATACATAAAATTTTAAAACTCCTTCCACAGATCGCATGTGTGCTCCGACTCGTCACTCTTCGTGGAGGTTTGAGATCCATCATCGGACTCTGTCCTCAAACTACGCATTCTGCCACTTCCGGACATCCGAAAGCGTAAACTCTAGCTCTAGGGGACCTGGATAACTAGATAATGGCTTTTGAAAGGGCCGTGCAGATGCGTTGGAGCCGATGGTATGGCTGAGGGATAAATCCCTTGTGATCAATTCCTCTGAGCTTTACCGTCAAATTTCTTTGAGGCTATCCCAGGGTAGCGCCACGAGGAGGCGGAAATCGATCAATTGCTACCCCAAAAAAAGTAAAGTCCTCTTTTTCCGGTCTCGTTTCTGACCCAGTTTTCTGGTGTAAGTCCCCCATACACTGAGCAAGGTCTTTTTGAGTAATTTCAATGTGGCCGAACTTAACGGTCTGAAAAAGACAAATGAATGAATTATGTAAAAGTAAATGAATAAAGAAAGTAAACAACGAAGTGTAGTATTCTATATCTTACCGGCTCGGGTACAGAAACCAACTATAATTGGCGTTACATTGTGTTTAAACGCTGTAAGACAGTTTGCATGGTGTCAACAGCAACGTCGTCGGCTTCTTGTTCAGTCTGCATCAATTCCTCTTCTGAATCACTACTACTATTCTGATAAATGCAGTAAAATGGAAAGTTCTACATAAAAAATTACTTTTGTATGAATATCACTTATAGGAAGTAACATTTGAGGGAAAAATAGCCGACAATCTTAAAATATACGCTGACGCTGATGCCGAAGACGTTTGATTCAGGGTCGCCGGTACCGAGGTTGATGGGCCGAATGTTAATATAAATAAAACAAAATAAGTGAAATATTAGTTACAAGTGCACTTTCTAGTACGTACCTGGCAAAACGCAGCCGCAGCTTTTTGGCTGCGTTAAAGTCCTCTTTTCCGGTCTCGTTTCTGTTTTTTTTTTTTTTGGGGGGGGGTTTGCTGAGTGACGGTATTCATGAAATGTTTTTGGCTTCCTACTTCGCTTTCCTTGATCTGCCATGATCCAGAAGTCGTAGGTTACTGTGATGAGATGGCTCGCATTTAGGTGTTATATACCTGACAGCATCAAGGTCGACGTTATCCGAACGTAAAACCATCCAACGAAGAGACGTAGGAAATAGTTGATGTATTTTCTTCAGTTCACCACCTTTAAAGGTAGTTGGGTAGACTCACAAGCATTATTGTAATCGAGTAGACGACAGTCGCACTGATCCTCGTATTTTGAGCTTTTTCAACTGTGTGTTGCCAACACTAACCATTTGTCGCCGATCCCATTCATTCGGAATTCGTCTCTTCTCTGAGCAAGCACGCATTATAGCCTCGCTAAATTTATCCCAAAGAAAGTTACCTATGCAGTAACTTCATGGTAATTTCACGCATTCATCCAAGTCCATTTTTCAGCTCATACAATTTTTGTAAAAATCCTTTTTTTCTACTCTTTTTATCGTGTACCATGAAAATGGCGCCCCTCAAGTTGGCTGCCCCCCCTCCCCCCCCGCTCGTTACGCCACTAGACTGCAGTTTAACATTCCTCTTCCGTTCCGCGGCAAAAGGTATAAGCAATGAAAAATCAATTTTTTTTCCTTGAATTGTTAAACTTCGTCCTCAATGCGTCCGTAATTTCTTTATGTGTCGGAACAGGTTTAATCTTCTCTTGGGCCAGTCCTAGAACAAAGAAATATAAATAGATGGTGCGTATGCCTGGTTTTCACAACCAGCCTTACGTTTGATGTGGCCGAGGTACTCTGGCCTCATTGGAGCCCTCTTTTCTTCTGTTGGGCAAGCACTATTCTTGGTGCCTCCAAGGCAGTGGCTTCGTAGGTAGCTGTCAGTGAAGACGCCCTCCATAACTTCCGCAATGAACTTAGACACCTTCGTTGCGTCCGGGGGTCGTTCTCCAGTTTGTTGGGGGAGTGGGCTGAATTTGAGGTGCCGGAAGTCTGGATTGCACCTCCGTGAGTTGTTGTTCCAACACTCCGATTAGGGCTTCTAAGGGTTGGATTTTTATCTGGCAGGCCCGGTGTTCCGCCTCGGGTTGGACGGCAAGTGCAGTAAGCACGTCAGATAACGTGCGTCTCGCGGCTACTGCAGGGGGTTGGTTGCGGCGCCCGGTACACGATGGGCAGGTATTGTCGGGATTTTGGTGATTTGTTAAATCCATTTTAACGAATAAGTCAGGCATAGGAGTTAACTCGGAGTAGGATTTTAATTCATTTGAAACTTGTTTGAAATGGTTGGTGGTGTTTTGGTGATCCAAATCTGTCTTAAAATTTGTCGATAAAAAAATTTGTCGAGTTCAAGAAGCTGCTCTTCTTCTAGCATAGATAAACTCGATTCAACAAAAGATCTTCGGCCATGAATTGGCCATTAAAACGTTGACGGGTGGACCAACGCCGATTAACGAAATCCTCAAAAAGCCACCAAAACCACAGCTAAGTCCTTCAACCGGTGAAGACGTCATTGGGTACGTATGTACAAAGAAAAGTGCAGATTTAAAAGGTGAGCAAATGGATTCAGCTATTATGCATTCCGATTCGTCGCTGGCATCCATTTCCACATTTCCTCTTGCTTCGACTACCCTGCCGGCTTATGGTCAACACTTCTATTGCTGCAATTACGGTTATAGATATGCTTTTGTGCCGGCACCACTAGCAGAGTTACCACCACTACCTTTGTGTATTAATGTACTTCACATTCCTTCCAATGTTTTTTCCGGCAGATGATTCAATTTGGTGACCATGCTTTAGCCAAAGAAGACCTCGCACTCTGTTGGTGAGTTAATTTTGACACCATTCCATTTTGAACATGGATGCGATGTCTATCCCTCCTTGAAAAACACTAGGCGGTGGAGGTTTAAGGCTGACTTCCCGTCATTTTCGCAAACTAGAGCCAACGTCAATGAAAGGAAAACCCATAGTTTTACACAGGCCGGACAACTCCAATCGAACATGTGCTTCAACTAGATTTTGAATTGGTTCTGAGAAAAGTGTTTTTAACGGACAAGTGGGTACATCCTTCAATAATTCGTCTAAAATCGAAAACTGAATAATTGTCTCTGTATGTTTTAACGTCACTCCAATTGCAATAGATGGCAACACCTTGTATAGGTCCTCCCCTAGTAGTTCCAAACTGTTATCAGCATTGTTAAAGAAATCATCTATTCGATAGAATAAGCTAATATCTGGGTACTTGACGATTACATCAGAGGACATGGCACAGATGTAAGTAGTCAACCCAGACTTAATCATGCCTAAGATGCAAAGAAGGGCAGTGTAAGGGACAGGACAATCCATACCATGAATATGGATAATGTCACCAAATAGAGAGATTCTTCTGCCAAATAAGGTGTCATTTGCCAACGATTGTGTTTGATGACTATGGGTGTCAATGCAACTCTGAATCTCTAAATATGCCTCTCCCCACACTAGAATTCTGTGATCAAGGCTTGCATTGATCCAAGATTCGCTGGGACGTAGATTGTAAGCTGTTTCCTGCATCCCAATTTTTAATGCCCAATTGGGTTGCTCGTAGCGCTAGGCGTGCATGTGATTTCCAGTTGCCCTTATTGGGTTCATGACTTTCTGTCCAAGGCTTTACCACTTTACACCAATATTGTTAGATGAAAGTATTACAAGATTTCCATTTAGTGGGTTCGATCTCATCACAAAGACTTAAGTTGATCTTTCCACAAGACCTTGTTGTTTTTTTAACCACATGGTTTGTATAAATTGTGGCTCACTGTCTATCAAGGCAGTGGACAGATGAGGATCCCTCCTATAAATAGGAGGTCGTACCCTTGGTGCATTTTGTAAGAAAGTGTTCTTACAGATGTTGTAGGTTCTTTTTGGCAGAAGGAGAGGCTTTGGTTAATTGGGTGTGTGGTGTGTTCACCGTTCTCTGTTCCCAAATTTACGCCAAGTGCAGGTGTCCAAACTGGATCATCTGCATCGTCAAGAAGCAGGTGGCTTATTTTGCGATTGCAAAAGAAAGCAGGCTCGGGTATCACAATTTCCAGGTTACCGCTCGCCATGTCGTTGCAGACCAAGTTCCGGTAACAGTAAAGTTTATCTTCACCATCGTACCGAATCCAGTGCTTAGCACTTTCCTCATCATAGGAGATCACGATGGCGTCATACCATTTCATTTCTCCTGTACGCTCCTTGAACTGGTGCTTGACTCTTGCCGACAAGCTGGAAATTAGGCGTTACACGACTGGAAGTGGATGGCTCTTCGGTACTACTAGGATTAGGTTTCCCGGCTTTGTTGTACTTAAGATCATCGAGAGTAGCACGGTCGAAAAGGGCATAGGCCTGATTAGCACTGGTATCAGCGCGTGATCCTGGTTTGGATCCAACGCGAGTTGCCAGGAATTCCTTCAGGTTTGCAGAAAGAACAACTACGTTTTTTCCCCTAGCGCTTACATTTAACAATCCACCTGTGCTACTCTCCCTCAAAACTTTTACGATACAACATTTGAGTATGCAATGCAGCAAGTTTTTGAACCTCAAGCAATTTGCCGAGTTCGGCCTGAAGCATGACTTCACTAGTCCACAGTCCACCAATTTTGCAAATAGCCTGAGATAGCTCGTCTTTGCTAGTAGGGGAGAGTGGGGCAGCTTGGGACGTTTTTTACTTTTTTCTATCTGTAGGCCTCCGCGTGTAGTCTAACAAAAATCTTTTGCGTGTTTTAAGTAGTCAGGTAATCTGCACTATTTTTGAAGTTGTTACTTTTTTGTTAC